>CM053784.1:659504841-659819841 GCA_028749045.1 Cupressus sempervirens
ATTTGTGATTCATAGAGAAAAATGTGTAGATAGAATACCTGAGAAATGGTTTCTGATGTTTGGATTGTATCTCTTAAAAATGATAGATTTGTGATGAGAAAAATTAGATAGTGGTAGTAGAAAACCTGATGATGACATCAGTAAGTGTGTGAGGTTGAAGGTCGCACATATGCAAAGTTATAATTAATATAAGATGACAATGCTTTGTAATTGTGAAAAGATGTAATGAATTGTAATATCTTAATGAGGTCCTATAATAATGAATTGGGAAATTCTCAAGGCTAACTCAATGAATTATTTTGAGGATATGGTATAAAGGAAGGTTATTTTCCTCATGATGAAGTGTGAATACGTGTAAAAAGAAAGAAAACTTGTATTGGATATGAAAAGTTGGTAAATTCATGTAAGTGATCAAAGGGATCAATGTGATATGAAGTTGATGATCTGGTATTGAGATCTATGAAGGTATTTGGTGAGATATTGGCATAGTAAGAGGATAGCTCGAAAGAGTTTGAGATGCTAAGATCAATTTCATTTCTATTATTATGAAAGGAATAATACCTAGAAGCTAGTTGGACAATGAGTTTGGGGGTCTTTCGCCCTAAAGATATTTAGATAGTGGGTCCACCTTCCTTCTACAACTCCTAACAAGGTTGGCACAACTACTAACAGAGTTGGAATCTCCTAATAGGGATTGAGAGTCTTATTATAGGGACCAATATGTACTGAATGTATTTCACTAGCTCCTAATAGAGTCCATCCTCTCACATGGAACTAATATATTAGTACATCATTTTGTGGGTACCATCCTCATGGGAATTTTCTCCTTGATCAAGGGTTTCACTAGTTATCATATCTGGTGTTATTATGTATGTGTATCTTCTTATGGTTTCTAACTATATTGTTCACATGTTTAAGGTTTAATTATACAGGAGCATCGTGCATCACAAAACTAAAGGGGACATGTTAAAAAAAAAATGTTTTGGAGGGGAGAGAAGGTGACAAAAATTTGGAGGAAAACTAATTTTAAAAAATGGAAAAATGGAGAAAAGGGCCTTTTTATTTACTGAGGTGCATGGGTGGCATAAAAAGGAAACTAAGAAGAATATAAGTGTCATTTCATTTATCGAGTTGTGTAGGTGGGTATGTGCAAGAATTTGGGTTTCACTTTTGGGCAAAAAGTGGAAGTGTTTTTCCTATCTTTGAAATTTCTTGTTAATTGACGTTAGAAATTGAGGCATTTAGAGATTAAATATTAAGAAACTTCAAAAATAAAGATTGTAGTGCCTAGAATGTACTTTTTGAATATATAATTTATTTGTGTACCCATATAATAGATTTTTTTTTGGTATGGATCTTTTAAAAACTACTTTTTCAAAATGTATGTTTTAGGACCATAGCACCCTCATGTACAAACAACATAATTCGATGCAAATAAATGAATTTTGGTAAATCATTTTAAAGGAAGTTACCTAACACACTAAATATTGATGAAAATATTTTTCCTTAATTTTTAATTGAATAATTTTTTTACTATTAATTTTTAATTGGCTATAAAGGTAAATTTTAAAACCTCTCATGTACGAACACCATTATTTGATAAAAATTTCTTTTTTTTTCATTTTTTTAACTTCAAAAGATTTGTGTGTATATTGATGACATATAAATTATTTTAAGAACAATCGTAAAATAAAATAAAATTATTAGGCTCCAACAATGACTTCCAGCTCTTGGTTGGATTCCTTAATTAATTGACCAATAATCATCATCTATGATTCAACCTTGGGCATGTAGAAGTGCCTATAGATAGTGGGACGAGTTAGCTATACATAGATGGATTATGTACCTGTGACAAGGTGGCACCTGCTAAACCTTCAAAGTAGTCGCTCCTGCAAAGTTTTAGTGAACCTCTCTATTTTACATCTAGGTCCCACCTTTGATTAAAAATAAATTAATTATAGTAACTAAAATCATAACACTATAGAATTTATATTTATTCAATCCAAACAATGAGAATTATAGTGGGTTTTTGTTTTGTAAAAAAATTTGATCAAGAAGACGCTCTAAAAATTATGACAATACCTAAATTTGTCAGTTCAATGCCTTAGCCAAATCTTGAGAGGTCAAGGCATAGGCTTGGTCTCACCAAGCCTATCCCAAATTGAAGTCTAGGCATGGATTAAAAAATACTGCCCTATGTACCTATTTTGAAAAAGTATTGTAAATGTTTAATACACATTTTAAATCCCAAAAACAAAAATGGAATTTCTGAAAAATGGCCACCCATTTTTTTAAAATTGATTTTTTTTCAAAAATAGGCACCCATTTTTAAAATAAAAAATGAGCAATGGATATTAAAAAAATGGGTGCCCATTTTTTGAAATTTGGATCAGACATCTGAGCCTAACATGAATGCTCATTTTGCAAAAATGGATGCCCATTTCTAGAAGGGATGATGTCAATCCATAGATTTCCATGAAATTGAGACTCATCTTTGTGCACTTACCTAGGTGAAATTTTTGAAGTTTGTGGAAAATTCCTTAAATCACGCATTTAATATTTTTTGTGATCCATAAAGATAATGTAATTTTATAATTAGACCACATGGTGGTGCTTATTTATAATTAGGTGGGAATTCAATATTTGTTGTAAGGAGGTTGCATTTACCTTTTATTCCACATTGGTTGTGTTTGTAATATATTGGGTGGTAAATGCCTGTATAAGCAAGGCATATGAGCATTCGTAATCAAGCTTTTGAGGTGAAAGATCCTAGTGGTAAGATCTTAGTTAGTAGAAGCTCTTGTGATAGAAGCTTTGAAGGTGAATTATCTTAGTGTATAAGATCTTAATTGAGAAATTATTCTTGGTGAAGCCTTTGGGTTCAAGTTCTTTGGTTGTAAGCTCTTCTTTGTATATGATCTCTCGGTGTGTAAGATCTTTAGAAACTTTCTTTTTGGAAGCTCTCTGATATTGTAAGAATTTGGAGTTCTCTCATTTGGAGAATATTTTAAGGATTTTTAAATATAATGAAAGCATGCTTTGTGAAGCATTTTGTCTTCTATATGTCTCTATATTGTTGTGTTTATGATTATGAGTTGGTAAGGGTGGAGCCATCCTTCATCAGTGGTATCAGAGCATACCTTCATTAGTGGTATCAAAGCAAGAGTTTTTGAGAGTGTGGACAGATAGCCAAACATGAGGCATTTTGCACTAGGACCTTGGATTGGGTGAAGTTTTTCAAGAAGTTCTTGATTGTGTAAATAGATCACTGATTGTCAGGCATTTTACATGAGGATCTTGATTTGAGCTAAGTATGTAGATAGATAATTGACTATGAGGTAGTTTACACGAGGTGTTTGTGTTGGCTAAAGTTTTTCTTATGAAGACTTGGTTATGGAGAAGAGAAAAAAGAAGATGACTAAAAGTTTTATTGATCTGATAATTGACTCACACCCCCACCCCCCACACCCCCTCTTAGTTATCTTGGCAGGCTTTACTTTATGAAAAAAGTTGTTTATTTATCCTCCTTAGGATATCCTTGACATCAAGGTTGTTGTGGAAAGGATGATGGATCTGAAAGAGGAGATGTTAACTTCTCTAAAGGAGCTAGTTTGATCCTTTGTACTCTTGGTTATGTTGGTGTTTTTCTTTGGTTCTTGGCCATGTCTCATGTTGGTTGTATCCATCTAGTTTTTTGTTTATATTTTTTAATGTTAGTTTTGGTTTTGTCGATTTCTCCATCATAGACTTATTTTTGGGCTTAATGATATAATTCTCATAAATTTGATTGTTTGGGGTTTTGTGTCCCCTCAAGATATTCTTTTTCTCTTTAGTTAAACACTAATTATTTATTTATTAATGTAAACTTAATGCTAATCTAAATTAATGTAAAAGTTCACAAAATACTTGAGTTGGAGACAAAATGTTCATAGTTTTAAACAAAAATATTGCATTTGAATTTCAAAAAAAACTGAGATGGAAATGAAAAAAGTTTTGATAAGTTTAAAAAATTATATTTTTCTCATTTACCACTTTTTCTAACGTGTGGGATAAATAACTACATTTTCAAAAAGTAAATTGTGATAGGTTTGTAGTGTGGTGTATGGGCTATGCTAAATATTGATGCTCATGGTGGATTGTTATGGTTGAATAGTCTCTTTCCTTGTCATATTATTTTGATAAGCCTTGTCACCAAGTTTAGTTTTGTAATGGAGGCTAAGTGTTCACACATGTATCATATTGTGTATGTAAAAAGTTAGACATTGAGAATGATAGCATTTATGATAAAAAAAAAAAGGGTAGTCTAAGACTAGCCTAAATCTTATAAGCATATAAATTGTGCAAATTGCATTTCCAACATTATTAATAAGAAGAAGATTACATAAATGACATCAAATCTAATATTGAAGAAACTAAATAAATACATAGAATGTTAAAGTGATCATGAAAATATAACAAAAATATTTATGCAGAGAGAACCTTCTTAATAGATAAACCCTACATCAAAAGTATACACTTTGTGTTGTGAATCTAATAAACGAAATCACAAGTAGATGATAACTTCAATCTTCAAGGAGTAAATCTAGAAATATTATAATAGTATCTCACTTGAAAACCTAATACAATATAATTCTATTTATAAATTTAACATTTAAGTAAATATATTATAAAATACCCAAAATGATATTAAAAATCAAGTGTTAATAGTATGAGCTAAAATTAGATCTCATTAAAGGGTCATCTCCCAAAAATTATAATGATGAATTCTTGGACCCCACACGCATGTAGAATCTCTAAAAGTAGTATATAATTCTCATATTATCATAGGTCATTATAAATAATCCCTCCAACAAGTAGTATATAATTCCCATACTATTATATGTTATTATAAATAATCCATCGAACAAGATTCTAGAACATAAATTGTCATGGAATATATCACAAAATCCTTGGAAAATATCTTTCCACAATATATCACTAAGGTGTAATACTACCTCACTTTGTTGTATCTGGGTCATAGCTCTGAGTTGGTAACTTTACTTGCTTCAAAATGCCCCACCTTGACACATATCTCCCACTCTAACTCTGTATAGCTTAGTTGCATTACACACACCTCTCCTATAACATATTCAAGTTGTATTATGCACCCCTCATCTATATGGGATAAGCTAATCTCCAAACAAAATGCACTAAAGACAAAACAAAGTCAAAATAAAATTCAATGTAGTGATTTTTTGACAAAAAAATATGCAAATCATGAAAAAAATGTTGAAATTTTTAGAAAAATCCATGATATTTTCGATTTTTAAAAAATTGATCAACTATAAAGTTTGTAAGTAGCATACAAATCATTGGGTAAAAACCCACAACATAATATAACAAAATTAAACCCATAGCTAATGCAGCATACAAGTCATTGGGAAAATCCTTTTCTATGGCATAGTCAACGACACTGCCTGATATATGCACTGCCCTTATAGCCCATGCCATGCCTATAGCCTTGTACTTTTACCTGCCAATACAAAGTACTTGTCAGAGACATTTTTAAAGTATATTTTCGTGCCATATAGACTTTTACACTTAATAATTTTTATATTACATTAATTCTATGTGCATCATATTATAAATTTTAATACTATATTCATTAGTTGTAATTCAGTTCATAAGTACAAGAAAATAACATGATGGCAACTATGTAACTATGTAGATCAAAATTACATTAAAAATTTCACACTTTATTTTATTAGTGAAAAAAAACTATTAAATAAGATACTAATAAATAATTATTATTTTTACAAAATATAATATTACAAATTTATAATAGTGTTAGATATACTCTTAATCTATATGAGTATAATAATCTATATGAATATAATTTTATTATATGTTTAACTTATTGTTATCAAATTGATTATAGATATAATTAATAGTACATAAATATATTATATTATTTAATATTAATATATGTTAATATTAAATAAATGTCTCAATGTTTATTTAATATTAAATAAATGTCACCAATGTTTATTTAATATTAATATTTAGTAATATATATATACATATGTATATACATGTATGTATATACATGTATATACATGTATGTACATGTATATGTATATATATATATATATATATATATTAGTAAATATTAATATTAAATAAATTATAATGAAATATAAATTTAATTGCATCAAATATAACATATTAAATTTAAAATATAATAATTATAATTTAATTGTATATTTATTTTATAGTATAAAAATCTATTCTAATTAAATCTATTAAATATAAATAAATTTTAAAGCACGCTAAGATAGAGTTAATTTACATAGAAAATTCAATCATAACTCCAAATTTTAAAATGCACGTCACACTGTATCCGTGCATGACTGACGGTACGGGAGAGGCAGAAGGAAGACGGTAACTGACTGGGTAGCCGTTGCCGTAGTCAACACGCCCTTATTTAATATGTACATCCTTTTTGTTGGATGTTGTGTTTCTGAAACTCGGCTGTTAAAGTGCCACGTATAATGCTCATTAAAACTTCAACTACTGTGCTACGAAAGATATAAAACATTAGGGTTCTATGTGCGAGGCTTCATATTAGGGTTTTCCTTTATAAAACCCCTCGTATTTGTAACAAATATCAGATGAAAGTTCTTGCAGGCAAAATAAAAGGGCGTGACATTTTGCAAAAGGCTCACTTTCTTCTTCACTAGCTCTGATTGCCTTTTGCAAAACGTTACTACTCTATTATTTTTTCCATATTCTTGAAACATTCACGCAAATGCAACTTGCAAGTAAGATTTCTTTGTAGTTCAATCTGTTGTTCTGATATATAATAGACTCTACAGATTTCTCAGGATGTCCAACTTCACGACATATCTTGAATATCTAGCTAGTGGTAAAGTATGTTATTATGTTTCTGTTACAGCTGATTACACATCTTACATGCATGTCTATCAAGGAACAAACTACAGTGTCTAAAATAAATTGTTTTAAATTGTGTTTCAATGGATGGTGGTATCATTTTGAAACTTCACACTTTGGCTAAATCTTAGAGGATATTCGTAGTGTTGTAGAGGTAGACTTTGCGAGCACTGTCTATGGTGCAACTTATATGCACCTCCTCTTTTGAGTATATTTTATTTGTATATAAAAGACTGAAGACTATTTAACACTAGTCTGGGTGCATATAAATTGCACCATAGCCACAACCGACTTTATGCATATTAGTTCTGTATTTTAGAATATTTGAGGAGTATTTTCATCAAACGTGCAGTCATTTCAATAGATGAGATGGTGCAGCTTTTAGAAATCTTATTTGCTCTATCTTGTTCAACTTGCCAAGTTTTGTAACACATGTTTGATGATGTATATTTGGCTGATGAATAGGGGGTAACTTATATGCATCTGCTGGCAGTGTTAATAGTCTAAGTTCTTTATATTTCTCTTATATTTTCATTATAAACGGGTGCATATAAGTGGCATCATAGATGGCCCAGTATATTTGTGTGTAATTGTTTTTATTATATTATTTTGGTGGGCATATTTGTGAGAATAGGGTAAATGCTCATCTATATATAGCTCCCACATTATCTTTCTTGGTGACATTGTCAAAAAGGATGATGACAATAGAGATGATGAATGAATAATTAAGTTTATTATTAACAATTATATTTATGGATAAGTATAATGAAGAGGTGTGGAAGGTCAATTAGAAAAAACATTATTTTCTTTTTTCATACATTAATGAAGTACATAAGATCAAATAATAGACTATACAACACATTATTCTAAAGTATCTCTCTTACCCTATGAGTAGACACTACTTATATCTCTATATCTCCTCTCTCCTCTCTTCATTTGTCCCATTTACCCTGTCCTTGTCAATATCTTGTTTCGAGTCACACAAAATGGAAAGCCTGAATACTTGTTTGTTCACAATGACAGGCCCTGATTTAAGAACTCTCGTTAAGGAATAAGAAAAACTATATGAGGAAAAACAAATGGGCCTTCAGCAAGCATGCATGAAAGGTGGAAAATAAATACCACTAGTAATGGCTCTAATTGAAACCGTGTCATAGGATATTATCCACAATTGGCCATAGCAAAAAGAAAGGAAAAAAGAAAAAAGAAAAATAAATGAACTTTTAATTCATAGCAGTACCAGTAGCAAAATATTTAGGCAGATAGTGAAGCAGGAAGCTGTAGAAACACTAAAGGATAGTCAGCAAGCACATAAATAGGATATTAATTTTGTGAGTGGAGTCCAAGGACATTCTAATGGCCCCAAACATCTTTGAACATTCCTGAGCGACAAAAGGCACAAATTTTGAAGGACGAGGCAACTAGATAAAATAAACACTAACATATTATGAGAAAAGAAACCCTAACATGTTTCAGAGTTTATGTACAAATTTGACACTTCAGACCCGTTGAATACAACTCCAAGCTAGTACAATTTCTAAGGCGATTTGTCCTCCTCTTTACCAGCTATGTATAACGCTTGTTTGAGGTTTTAGAATTTATTTATTTGAAATTGTCATATTTACTATTAAATGTTAAGTCATGCATTGTAGTTTACTATATCATTGTTGCATCCGTCAAGATATTAAGATTTTGCAAATCTTTATTTTCATGCTTGTAGCTAGCTTTTGACGTATATAAATTTATTTGTAAAATGTCAAATGCAAATCCATCGTCTGTTGTTTTCTCTATATGTGAAATGTGTTCGTGAGCACCAATGGAGTGACTTTATTCTAATTGTGTATCTTTTTTATTAGATATAAAGTCACATAGCGACTTCCAAGGTTGAATAAGTGAAAGATGACCTAAAAATGATTGAGAACTAGTAGTTGCTATAGTGGTTAGTAATAGTCATTTTGTTTTTCCATTTTATCTATTATTTGTAAATTAAAGTAGTAACAATTGTTATGCTTATAAGTAAAAATGGGAACAAAAATTATTTAATAACCAATCATGTAGTGATACATTAAATAATTATCAATATGAAATAATGTGCAGTTTTTTGTTTTTTATAACAGTTGTGTTTTAAAATAATTTAGTGATGATGTACATTTTTTTTTTTATTAAAGCTAAAATTGGTTTTTTTTATAGGGGACCAAAAACCCCAAGAGTTTTATAGAAATATAAAAACATTCTGACCCAAGGAGAAACAATGTTCTAACCAACAGAGACACCAACTATCAAAACCAACAAAATGTTGATAAAGCCAACACCAAAAATAACAATTAAAGAAACATTACCTCCTCTACAATCCCTTAAGTGTGCAAAGGGTGATTCACCAAAGGATAAGTGTGCATCCATCCTGAAAGTCATGCACAAAAATCCATCGTAAAACTAATAGAAATCGGTACTCTTGGAGAATTGTCATATCTCCCAACTCATAAAGTCTAACTAGAGAAAATGAAACCAAAAGGAGATTAAAAAGAGGTGGAACAAGCTAGATTGAAGTTTCCACCTTGTCTTTTAGCTCTTGTTGAATACATTTTATCTTCTAAATGACCTATTTGATGCCTTGCTAGTCAATCTGGATCTCCCTTTTTTCTTATTTGTGTTGGAGCTTTCCAAGTGTAGCCTCTGCATCATCATTCTCAACTTGCTCCAGGTCAAGCACCAACTTCACCTCCTTTCCCTACTTTGAATGGCTCAACACTCTATTTAAACACTCATTTTAAGAGTCCAGTATAGTCCAACATTAGTCAGTATTTCCTTGGTGACCTTTTCCATTTTATCTATCTTCATCTTTAATTCTTCTATTACCTCCTAGTTCCCTCATTGCTCAGTGACACACTCCTTTTGCCCTATCCTGACTTTATTTTTCTTCATCTCCTCGAGTCTCCTCTCTAGAGCTCTACATTTTAGATTCAACATCTTGAGGGAGTGAAAGGTCCATTTATCTAGCCTAAGGGAATAGATGGAGATAACATTAGTAGTTTTTGAAACCCCATGGGGACGATCAATAGCCAAGTTTCTAATTTGTCATCCCTAATAAGTTTAACATTGAGTCAATCCTCATCTACACCATGCAACAATGGGATTCCTGCCTTCCTAATTTCTTTATTTTCCCAAAATGCTTTATACTTTTTCACAAATTGACACTGAGTACCCTTCCTTTCTACATCAAAAAAAGAAATAAATACATCATGGTTAGTCAACTTCTCATAATCAACTAGCCTAATGGCTTGTCTAGGTTCTTCCTCTTCAACATTGTTCTTTAAATACACTCTAGCATTTTTCTTAGTAGTTGCAGGGGTGCTTCTCTCATCTTGAATCACCTTATTTTCTTTATTTTTAACCATCAAAGAAATAATCTCACTCTGCATAGAGGTCGATGAAGGAGGGTACTCCATTTCACCACTAAACATTCTTTTGACTGATTCAAAATTATCCTCTTCTTCCAAGTTATCTATTTCCATCTCCACTTTCCCTTGAACAACTTTCTCCTCTTTCTCTTCTACATAATCACTATCTTCCTCATTATCCAAGACCTATTTTTTCATGTTCCCTTTTCAAATAATTAAAAAATAATAATCTTTGCTAAGGTAGGCAGGCCCAAAAAGGCGAAGTTTCAGCAAAAGGGGATAATTTTTGGAAGCGAATGGACTAATAAATGAAAATTATTATTAAAATATGTTTTATTAACCCCTCCTGGATGTGAGTTAAGGTTATGCCCTCTTTTAAGGGGTTTGGAGGCATTTTGGGCTCATTCCAGAACTTGATTTTTGCTAATTTCTTTGTTGTTCTTTAGAGGCTGCCAAACCCATGGAGAAGGAGACCCAAGAACGGGAGTTTGTAGGTTTATAAAAAGGCTAAGGATAGGAGTTTGAAGCCATTCCATGTGCATGCTTATGCAGAGTTTTCCTTTGTGCTGAACAGTGCACATTTGTGAATTTTCGGTTGTGTTTTTTGTAAGAGTTTGGTGTTTTCGGTTGAGTATTTCATATCAGTTTGGGTTGCTTCTGTATTTTAAACTTTTAGATGTTAAAATAGAGCTGAATATATATATTTGGTCATGATTATACTTCTATGATGGATTATTAGTATTTTTGTGGTGTTTCTGGGCTATTTTGTGTTATTTTCGGGAGCCCGAAGAGCATTTTTTTATCCTTCATTTGGGAGCTATTGTGTAAATGTTATACAGATCTATAAATTTCATTTTGTAGGCTATTATGCTGCTGGAATTTCTATAAAAATGTCCACTTTTAGATTTATTAATAATATGTGAAGCTATGAAGTTTTTGGCATTATTTCTGGCATACCCAATTGGGGTTTATTGAGAAATTGGTGGATCTTTGAAATATTGGTTGTTTGATTTTAAAGATCTGATCAGAGGCTTGAAATATAATAGAAAATCAGAGAAAGGGACATTTTAGTGGTATCAAAGCTATGATCTTGCCAGCCTGAGGGTTTGTAGAAGTTTGCATGTCAGTTTTGAAAACTACCCAAATCTTGCATGTCATAATTTATGGTTGCATGATGCTTCTAATCAGCTTCATGTCAAAATTTATGGTTGCATGCTACTTCTAATCATTTTCATGTTAGTTCTTGGTGAATTTGGTGGTTGCATGTTGCTTCTAATCAGCTACATGTCAAAATTTATAGTTGCATGCAACTAAGTGAAAGAGAAAAGAGATATTTGCAGTGAGAAAAGAATAAAGAAATTTTGATCAAACTTCTAGTTGAAAGTAAAAGTACAAAATCCAAGGAAGGAAAAAGTATGGCTTATCCAGATGAGATGGCAAAGAAATTCTTCCAAGACATCCAAGACATTTGTCATAATTACTAGTTGATGTAGCTGCATATTGGAAGTAGTTTAAGTCTCATATTTGTATTGAATATTGCCAAATTAGTTGCACATTCATGTTAATTTATTGTTTAGACAATCTGGAGTCTTTTTGTAAGCATTCTCTTTGATACAAATCGAAACAAGAGTCCTTGCAGAAATCTGAAAAATTATATCAGTGATACGACCCCTTGCTTGCAAAGTGTTTGACGAAATGTCAAACAACTGAAGTATAAAAATTCTTAGTGTTTGAAGAAGTTATAACATATTGGGGTTACACTTTACTTTATGTAGAATGGTAGGTATAGTACAGAGTCTCAGAGGACACGATCTTAGACAATTGATATCTAGAGTCAGAACAGTAGAAATGATGGTTATTTAGACATTCAAGATAAACTTAGGAAAATAAGCCATGACATGTTTGAACGGTTGGTTAAGCACCACTGTATGATGAATGACATGTTGTCTAACCAAGCTAAGGTGGATAAGTTGACTAGATTTCTATTTGGCAGATTTTCTCATAGGACAGATGACATAATTCCCAAGAACTTGCATGATGAGTTTGATGTTAGGAACCTGTGTGTTCCTTCTGTTTATTTTGTTAGAGTAGTGTTGTTGGACGCATATGCTTTGTAAGTCGTCCCGTGAGTATATTTTATTATCCCACATGCATAGGTAGTATTACTTTTCTAGATCGTACCCAGTATATAAGAATAGGTTGAGGCCCTTGATGGGCACGGACGAATTTATTGTATTGAGCTTGCTCAAAGGAGGTTACCCCCTCGAAGTGGCCTGCGATCAGTAGATTCATTCTGAGTTCTGCTATCACTTTGTATTCTGTTATTTCGAGCATTCTCACGATATTGCTATAAGGAGGTTCTTCACATCTGGTATCAGAGCACTCTCTTGGGCTCGCTGGGTGGAAATTACATCAAATTTTTTTTTTTTTTCTGTCGTGGCCTTCAGGTTCCTCTCACTTCTAATATCTCTTGTTATTGCAATATCATTTCGCATACTTCCTTCCTTGGCGACCCAACCCCAAATTTTACATATCAAAGCCCTAAATCCCTCATTTATCTAATTTTAGGGTTTGCCCTATCTTTTTCACCTCTCATCCAATCGCCACCAAACTGAGCCACAAGATTCAATTCCTCATTTTGCTCCCTTATCCCTCTTGGACTGTTCGCCTCATTTCGCCTCCCTACCCTTGAAACCCTCATTTTTCTTTTTCCCTTGTCCCCAGATAGTCTCCCACCACCCGTCGAACACCCATTTCCTATATGAGTTTTACCCAAATCCAAGTTTGCCGTAACTAAAAAAGTTTTTGTTTCTCATCTTCTACCCATTCCAAAAAAAAAAAAAAAAAAAAAAAAAAAAAAAAAAACCTTGTTTTATGGTTGTTACGCGTACAGGAGCAAAAATCATGGAAGAGGAAATTGCATCCCTCAAAACCAAACTTCAAGATCTGGATGACAAAATTCTGGGTCTTAACTTTCAGCAGTCAGCCATGAGCCGAAACCATTCAGGAGATACTGGGTCCTCTTCTGGCAATTTTCGTCGATGATTTTCCACGCTTCGATGGTTCTGATCCGACTGGATGGATCTATAGGGCAGAGCAGTATTTCAGCTTGCATAATACTTTGGATAACCACAAAGTCTCCCTTGCATCTTTTCATTTGGAACATGAAGCTCTTCAATGGTTCCGTTGGTACATCAAGGCTAATGTAGGCCCAACATGGAGAGAATTGTGCACCCTCATTTTGGAGCGCTTTGACCCTAGTTCCTTTGATGATTTCACAGGAGCACTCACTAAACTGCGTCAAACAGGCACTGTAAGAGAATACCAGACAGAGTTTGAAAAATTAGCTAATTACACAGAGGGCTTGTCTGATGAATTCTTCCGTAGTTGTTTTGTCAGTGGTCTGAAGGATGCACTTCGCTCAGAAGTCAAAATGTTTCGACCTACTACAATGATGGAAGCCCTTGGGTTGGCTAAGTTAGCGGAAGACAAGATTAGTGCTCTACAACGCTCCAGATCTAATTTTGTTCCATTCAGAAATACAGGTTCTCACAACCCTCCAGTCATACCAGCTCCCAGAACTACTCCGATCAAGCACTTGTCTGAAACAGAGATGCGAGTCAGGCGAGACAAAGGGCTTTGTTATAATTGTGATGAGAAATGGTCTCGGGGCCATAGATGTGTTCAGCAAAAGCTCTATCTCTTGGATGTGGATTCTCCACCGGAACTGGAAGAATATGTAGCTGCTCAGGAAACAGTGGATGATGAGGTTGAGCCTCACCAGCCTGAACCTCCTTCACCAGAAGCTCCACCAGAGATATCTGTCCATGCTTTGGCAAGAGTCACTACTCCACAAACCATGCGGGTCCAGGGTTTCTTCAAGAAGATCCCTCTTACTATACTCATTGATTCTGGTAGCACTCATAACTTCATTGATCCACGAATAGCCAAACAGGCTGATTGCTTTATCCATCCCTGCTCTAGCTTTGAAGTCATGATTGCCAATGGGGGCACTTTACCTTGTAAAGGGAAATGTCGCAATGTGCGTCTCTCTATTGGAGATTATAACATGCGCTCTGACATGTTTTCCTTACCCTTAGGTGGCTGTGATGTGGTTTTGGGTGCCCAATGGTTACGCACTCTTGGCCCCATTCTCTGGGATTTTGCTGAACTTTGGATGCAGTTTTCAGCCGAGGGGCACCAACACACTTTGAAAGGCTTACAACCAGGGTCTCTCAGCATCATCAGTTCACACCATATGGAAAAACTTCTTAAGAAGAATTCACATGGTGTCATCGCTCAGCTCCATTCCATTCAGATGCAGCCATCAGCAGTCTCTAGCACTCCTGCCGATCTCCAGCACATTTTGGACAAGTATTCTGGTATATTTGCTGAACCTGTGGGATTACCTCCTTCTCGTCCAGAGGACCACCGTATTCAGCTCCTTCCTGGCAGTGTTCCGCCCATCATCAGGCCCTACCGCTACCCATTTCATCAGAAGACCGAAATCGAGATACTTGTCCGTGACTTACTGAAGCAAGGTATTATTCGCCCTAGTACCAGTTCCTTTTCTTCTCCAGTTCTGCTTGTTCGCAAAAAAGATGGGTCATGGCGACTCTGCATTGATTTCCGAGCACTTAATCATCTCACTATAAAGGACAAGTTTCCCATTCCAATTGTTGATGAACTTCTTGATGAACTTCATGGGGCTCATTTTTTCTCCAAGTTAGATCTTCGTTCTGGGTATCATCAAATTTGAGTTAATGAGGAGGATATACCTAAAACTGCCTTCCGCACACATGATGGTCACTATGAATTTTTAGTCATGCCCTTTGGCCTCACGAATGCTCCTTCAACATTTCAGGCAGTGATGAATAACATATTTCGACCATACCTCTGGAAATTCATTCTGGTCTTCTTTGATGATATCCTCATATATAGCAAAACTTGGGCTGAGCATCTCCATCATCTGGAGCTTGTCTTGCAACTTCTCTCTGATCATCAACTCTGTGCAAAACTATCTAAATGTGTGTTTGGCCAGGAGGAAGTGGAGTATCTCGGGCATATTGTTGCACACCATGGAGTGCGGGTGGATCCTACAAAAATAGATGCCATGAAAACTTGGCCGCATCCTAAAACTCTCAAGAGCCTTCGGGGTTTTTTGGGGTTGACTGGCTACTACCGCAAGTTTGTCAAAGATTACGGGAAAATTGCAGCACCATTGACAGCTCTGTTAAAAAAGGATGCCTTCTCCTGGACCCCTGTTGCTGAGACTGCATTTGAACAACTGAAACAGGCTATGTGCAGTACACCTGTTCTCGCGATGCCAGATTTTTCCAAACCCTTCACTATTGAGAGTGATGCTTGCGGCAATGGATTGGGTGCTGTTCTCCTGCAAGATGACCATCCTATTGCGTTCACTAGCAAAGCCCTCTCTGGTAAGAATCTAGCCCTCTCTACTTATGAAAAAGAAATGATGGCTATTTTGCATGCTGTACAGAAGTGGCGGCCATACCTCTTAGGGAGTCATTTTTGCATCAGAACCGATCACCAAAGTCTGAAATACTTCTTGGAACAACGGGTATCCTCTCCTACACAACAAAAATGGGTCAGCAAACTCATGGGGTATGATTATGAGATCACCTACAAGAAGGGTAAGGAGAATATTGTGGCAGATGCTCTTTCTCGCACATTTGATAATCAAGCTTCCCTTTCCTCTATTTCTATGCCCATTCCCAATTGGTTAGCGTCTGTTCAGCAGGGCTATGACAGTGACTCTTCTTTATCTCAAATCATTCACCAGCTAGCCAATAATCCTTCTGCTATACCACATTACTCTTGGGATGGTGCTTCTCTTCGATACAAGGGTCGGCTAGTGCTTCCTCAGAACCCAGCTCTACATCAGGCTATTTTTTATGAACTCCATGCTTCTCCTTCAGCAGGGCACTCAGGCTTCCTCAAAACTTATGAGCGAGCAAGGAGAAACTTCTTTTGGAAAGGGATGAAACAGACGATTCAACAGATGGTGGCTGAATGTGATACTTGCCAACGCCACAAGGATGAAACGACCCTCCTTCCTGGCTTGCTCGAACCATTGCCCATCCCTACACGGATTTGGACTGATATTTCTATGGATTTCATTGAAGGGCTTCCTAAATCCGGTGGCAAGACAGTGATCTTGGTTGTGGTTGATCGTCTCTCGAAATATAGTCATTTTTGTGCCCTCAGCCACCCCTATACTGCCTCCTCTGTTGCACAAATCTTCATGGACCAGATATTTCATCTTCATGGACTCCCTTCTTCCATTGTCTCTGATCGTGATGCAACTTTTACCAGTCATTTTTGGACTGAACTGTTTCAGAAAAATGGCACCAAACTGAAGATGAGTTCGGGCTATCACCCACAAACTGATGGCCAAACTGAAATTGTCAATAAATGCTTGGAAACTTATCTTCGTTGCTTCACTTCCGAACAGCAACATCAGTGGGCCAAGTGGCTCCCTTTAGCTGAATGGTGGTACAATACCTCTTACCACACTGCCTCTAAAATGACTCCATATGAAGCAGTCTATGGTCAGGCACCTCCAGTGCTCCTTCCCTACACTCCCAACAGCTCACCAGTCCAGGCAGTTGACATAGTTCTCCGCAGCAGGGATCATATTCTTCGTACCTTACAGGATAATCTTCACATGGCCCGTAATCGGATGAAACAGCAAGCAGATCAACACCGTTCTGAGCGCTCATTTCAAGTTGGGGATATGATTTTTCTTCGTCTACAGCCATACAAACAATCCTCCCTAAAGCTGAAAGGGCGTCATAAGCTGGCCCCAAAATTTTATGGGCCTTATAAGGTTCTGCAGAAGATTGGTTCAGTTGCTTATAAACTGGAACTTCCTCCTTCTTCCCGCATTCATCCAGTCTTTCATGTTTCTTGTCTAAAGAAAGTTCTGGGTACCACTGTCAGAGCACAAACTACTCTCCCTGAAATGGATACGGAAGGATCCATTATCCTGGAGCCGGTGGCAATCATTGACCAGCGCACTCGCCAGCTTCGCTCTCGCTCCATCTCTGAGGTCTTGATTCAGTGGCATGGCATGCAACCAGAGGATGCTACCTGGGAACCCCTTCTTCAGATTCAACAACAATTTCCACACCTTAAGCTTTGAGGACAAAGCTTTTTTCTAAGGGAGAGGGGATGTTAGGAACCTGTGTGTTCCTTCTGTTTATTTTGTTAGAGTAGTGTTGTTGGACGCATATGCTTTGTAAGTCGTCCCGTGAGTATATTTTATTATCCCACATGCATAGGTAGTATTACTTTTCTAGATCGTACCCAGTATATAAGAATAGGTTGAGGCCCTTGATGGGCACGGACGAATTTATTGTATTGAGCTTGCTCAAAGGAGGTTACCCCCTCGAAGTGGCCTGCGATCAGTAGATTCATTCTGAGTTCTGCTATCACTTTGTATTCTATTATTTCGAGCATTCTCACGATATTGCTATAAGGAGGTTCTTCACATTTGAGAAACTAGCTTATAGCCAGGTAGAGGTCTCAGATTCTACTCCACCATAGGAGGTAGTGAGAAAGGATATTACACAGATTGATAGTAATGGTCAACTTGATACTCAAATTGAGACAATTGTATATAGGTCATCAAAGGGTGAGTCACAGGTATTCAGGATGGTATAGTTACAATAGGGAGTGACTACAGCATAGTGGGTTCAGATGATGATTATGAGGATGTTGTTGTGCATGATGGTGAGATACCTAGTAGAGATGAGTAGACATTGAGCATTCATGAATTTTTTGAAAAAGAGTATCAGGCACAGTTAGATGCTTCATCACATGAGGTTGAGGCTAGTAGTACTTCACATGATTTGTCTAACCAGCTGAAAGTGAATAAAGATAGTATTGTGACTTCATTATCTCATCATGACAGGTATGTGGAGTTAGTTGGTATTGGTCATATTACTCAAGTGAGGAGTTTTCTTGAGTTACCAGCTGATTCTAGTTTATGAATATGGACTTGAGATTGTTATATTAGCATTTGGGATTCAGTTGACTGGAGATCTTTAACACTTTTTGGTAGCAGTGTTTGTTTGGGTGCTATCATGGATTTGATTAGCAGATTGCACGGTGTTGTCTTTTCTTGTGCCAGCAGCTTGTCCGATGTTGGTATTAGTTTTTATACACCGGTATTGGGCTTTGTTCATATATCTAGTCGACCATACTTGCTAGAATGTGTTGATGATCTTTCATATTTGGCAGTGTGTACAGATGAGTCCCAGGATCATATTGGCATTGATGACATCCAGGAGGATGCAGTGGGTAGTTTTGAATACTTAGTTTCCTTGGCAGTTTCTTTTGGTATAGAGGAGTTGGACAACAGTGCTACAATTTTTGATACTCCATATGTTGATATGAGCTTTGGAGCTGATTCACAGGATATGGATGGTACTATTCTAGAGACTAGTAACTTTGAGGATACTCCTTTAGACAATGCATCAGAGGAGGTTTGTAGGAGACAATCTAGTTAGTGTCATCATGTGTCTAATTAGTTGAGAGTTAGTGAGCGAGACATTGCTATCACTTGCCAGCATTTCGATGCTACTCGTCAGTTGTTAGCAGTTTGTGGATGGGGTTCTCCTACT
Organism: Cupressus sempervirens; assembly: GCA_028749045.1. NCBI lineage: Eukaryota > Viridiplantae > Streptophyta > Pinopsida > Cupressales > Cupressaceae > Cupressus > Cupressus sempervirens. The sequence goes on from CM053784.1 coordinate 659,523,818, forward strand.
AGTGATGAGCAGGAAGGTAGTTATCTTTCCTTGACAGAGATCCACTCTTTATGGGAGGCTATTCAAATTTTGAGATAGAATTATATGCAGTTGATAGCCGATAGAGATTATCTTATGGAGTGGGGGAGTACAGCATATGATGCATTATTGGCCAAAGAAGATGAGGTGAGTGAGCTTACTTAGCAACTCGAGGTGACTTCTGAGATTCTTGAGAGTACATAGTTCACTTTCGAGGAGTTGCAATTTCATTTGAATAAGGTGACCATGGAGTTGGAGTGACTACAATCTTTACCAGATTCTGTATACTCACAAGCTGTGGTGTCTAGTGATCTGAGGATGTCCATGGTCGAGATTGTTAGAGACAGTGGAGATGGGGATGCATCTATCCTTGATACTAACATTGGCATATCGGGTTCGTTTCCACTAGAGTTAGGTTCAGTTGAGTTGGGTGCTACAACAAATTGCTGTGGTTTGCCTGACATGGTGGTGGCCTCTAGTACTAATGGCACAGAGACTAGATATGTTGTATCAAATATCATGTATGTTGTTGGTGAGCCTATAGTTGGCATGGTTCCTACTAGTAATATTACTCCCTTGGCAATGTCTTCAGAGGTAGTAGTCAATTCTAACTTGGTTAGTGATCAATTGTAGTTAGTTTCATCTGGATTGCAGTCTGAGCCACCGACTGAGATTGGCTCATTCTATCAGTACTACACTGTGAGGTATGCTCATCAATTTACCTTTGATGACCATGTTGATGAGATGATGATACAAAGATGTACTTTGGTTCCTAGTTCTTGTCATCAGTTATGGAACGGTTTGACGCCTCGGGATGAGAGTTGTGATGGGCATGACATGGAAATAGGTTCTGCAGTTGACAACTTGATAATACATGACTTAGAGAAAGAGTTTGGGAGTGATTCTTTAGCAGTTGTTGTTACTGATTCTACTCCTTTGGCTATGACATCTCCTAACTTAGCTGGTGGTCAGTCACAGTGGGCTATATCACTTGTTCATGGAAAATTTGGTTTGGGTTCCATTTCTTGCTCTTTATCTTGTAATGTCTTTTCACCATCAGCAGTGCATGGGAGTTATGGTTATGAGATAGTGGCCAGTGATTTGCAGAGTTGTGTTGACTGTAGGAGTTGTACAGTGTGTGGATTCTCCATACTTGGTATAGTTTCATTCGAGAGCATTCACCATTGTTGCAGAGTTGGATTGTACATTCTGTATAGGCCAGTGGAATACGTTGATGGTATTTACTGTGTTGGCAATTTGATTTGTCCACTTTACTTGGGTTTTGATGTTCTAAGAGTTTGTGTCTCGTGGGTTTCTAACGGTGGTAGTGGTGATTTTGGAGTTTGGTTGAGCTGTAATTGTCAATTTGATTATGGATTCCTCTTGGTCATATTGCAGAGGATATTGCAGGAGCCTGTGTTAATTGGCAATAGTATAGTTCATGACTACATTTGGGATCCAAGTGGATTGATTGGTTTATTGTTCAGCCATTGCTTGAGGACAAGAAATATTTGAGAGGGGAGGACTTGTCATGTCCCCTTTTCAAATTTAAAAAAAATAATAATCTTTGCTAAGGTAGGCAGGCCCAAAAAGGCGAAGTTTCAACAAAAGGGGATAATATTTGAAAGCGAATGGACTAATAAATAAAAATTATTATTAAAATATGTTTTATTAACCCCTCTTGGATGCGAGTTAGGGTTATGCCCTCTTTTAAAGGGTTTGGAGGCATTTTGGGCTCATTCCAGAACTTGATTTTTGCTCATTTCTTTGTTGTTCTTCAGAGGCTGCCAAACATGTGGAGAAGGAGACCCAAGAATGGGAGTTTGCAGGTTTTCAGGAAGGCTAAGGATGGGAGTTTGAAGCCATTCCATGTGCATGCTCATGCAGAGTTTGCCTTTGTGCTGAACAGTGCAAATTTGTGGATTTTCGGGTGTGTTTTTTGTAAGAGTTTGGTGTTTTCGGTTGAGTATTTCATATCAGTTTGGGTTGCTTCTGTATTTTAAACTTTTAGATGTTAAAATAGAGCTGAATATATATATTTGGTCGTGATTATACTTCTGTGATGGATTATTAGTATTTTTGTGGTGTTTTCGGGCTATTCTATGTTGTTTTCGAAAGCCCGAAGAGCATTGTTTTTATCCTTCGTTTGAAAGCTGTTGTGTAAATGTTATACAGATCTAAAAATTTCATTTTTTAGGCTGTTATGCTGCTGAAATTTTTATAAAAATTTCCACTTTCAGATTTATTAATAATATGTGAAGCTATGAAGTTTTTGGCATTATTTCTGGCATACCCGATTTGGGGTTTATTGAGAAATTGGTGGATCTTTGAAATATTGGTTGTTTGATTTAAAAGATTTGATTAGAGGCTTGAAATATCATAGAAAATCAGAGAAAGGGACATTTCATATTTAGCATTTTTGACCTTAGAGTGGAAGCAAGAAGTTGGGTCTCAAATTCATGGAAGTCCACAGATTGAGATCATGCTCTTTTAGAAACAAATGCCCATTTTTAAAAGGTAAGCACTCGTATTAGGCTTGGATAACAGATCCAAATTTTAAAAAATGGGCTCCCATATTTTAAAAAAATTGGGGATCCATTTTTTATTTTTAGAAAATGGGTACCTGTTTCTAAATATTTTGATTTTTTTAATTTTTCAGGGATTTAAAATGTATTTAAATTATTGATTTTACTTTTTTAAAATAGCCATGCATTTTTTGATTTTCAAAAATGGATTTTCAAAAAATGGGTGCTCGTTTCTTAAAACATGAGGTAGGAGTTTTTTTTCTCCCACCTTGGATTTTAGTTTGGGATAGGCTTGGTGAGACCAAGCCTATGCCTTGACCTCTCAAGATTTGGCTAAGGTATTGAACTAACAAATTCATGCCTTGCCATAATTTTTAGAGGATCTTCCCAATCAAATTTTTTTATGAAACAAAAAGTTATTAGAGTTCTTACCATCCTGGTTTCAAAAATATAATTTTTGTAGTGTTATGATTTTATTAACCATTTTTTCATTATTTTTAATCAAAGATAGTACCTAAATGTGAAATAGAAAGATTCACTAAAACTTTAATAACTTTTTTATTTTATAATTTTTCTTGAATTAATTTATATGTCATCAATGTACATACTATTATTTTGAAGCTAAAAACAAGAAATTTTTTTTTTAAAATGAAATTTTGATCAAATTATACTGTTCGTACATGGAAGGTTTTAATATTTACCTTTGTAGCCAATTAAAAATTAATAATAAAAAATTTATTCAATTAAAAATTAAGGAAAAAATATTTTCATCAATCTTTGGTGTGTTAGGTAACTTACTTTAAAATAATTTACAAAACTGATTTATTTGTGTCGAAATATTGTGTCCATAAACAAGTGTGGTATGGTTTTGAAACAAGCATTTTGGAAAACTGATTTTTAAAGATCCATAACAAAAAAAATCTATCATATGGGTACACAAATAAATTGCATATTCTAAAAGTAGATTCTAAGCACTACAATGTTTATTTTTGAAGTTGTTTCGTTTTTGATCTCTTAATGCCTTAGACATTGACATGAATTAACAAGAAATTTAAAAAGAAGGAAAAACACTTCCACTATTTGCCCAAAAGTTAGACCCAACTTCTTGCACTTACCCCTTATCCTTTTTGCTAGAGCCATGGATTTCAAGACCTAAATCCCCTAAAAAAAATTGCAATTCATCACTTTTTTCCACAAGCTCGTCTTTTCACCAATTTGATCTTCAATTTTATTTGGAATCAGGTGAGAAACAAACTTTTTAATATAACTATGAATCATCATGATCAAGCCCTTATGCATACTAGGTTTGTTAGGATTGGATCTAAATAACTTTTAAACTATGAGACAATAAGAACACAAGATAAAAAGGGAAACACATTTATCTTATATCTAAAGTGGTTTAACAACAACTAGTGATAATATGGGCCATGTTATATCTTCCATCAAGGGAAATATACTCCATCACCGTAGTAAGAACACACTGCAAGAGAAATTTAATAGAAGAAATAGAAAAAATACCACTATCCCCTTTAGAAAATTGGCCATCAAAATCTTTAGGGAATTTCTTAACAACAAAATCAAAGTACTTCAGGTCTCAAAAGAAAAGCTTACCTTTAGTGATAAGCCAGATAATTTCTACCAATACTACAATGTTGAGCTTTAATTTCTCCCCTCCAAGATCATCTTTGTCATTATTCCAACCCTTTAAGAACCTATATGTTACATCAGGTTTCACCATGTTCATCCTTTCCATAAAAGGTGTAAGCCCTCCTTCCAATTTTTCCCACACATCTTTCTCCTTCCTCCATTTCTCATACTTCTTAGGATCCCTTTTCCTCATTTTACCGCCCATATTAACAATTTATAAAGTCAAGTTCTTAGTGAATTTCTCTGAAAATAAAACTTCGCCAACAAGGAAAATTGCTAAAACTACACATAAAATATGCAAAGCAATAATTACGGTACAAATCCAACTCAAACCATTCCTAATATTATTAGTTTTCATTTCTCAAAAATCTTTCATCCCTAACATAAGTAAATTTAATAACTCTAATTGTTCTAGATACATTGTCATAATTAATAAGCTCCTTAATTTCATAATTAACATTTTTCTTGTGACTCCAAAATGGGGTGATACTCTTAGTCACCACCATGTTGGAAAATAAGTCAACTACCTCATTCACTTCTCTATAAAAGTGAGAAATATACACTTTCTCAAAGTTAGTTAGAACACATTTACTTTCCTTTATTCTATTTTCTATTTTCCATAAAGGGAACACTCCTTTAGAAAGACACTTTAGGATATCAACAAAATCCCCTTCTATCTATATTCCCTTACTTTCAATGTTTCTCACCATCTTAATCCCATGGACAAGACCCATCACTTCCACCACATGATTGGATTGGATACTAAGAGAATTAGCCATAACTTTGAGCATAGTACACCCTCTTCATCCCTAATAACAACACCACACCAAGTAGGGCCTAGATTTCCCTTTTTGGCATTGTTAGAGTTCATTTTGATCCATATTGAAGGAGGATGATCCCATCTTGCATTTTCCATTTTTTTTTAACCTTATCTTCATACTCCTTCTTTCGATTTAACTTAACTCCAGTGTCAAAAGCATCCTTCTTGTACATCGTATGATTATTTTCAATAATATTGTGCTTTATGCAGATAGCTAGGAGAAGGAAAGTTTGGCCTTCATCCCCAAATTTGTAGTTCATTTTGTTACATTGTTGATGCTTAGACCATGTAACTAGAAAAATAACTTCAAATTTTTTCCCGTTGTCTTAACTTTTAGCCATTACTTTTAAAGTTAAGTAGTACCAATTATTATGCTTATATGCATAAAGATGGAAAAAAAAGTATTCATTTTATCAAGGAAGGGACATCAATGAAATAATTTATATGGTGATACATTAGATAAGTATTAATATGTAACGATGTGCATATATTTTTATATTTTTTTGGTGTTTTTAGGAAATTTAGTGATGATGTAGTTCATTTTGCTACATTGTTGATTATTAGGACATACAAACAAAAACATAACCTTTAATTCACTTTCAATTCTTAAAAGGGTTCAATGCAATTATCTAAGCACTTCTATTATTATTGGTAGAAGAGCATCCTAGGGAAGTTAACAATCCTGTATGTACAAGCTTTCAGGTCAAATTTGTGGAGTTATGCTTTATGTAATTGGGGATATGTTTGAGAATTTTGGGAACCTTTTTCTAAGTTTGCATAATGATTGGAGTAATCATCTTGGAGTTAGAGCCTTTTTGGTGGTTGTTGGTAACATGTTCCTGATTTATTATCATACTTTGGAGATTGTATCTGTGAGCTATGATCTGAGGGAGTTGGCATGTGCACTCTTGGCTTTGGACTGTTGGATGGTTCATGGACCTATGTGTAAGTGTTTGTACTCTTATGTTGTCATATGAAGTAGTTATGCATTGTAACTTGGGATGTCTCCTAAGTATTTAGTTATTTCATGTATTTAACATTTGTCTCCAAGCTGACATGTGATTAGGTACAAGTGACAAGTGACAAGTCACTAGATCTTTTGATGTTATTTTATGATGATATGTTTGCAGTAATAGAGAAGGGCATTGGTATTATTGGAAATTAGAGAGGTAAATAATGCACTACTTTGTAATCATGTTGTTCCCCTCAGCTTTAAATCATTTGTAATCAACTTTATATATTCAATTGTATAAGAATAAAATATGTCTCTAAGAGAGAAATACAACACATACATTTTTTTAATCTAATTTTCTAATTTATCTCTCTGTAAAATTAAATGCATCTATAGTGGATGAAATTTTTGAGAATCACAAGCTGATAACTAAAAAGGCTCTCGAATTTATAGTTAAGGGTTACATACTATATAATAACTTCAAATACTTTTGACCAAGGAATTTACAAAGTAGTACACTCATAGCCACCACTAGTGGTTTTGGTGACCTTTCCATATTCCCTTTGGATAAATAAATAGGCGACTTACATTTGGGGGAGGCCTTATTTTCTTTCTTATGTTAGATATATATCTCATTTACTTATTTAATTACTTTTCCTTGGGTGCTAAACCACTTAGTCATCTTTAAATAGTAAAATCATATCACACATTAGGAACTTGCAAGAGAACTCCAAGAATTCCCTAAATAGGTTCATCTCCCATTAGACATGAAACTAGTGAAGCCTCTTTGTGTATACCATGGTTGTCCATCCTAGGTTCTTTTTCCAAAAATGAATCCTTGTAGGGTACCTCTAGTATAGATAAAGAATGATAAAGGATGATATTCTGCCTTTTAAGATAAATAATCCTTATATCACATTGGATATCAATAATCATCACAGATGAACTAGGAATTGGATCTACATGACTAGGTTGGCAAGAAACCCAATCAACATAGTTGAGTAATTTTGGATCATTCCCTAACAAAACCTCAACCAACCCTTATTGTTTGAATCTCCTATCTCTTGATTTACATCTTGCATTAGTCATTGAGGGGAAGTTCTATAAGAGTTTTAGTAGTGGGGTGGAGGTTAGTCTACCATGCAATTATGGGATATCATCATGCAAGATCTAATTGGAAAATAAGAATCCAATTTTAAGTGTAGATTCATTGTTGCATATTAATATCTAGTGAAGAGCATTAAAATTGCATTTGGGGATACTCACATTATAATTATTTTACCATGGACTCTCCATAAGTAACAATTGTAAGGTTTTTTGCACCATTGGAGGACATAGACCTATATTTTATTTTATTCTATTGTGCTGAAGTGCTCATGCCTCTATGTGGAAGAACATTTTCTAGAGTACCTCTAATTTTTTTATGAGTCATGCTCTACAATGTGTTTGGATTGCAATAGATTGTACATGTTGATTCATCCTTTGACAATCCTTCCAACCAATGAAAAAATTTATGTGAGGATCTTTCTACAAAGCATCAATGAAGGTGGACCAATAGGACCATTCATGGGAGAAGAAATGGCATAGGAAAGGTTTATGAAATGAATCAATTTATAGATATGTGAAGGATTTAGATTTTTTTCCTAACCCAATATGATGTTGTTGATAAAGAAAAGGTGATTTTATGTACAATGACATGAGTAGATATTTCAAGTTTTTGTTTAAAGAAAAAAAATTGAGAATAATTATTAACACAAAGGTGAGTTATATATATATATATGGGTCAATCATTATTGTGAGTTTTATTTGTACAATATCTTAATTTACACAACCTAGATCATTAATGATTTGTGGCCGAAAACCATTTTTATAGATAGTTTATGCAAATGAATTTTTTTTTGCAGTGATGACTTTAGTTGTTTGAAAGGGAAAAGAAGATAAAATTGATTATCAATATATACATAGTATGGAATGTGCCATTGATTTAATTTCAAGAAGGTAATACAAGAACTAAGGTAGATATAAACACAATCAAAGTTGGTCATTAGAAGGTCATCACACATCTCCATTAAAAAATTTAGATTATGGGCTCATTAAAGATATGACTAATCAAGATTCTATAAGATTGTAGCACATTTCATCAAGTATTACTAATGTATGTAAATTCCTTTGTGATAAATTATCAAATTGCAACTAGTTTTACAAGTTTGGTAAGGTACCATGAAAATACATTCAACAAATAATCTCCCCTTACCCTCAGTGCTTTGCAAATCATGGCTCAAGTTATTAAAATAGATCATCAATTTGTATTTCTTCAAAATTCATGTCCATATTTGTTACACATGAAAAGGCCTTCAAAGACATCCAAAGGCTCATTTGAAAATATTAGTAGATTAAGTACAAAGGGATCATTTTAGAGGTCTGGAGCATTAGAGGATGGATTAAATTCCATTATCTCAACTCGACTTCTCACTTTGGGATGGTGCTTTACATCACAAGTATTTTTAATTTGTTTTTCTTTCTTCTTTATTTTATTTTCTAATGCTAACAAATGCAAAGAATATATATTTTTTGAAAGTTCATTTTGGAGATATATTTGGGACTTGATATTGCACTCCATTTGGATTATTTTCAAGTGATCTTCAGAGTATTGATAAAAAATTATACTCTTTCATGGTCACTAGACAATGATAGAGATATATCACATCTATTAGAGATCATGTTGTAAATAATTCAAGATGTTGTGGCTTAAGAATGCAACTCGAAGCTACACCTTTACAAGGGTCAAAAGTTAACTTGATGGAGCCTTTCTTTCTTCAAGGTCCCTTGTAATCTCAAGTTAATTAAAAATAAAACTCTAAAAGCTATAAGTTGTGTGTTAATAGAACCCTCCCTCATTTGAACATCACCTTGGAATCATATTTTGTGCCCATTTTCTTCAAAAGATGCCACTTTTATAATTAGGCATCTTCAAGACAAACAAGAAGAAGTCTGTAACCAAGCATTTAATAAGTCAACTTTAATAATCAATCAATTCATGTGCTTCTCCATAAATTAAAGTATGCATTAACACCCATCAACCCACACTATCTATATGTGAGGATCTATGTGAAGGGGTTTTACGTTAAGCATAACAGTTGTCAACTTGAGCATTTTCCTTAAGGATTTCAACCTTTTCCTATTAAAGGCAAGATCTCTTTATCCAAAATTATTCTAGTTGATGTTGAAACACAATATAGGGCAAGATTGCAAAAATGCGCTAAGTAAAATAGTAGTTTTCCCTCTTTCTATGTGTAGGAACTTATACTTCTAAATACTAAAAATTACTTAAAATGCATAGAGAAGACTATTAAACCTAATTGTTGAGTTTTCATAGTCAAAATATATTAACCTAAATTTATTACCACACTTAATCAATACCTTTGACAAAATGTTTGACAGAATCATCTAGATAGGTATGTTGATTTGGAATCTTAAATTTTAGCCTATGGAACTGCTTTAAAGTCTAATCCACCTAACACACTTGACTAGCATTTTAGTTATAGATTTTAATAGTGTCATGTTATATTTTGTTTCTGAATATTAGATTTCTACTTTTTTATTAGGTTTTTTTCTATATCTCTTTGTTTATGGTGAATCTTATAAAATCTAAATTATTTAACATAGATCTTGCATATTCATATCAAAATCATATTCAATTATATGAGACATAAAAAGGGAATAAAAATTCATGATGCTCAAATCTCCTTAGGGATTATAGTTGAACCTCCTATATTGTTCACCACTGAAATCATAAATTACAAGTGAATAATTCTCTCTAGTTTATATTTCTAGGTTGAGACCCCAATTTCTAACAATTTCATTTTAAAATACAAGTCTTGACTGCTTTATTAAAAATCTCTATGTATATGTATTTGTTTGTGGATGTGCACACACCCCTGTGCATGTGCACATGTGCATGTATGTGTAAATGTGTAGGTCTTTGTTTATGTTTTGTGCATGTGTGGATGTCTCTTTGTGTGTGTCATATTAGTAAAGATATATTGATATGAATACATTTATCTAGCTCCAAATTGAGTCATACATACATGCAGTTCCAAGATTATAACAACTTCATCAAGCTCAAGGACAAGTCAACTAGAGAAGATGGTGTAAAACATGTCTAGATACCTTGCATTACCCAATTATTGAATAAGATAGATATTATCATACATCTAGAATGCCAAAATTCATTATTGGAACCACCGAGATAACTACAATATGACTTTAATAATCAATGTTTGTAGAGCTTTGTTCTCCAAGAAAATTATATATATATATATATATATATATATATATATATATATATATATATATATATATATATATATATATATATATATATATATATATATATATATATATATATATATATATATATATATATATATATATATATATATATATATATATAGGTCTATTAAGGTCTTTAGGCTTATAAAATATATATATGACTTTTTGCTTAAAATATGTGACTTAGATCCTTCAATTTGCAAGTTCATATTTTATACTTCCTTATGCATGTCATGGTTACATAGATCATGCTCATACACAAGCAAAAATTATGTTTTCAAACTTGACATCACATTATGCACTTTAAATTATATATAACCATTTCTTCTATAAATTTATCAATCTTGTCTATTAACCCAAGTATATACCTTATATAGATTCTTAATTTATAATATAAACTCTAATTATTTTTTCCGTCACAAGAAGATTGTTCCATAAATAAGCATTTACAAATTAAAATCCTTTCATTCAACATTTATTATTTCTTGACATTCATAAAAAAATATGTAAGAACTTCGTTTGAAGATGGTGATTGGCCAATCGAGGGAATATGTTTATTTCTCATAAATTCAATAAATCAAGGAATGACTTCTTTAATTAGAACTCATCATGTCAAACAAGATCTTACTATGTTTTATTATTTTCAAGTGGTGCATTCAAGTGAATATTACCACCTTTTACAACATAAAATTCTAAATCATTGATTACAAACTATTTAAAAGCTCTTCAAAAAAATTAAACTATAACAACTTTTTCCTTTTGGTATTTTACAAATCTACTATTCATGATGGTCATAGCTCTAAAGGCTTGTATTCAGTACTATTTTTGCACTAACGTGTGAAGAAGGAGAAAATAGTGACTTGGTACACATCTAATTATGGCATTCAATGAGTAACCCATATTTGAGTACATTGGCCCAAAAAAGTGATTCATGTCCAAGATTAGTTACGATCTTCTCTGCCTCAAAAAGTTAAGACAAAATTGTTACCTAAATCAATATTACTATTGCTTGTTTCTGAAGTTGTACTAAGAATATGAGATATGAGAGGGATTGAAGAAGCATTGCATGTCATTTGAGTACATCTAAAAGAGAAGATATGGACTTTCACTATTGAAATCTATGTTCTCATTTCCTTGCTGTCTTGTAACAAAAGAAAACCATTTAGTTCAAATTCAAATACAAGAATCTTGCATGTAAAGAAAGTTATGACTAGACAACTCTAGGACTTTCTTGTCCTTTTATTGAATCTACTAAAAGCAATTTGGGCTACACTCGTAATGGCATCTTCTAGGGTACAACATATTTGGACCAGTCAGACGTCATCTTTTATACCTGATACAGGCCCACACATGCCTAAAACCTCTTCGGCTAAGAGCCAAGGATTGAGGACCATCCACGCTGGCAAATTCACCTGGGGCACGATCCTAGCCTCATCCCTTTTTGATGTCTTTGGACCTTGCACTTAGCAAGACTTGATCCCTAGTGGGCTCTTTGTGAGCCATTCAACTTCACCAATAGACATACATCATTTTTTACTTATCAATCGAATCATATTAATAAGGTGCACTCAATATCACCCATGGCTAAATGGTCAAAGAAATTCATTGGATGTGAGCATTTTTTTTTATTAATTAATTAATTTAAAAGTCATAGATCGGGTGCAAATATTCTGCTAGATAGACGTCACCCCTAGTATCCCCAATGGCTACGAGGCAACATATATGCACCCCTAGCTAATGTTAACTAGTGGAAGTCTTTTATACTTCCATTGAATAATGGTGCATATATGTTGCACCATAGACAACATTGTGTTAAAATAAAATATGAACTTAGATCCAGTGCATTTCTTAGACTATTTAAAACTGTGTTAAAATAAAATTGTGAGATCTAACTTTTTAGAACATTCGAAACAAAAATTTCAAAAACCTCTAGAAATCTAGAAAGAAAAATTTGTCAACAAATTTGAAATAAAAATTAAACAAGTGCCATGAAGTGGCTATTATTCACCTAATTAACTAATAGTTAATTGTAGTTCTAAAATTTAAATAATTTGACCAAGTATAAAATAATTTAATAAAAATCTTAGAATAAATTTAAATGAAAATAATTAATTTGTATATTAATTTTCAAAAATATTATATTTATGAAGTATAATTGTTTAATATAAAACTTATGTATTTATAAGTACAATATACATTTATAATCCAGATTTATACATATTAATCATTATATTAATTGAACGTTAAGTTTCCATAAGAAATTGTAGAGTGAAGTGGGGATGAGAAAAGTACAAAGATGATTAAAAAAACAAAAATTAAAGAAGAAATGAAAAAGCCCGCTATCTCCATTCTTCAAAGATGAATAGAACTCCATAAAGAAGTGATAGTGCAAAACTTATTGTATGATTTTTTGTTAAATTAAATAATAGGAAAATAGGCTTCATTAGCCAAGTGTAATTTATTTAGATCCACAATCTATAGTAGACCTAACATTTTGTAGGTTAAGTGGGTTAAAAGTGCAAATAACATAATCCTATCAAAGATGGCATATATCACATATGAGATTATGTTTTCTATCTACTTTATTATGTGTCTTCAAAGTGGATGTGTTTCTTATATTTTTTAATTATTATAATTTATTTTGTTTTTTTCAAAAGTTAAATTAATAAATGTATATATTGATAGGCGTAGAATAGAAAATATAGTAACAACTTTTTAGAATGATAATATTGTATCAGTGTATAGAATATTTTTGTATTGATAAAATTTATAATTTTGAGAGAGATCTACTAATTAGTGGATTGTTATTCTTTTCAATATTTACTTTTTGTATGGTAAGTATACATCATAATGAATTTAAAAATAAAGTGCTAATAGTAAATTTAAGAATGACATAAAATAATTAGCATATATGTAAGTAAACTTTTGTATTTACTTTTTATTTTGTTAAGTAAAGTTAAAGATAAATTGTTATAATGAATTGGAAAATAAAATGTTAGGAAATTATTAGTGTAGTGAAGAATAACATATTCAAAATAATTATTGAGCAACTTTTTCACATTTTCCCACTCTCTTGGAGTTTGAATTTTGATGAGTGAGAATGGCCCCCCAGTGATGGGCCAAATCCCTAATTCTTGCCTAGACTTGTAACTTGTTTTGACCTTGACTAGAGCTGTCCAAGGGGGTGTAGATTCTGTTTGTCTACTTGTAGGGATCCTATGGAGTCTACTATGCTTTTAGTGGAGTATTAGGAGAGAGTAGTGAGCTCTAAAGTGGCTCAACGATGGAAGGATGTGGTCCTTGGAGAAAAGAAGACTTATGTCCCACAAGAAGCCTCCAAGGTGATCAGTGGAGAGGAGGGAGTTGAAATTGTTATTCTAGACAGCTTAGTTAATAATGTGTCTACCAACCTAAAACTGTGCCTGATTGATAGGTTTGTGGCCTTCCGCTCATCAATTGACATGGCTAGGAAGTGGGTACAAGTCACAAGTGGAAATTAAAAGGGATGGTGAATTTTTTAGTGATTGTGGTATTGCTATCAGGATTTAACTGTGTGATTTTGAGTCAAACTCATTGACCCATGTTTCATGAGTAGTGATTCAACATGAATCCATATCTAATGAGAATAAATGGAACATTTAGCACTCATTGGAGGGTATGTGCAGGATCATGGTGTACATAACTATGGCCTTAAGTGGCAGTGAAAAATCAGCAAATCAGGGTTATGTCAACTTGACACAATTTTAAAGTGGTTATGGACTTTATATCAAAAATTTGTAAGAAAATAATTTGTAGGAAATTGAATTTAGTTTCTAAACTACTAGGCCTTATCAAGAGAAAAAAATAATTGATTGGTCAAAAGTTTTGATTTTAATGCAGTACTACAAAAATTTTAGGGCAAAAATAAAAAGTAGGTGTATGTCTAACCACCTTAATCAAAATCAAATAATAATATTTTTGTAATATAATTATAGATATAAGAAGTAGACTCATGCTTGAATCTGACACATATTTTTTGGTATTTTTATTCCAAATAAATAATTAAATATGAATTTTCTACCAAAACTTTAAAAATAAAAAAAAAGACTCTCGTGTCTAACCACCTTAACTAATAGAAAATTTTACCAAATTAAATTTTTTTTTTAAAATTTCTTATACTAGGCGAAGCATAGAATGTGACGCAACTATTAGATTTAAAAAATGTTATACCATTAGAAAGTTATAACTATTTTTCAATTAGTATGCTAATCAACACTTTACAATAATCTTCATTGATAATTAACTAATAAATACTTATCAAACTCAGAATTTGATAGCAATTATATCAATGGAATCTCAAGAGCGATATTAAAAAACCCTTTTCATTTCATTCGATTTCGATCAAAATAACATTGATAGATAGCTACCCGAAGACTGAATATCACTAAAACTCTCCTCAAACATATTTTTTGGGTTGACCGAGCAGGCTTGGTAAATACCAGGCCTAATCGGATATCCGATATGGCTCGGTGAGCCTCCTTCCACTTTTGGAGGGAAATTTCAAATCCCAAGACATTTTAGAGGGAAAACTGATTTTGTGATTTATAGTTTAAAACTTATCAATTATTTGATCTATATTACTATGTAAAAATATATTATAATATATTATATATATATAACAACATCACGTAAAGATATAACATATAATCTATTAATATATAATAATATATTATATTATTCTTATTATAATCTATAAATATAATATATAATATTATATAATATTATTATTATTTTTCGTATATTTTTATTAAATATAATAACGTAATATATTATATATATAACTATGTTATTAATATATAATAATATATTATCTTATTAGTATTATAGTCTATATATATATATATATATATATATATATATATATATATATATATATATATATATATATATATATATATATATATATATATATATATATATATATATATATATATATATATATATATATATATATATATATATATATGTCCCTAGGGGTCCTAGGACTCCTAGGGACATATTAGAATCATTCTTATGGGTCGAAGAGGCTCATAAGGTGACCTATGACCCCCTTTGACCTCTTACATGATGACATATGTCCCTAGAACCCTTAGGGACATATTAGAATCGTTTAGAATCATTCTTATGAGTCAAAGGGAGTCATAGGCTGACGTATGACCCCCTTCGACCAATTAAATGATGACATATGTCCATAGGGGTCATAGGACCCCTAGAGACATAATAGAATCATTCTTATTGGTCAACCTATTAAATGACAACATATGTCCCTAGGGGTCCTAAGATCCTTAGGGGCATATTAGAATCATTCAAAAGGGTCAAAGGGGGTCATAGGTTGACCTATGAACCCCTTCAACCCATTACATGATGATGTATGTCCCTAGGAGTCCTAAGACCCCTAGGGACATATTAGAATGCTTCATATGGGTCAAAGTAGGTCATAGGGTGACCTATGACCCCATTCAAACCATTAAATGACGACATATGTCCCTAGGAGTCCTAGGATGCTTAGAGACATATTAGAATGCATCAAATGGGGTCATAGGTTGACCTATGACACCCTTTGACCCATTAAATGATGACATATGTCTCTAGGGGTCATAGGACCCCTAGGGACATATTAGAGTGCTTCAAATGGGTCAAAGGAGGTCATAGGTCAACCTATGACCCCCTTCGACTCATTAAATGATGACATATGTCCCTAGGGGTCCTAGGACCCCTAGGGACATTATAGAATCGTTCATCTATGTCAAAGGGGCTCATAGGTTGACTTATAATCCACTTCAACCCATTTCATGAATATATTTGTCCCTAGGGGTCCTACAATGCAAAGGGACATATTAGAATGTTTCATATGGGTCAAAGGGGGTCATAGGTCCTTTTGACCCATTAAATCACGACATATGTTCCTAGAGATTCTAGGACACCAAGGGACATAATAGAATTATTCTTGTGGGTCAAAGCACCTTTCAACCCATTAAATGATGACACATGTCCTTAGGGGTCCTAGGAACCCTAGGGACATATTAGAAGGCTTCATATGGGTCAAAGGGGGTCATAGGTTGACCTATGACCCCTTTCGGCCCATTACATGATGACATATGACCTTAGGGGTCCTAGTACCCTTAGGGACATATTAGAATTGTTCAAATGGATCAAAGGGAGTCATAGGTTGACCTATGACACCCTTTCACCCATTAAATGATGACATATGTCCCTAAGGGTCCTAGAACCCATAGGGACATATTAGAATGCTTCATATGGGTCAAAAAGGGTCATAGGGTGAACTATGACCTCTTTCGACTCATTAAATGACAACATATGTCCCTAGGTGTCCTAAGACCCCTAGGGACATATTAGAATGCTTCATATGGGTCAAAGGGGGTCATAGGTCCTTTGACCCATTAAAAGATGACATATGTCACTATGGGTCCTAGGACCCCTAAGGACATATTAGAATCCTTCATATGGGTAAAGGGGGGTCATAGGTTGACCTATGACCCCCTTCGACCCATTAAATGACAACATATGTCCCTAGGGGTCCTAGGACCCCTAGGAACATAGTAAAGTCGTTTATATGTGTTAAAGGGGCTCATAAGTTGACCCATGACCCCCTTCGACCCATTACATGATGACATTTGTCCCTAGCGGTCATAAGACCCCTAGGGACATATTAGAATGCTTCACATAGGTCAACGCAGGTCATAGGTTTACCTATGAACCCCTTCGACACATTAAATGATGGCATATGTCCCTAGGGGTAATAAGATCCCTAAGGACATAATAGAATCATTCTTATGGGTCAAATGGGGTCAGAGGTTCACCTACGACCCCATTCGACTCATTAAATGAATAAATATGTCCCTAGGGGTCCTAGGACCCTTAAGAAAATATTAGAAGCTTCATATGGGTCAAAAGGGGTCATAGGTTGACCTATGACCCCCTTCGACCCATTGCATGATGACATATGTCCCTAGGGGTCCTAGAAACCCTAGGGACATATTAGAATCCTTCAAATGGGTCAAAGCCCTTTCAACCCATTCCATGACAACATATGTCTCTTGGGGTCCTAGGACCCATAGGGACATATTAGAATGCTTCATATGGGTCAAAGGGGGTCATAGGTCACCCTATGACCCCCTTCAACCCATTAAATCATGACATATGTCCCTAGGGGTCTCAAGAACCCTAGCGACATATTAGAATGCTTCATATGGTTCAAAGAGGGTCATAGGTTGACCTATGAACCCCGTCGACCCATTCAATGATGACATATGTCCCTAGGGATCCTAGGTCTCCTAGGGACATATTAGAATCATTCTTATGGGTCAAAGGTTGACCTATGACCACCTTCGACCCATTACATGATGACATATGTCTCTAGGGGTCCTAGGACCGCTAGCGACATATTAGAATGCATCATATGGGTCAAAGCGAGTAATAGGTTGACCTATGACAACATTCATCCTATTACATGATGACATTTGTCCCTAGGGGTTCTATGACCCCTAGGGACATATTAGAATTCCTCATATGGGTTAAAGGTGGTCATAGGTTGACCTATGACCCCCTTCGACCCATTAAATGATGAAATATGTCGCTAGGGGTCCTAGGACCCCTAGAGACATATTAGAAAGCTTCATATGGGTCAAAGGGGGTCATAAGTTGACTTATTACCCCCTTCGACCCATTAAATGATGACATATGTCTCTAGGGGTCCTAGTACCCCTAAGGACATAATAGAATCATTGATATGTGTCAAAGGGAGTCATAGGTTGACCTATGACCTCTTCAACCAATTGCATGAAAATATTTGTCCCTAAGGGACCTAGGACTCCTAGGAACATATTACAATGCTTCATATGGGTCAAATGAGGTCATTGGTTGATCTATGACCCCCTTCTACCCATTAAATGATCACATATCTTCCTAGGGGTTATAGGACCCCTAGGGACATATTAGAATACTTCATATGGATCAAAGGGTGTCATAGGTTGACCTGTGACCCCCTTCGATCCATTAAATGACAACATATGTCCCTAGGGGTCCTAAGACACCTAAGAAAATAATATAATTGCTCATATGTGTTAAAGGGGCTCATAAGTTGACCTATGACCCCATTTGACCCATTACATGATGACATTTGTCCCTAGACATCCTAGGACCCCTAGTGACATATTAGAATGCTTCATATGAGTCAAATGAGGTCATAGGTTTACCTATGACCACCTTCAACCCATTCGAAGATGACATATGTCACTAGGGGTCCTTGGAACGCTAGGGAGATAATAGAATCGTTCTTATGGGTCAAAGGGGGTCTTAGGTTGACCTATGACCCCTTCAATCAATTAAATGACTACATATGTCCCTAGGACCCCTAGGGACATATTAGAATGCTTCATATGGGTCAAAGGGGGTCATAGGTTGACCTATGACCCCCTCGACCCATTAAATGATGACATATGTTCATATGGGTCCTAGGCCCCTTAGGGACATAATAGAATCGTTCTAATGGGTCCAAGGGGGTCGTAGGTTAACCTATGACCCCCTTTGACCCATTAAATGATGATATATGTCCCTAGGGTTCCTAGGACCCCTATGGACATATTAGAATGCTTCATATTGGTCAAAGAGGGCCATAGGTTTACCAATGACCTCATTCGTCTCACTACATGACGACATGTTCTTGGGAGTCCTAAGACCCTTGCGGACATATTAGAATCGTTCAAATGGGTCAAAGGGGGTCATAGATTGCACCATGACCCCCTTCGATCCATTACATATGTCTCTAGGGGTCCTAGGACCCCAAGAGACATATTAGAATGCTTCATATGGGTAAAAGGGGGTCATGGGTTGACCTATGACCCCTTTCGACCCATTAAATGATGACATATGTCCCTAGGGGTCCTAGGAACCCTAGGAACATAATAGAATCATTCATACGTGTTAAAGGGGCTCATAGGTTGACTTATGACCCCCTTCAACCCACTACATGACGACATTTGTCCTTAGGGGTCCTAGGACCCCTAAGAAAATAATAGAATGCTTCATATGAGTCAAATGGGGTCATAGATTGACCTATCACCCCCTTCGATCATTTAAATAGCCACATATGTCCCTAGGGGTCCTAAGACTCCTAAGGACATAATAGAATCAATCTTATGGGTTAAAGGGGGTCATAGGTTGACCTATGACACCCTTCGACCCATTAAATAATAACATATCTCCATAGGAGTCATAGGACCCCTAGGAACATATTTGAATGCTTCATATGGGTAAAAGGGGATGATAGGTTGACCTATGACCCCCTTCGACCCATTACATGATGACATATGTCTCTAGGCATCTTAGGACCCCTATGAACATATTAGAATAGTTCAAATGGGTCAAAGGGGGTCATAGGTTGACCTATGAACCCCTTTAACCCATTACATGATGACATATGTCCCTAGGGGTCATAGGACCCATAGAGACACATTAGAATGCGTCATATGGGTCAAAGGGGGTCATAGGTCCCTTTGACCCATTAAATGATGAAATATGTCTCTAAAGGGTCATAAGACACCTAAGGACATATTATAATGCTTAATATGAGTCAAAGGGGGTCATAGGTTGACCTATGACACCCTTCGACCCATTAAATGAAGACATATGTCCCTAAGGGTCCTAGAACTCCTAGGGACATATTAGAATTGTTCATATGGGTTCAAGGATGTAATATGTTGACCTATGACCTCCTTTGACCCATTACATGATGACATTTGTCCCTAGGGGTCCCGAGACCCCTAGCGATATATTAGAATGCTTCATATTGGTCAAAGGGGTCATAAGTTGACCTATGAACCGCTTCGACTCATTACATGATGACATTTGTCCCTAGAAATCCTAGGACCCTTAGGGACATATTAGAATGCTTCATATGGGTCAAAGGGTTTCATAGGTTGACCTATGACTCTCTTTGACCCATTAAATAACAACATTCATCCCTAAGGGTCCTAGGACCCCTCGAGACATATTAGAATACTTCATATGGGTCAAAGGGGGTCATAGGTTGACCTATGACCCCTTTGACTCATTAAATGATAACATATGACCCTAGGGGTCATAGGACTCCTAGGGACATAATAGAATCATTTATATGTGTCAAAGGGGGTCATAGGTTGACCTATGACCTCTTTTGACCCATTATGTGATGACATTTGTCCCTAGAGATCCTAGGACACCTAATAAAATATTAGAATGCTTCATATGGGTCAAAGGGGGTCATAGGTTGACCCATAATCGCCTTTGACCCACTAAATGATGACATATGTCCTTAGGGGTCCTAGGACCTCTAGGGACATATTAGAATACTTCATATGGGTTAAACGGTGTCATAGGCTGTCTTATGACCCCTTTTGACCCATTAAATAATGACATATGTCCCTAGGGGTCCTAGGACACCTAAGGAACTAATAGAATCATTCATATCAGTTAAAGGGTCTCATAGGTTGACCTATGACCCCCTTCAACCCATTACATGATGACATTTGTCCTCAGGGGTCTTAGGACCCCGAGGAACATATTAGAATGCTTCATATAGGTCAAAGGGGGTCATAGGTTGACCTATGACCCCATTCAACCAATTACATGATTACATATGTCCGTAAGTGTCCTAGTACCCTTAGAGCAATATTAGAATGCTTTATATGTTTCAAAGGGGGTCATAGGTTGACCTATGATGCCCTTCGACCCATTACATAATGACATTTGTTCCTAGGTGTCCTAAGACCCCTAAGGAGATATTATAATGCTTTATAATGAAAACATATGTCCCTAGGGGTCCTAGAACCCATAGGGATATATTAGAATGCTTCAAATGTGTCGAAGAAGGTCATAGGTTGACCTATGACTCCCTTCGACCCATTAAATGATGACATGTGTTTCTAGGGGACCTAAGACCCCTAGGGATATAATAGAATCATTCATATGTGTCAAAGAGGGTCATAGGTTGACCTATGGTCTCTTTAGACCCATTACATGACGACATTTGTCTCTAGGGGTCCTAGGACCTCTAATGACATATTAGAATGCTTCATACGGGTCAAAAGGGGTCATAGGTTGAACTATAACCCCCTTTGATTCATTAAATGACGAAATATGTCCGTAGGGGTCCTAAGATCCTTAGGGACATATTAGAATGCTTCATATGGGTCAAAGGGGGTCATAGGGTGACTTACAACCTCTTTCGACCTATTAAATGATGACATATGTCCCGATGGGTTTTAGGACTCCTAGGGATATATTAGAATGCTTTACATGAGTCAAACGGAGTCATAGATTGACCTATGACCACCTTTGACCCATTAAATGATGACATATATCCTTAGAGGTTTTAGGACCTCGAGGGACATAATAGAATCGTTCATATGTGTTAAAGGGGCTCGTAGTTTGACATATGACCCCCTTCGACCCATTACATAATGACATTTGTTCCTAGGGGTCCTAGGACGCCTAAGGACATATTAGAATGCTTCATATCAGTAAAAGGGGGTCATAGGTTGACCTATGACCCCCTTCAAACCTATTAAATGATGACATACGTCCGTAGGGTTCCTAGGACCCCCTAAGGACATAACAAAATTATTTTTATGGGTCAAAGGGGGTCATTGGTTGACCTATTATCCCCTTCGATCCATTAAATGATGATATATGTCCCTATGGGTCCCAAGACCCCTGGGGACATATTAGAATAGTTGATATGGGCCAAAGGGGGTCATAGGTTGTCCGATGACCCCCTTCGACCCATTACATCATGAAATATGTCACTAGAGGTCTTTAGACCCCTAGGGACATATTATAACCGTTCAAATCAATCAAAGGGGATCATAGTTTGAGCTATGACTGGTGCAGGGCACCTAAGGCTCTTAAGCATGAATTCAAGGTGTTTACTATGTTAGAGTTGTTAGGAATGAAGTTGGTCCTTATTTGTAATGAAGACTCAATTGTAAGGTACAATGGCACATTGGTGTGGTTATAAGCCAAGTGACCATTTGTAACCAAGGAGTCATTGTTTATGCATTCTTGAGTATTTTACTAGTTTTATGATGTTTTAGGTGGATTTGAGTCATTAGGACACGTTTGAATTGAAGGTGTGTAAAAAAAGTGCAAAGGTGCAAGAAAGTTGCAAAATGCAAAAAGTTGCTAAAGAGCAATTTTTGCAAATTTGTTGTCAAACTTAAAAAAAGGAAGTTGTATGATCTTCCAACCATCCAAATGGAAGTTATAACTATTGTAAGACACTTATTTAAGGTCTTCAAATGTGGGGAAGGCCAAGGTACGGATAGGTGGACAACATTTAGTGAATAAAACTAAGAAATTTTGCAATTTTCTCTATTTTTTCAATTTTGTATAGACTGTATGGACTTTTAGTGGTACAAATATTATATTTTTGGAAAGAGGACTGATTCAAAATTCTAATTCAATTGGTTTGAAGTTTTTATCTATTCTCGGTTAAAAGTTATACCTATTTTAGCAGAGGTAGGTCTGAAATTGCTACACATTGAGGGTTTCAACAAGATGGCCTCCTAACTTGCAAAACCACTATGGGATTTCAATGCCTCTTTGTGGAATGCAACTTAGGAGAGGTGACTTGAAGATGGTAGAGTTTCAGGGCTATAGGAGTTGGGTACCTATTTTTACCAGCAAGCCCTAGGCTGAACATAGTCTTATGTCTAGTCTAGCTTTGAAGAAAAACGAAGGATCATGCTCCCAAGTTGATTGATTTGACCCAAGTGAAGGGTGTAGAAGGAAAAATAAAAGGTGTAGAAGAGATCCAAGGGGTTGAACCAAGTCTTTGAACCCATTTATTTATGCTTTCCTTGTAACCCAGCCTAAACTAGCCATTTAGGACTGTGACACAATGCGGGTATAACTTGATGCTGGAGT
This sequence comes from Cupressus sempervirens, assembly GCA_028749045.1. Lineage (NCBI taxonomy): Eukaryota > Viridiplantae > Streptophyta > Pinopsida > Cupressales > Cupressaceae > Cupressus > Cupressus sempervirens. The sequence goes on from CM053784.1 coordinate 659,547,075, forward strand.
AGAGTTGGTAATTGATCTTTTGAAATCTCGTAGGAGTAGTTGAAGGGTGTTTGGTGATCTGAAAATATTGGATGGTTCTTTGTATTGTTTGGGAGTTGGACCATTGAAACTAGGAATTGTCCTAATAAAAGTGATGGTAACAATTTGTAATTTTCAGTGTTGGGTGTTGAGAAACTTCAAAGTGGGGGTTTTCTTATTGTTTTGAGTCAGTAAGAACCATTTCTATCATGGGTATGGAGTTCTAACCCAATTTAAGAAGTATTTTCCATTTTAGGCCTATTTGGTGTTAGGGAGTCCCTAATAGGTGTGATTGTCCCAAGTTGTTTGTGAACCCTAGGTTTGAGGGTTGGGCTTGTGAAGTGGAATCCGCTTAAAGGTAGAGTCTACCTTTGTTAGAAACCCATTGGGTTAGTCATTAACCTTGGAAGAAACCTAGTTGCTGTTTGGAGGTTGGAAGCAAGTTAAAGTGTTGATTGGAGTTGGAAGGATAGTTGGTGCTTTTGCTGCATACTCTGCATCAGAGTGGTATCAGAGCCACTAAGAGCTTGATTAGAGAGGAAAGATGTCAGATAATGAGGAAGGAGAGAGGGAGATACCTCTTAGGATCACAAATGTGGAATTGGCCAAGTTGGTCAAAGAACAAATGGCAGAAAGTAGAGTTGTAAGGGAAGAAAATAGAAGCATGAAAAGAGAATTGGAAAAATTGAAGGGCAAGATGGCTAGAGGAGTCATGGAAGACTCTGAAGGAGAAGAAGAAAGGACTGAAGTTAGAGAGCCTAGGCAGGTTAGAGATGAAATGCCTGCGGATCAAAGAGCCATGTTGGAGGCCCTAGAAAGGGTAGGAAAGGGTAGGAAGAAAGGATCAAAGATCAGACCTACCTATGTTCAGTGGTAAGTTGAATCCAGAAGAATGCATGGAGTGGATTGAAGCACTTGACAATCACTTTGAATATGATAATGTTCTAGAAAACCAAAAGATAAAGGTGGCTAAGTCCAAGATGAAAGGATCTGCCCTTAGTTGGTGGAATTTCCTTCAAAATGAGAGAATAGAGGAAGAGAAGGCACCCATAGCCACATGGAACAGAATGAAATCAGAGATGAAGAAACAATTTGTACCAGAGGACTATGAGGTCCTAATGCATCAAAAGTTTCAAAGTCTCAGGAAAAAGGACTTGGATGTAGGAGCATATACAGAGGAGTTTCATAAACTCACTCTAAGGGCTCAAGTTCCTAAAAGTGAAAAGCAAAAGTTGGAAAGATACTTGAATGGACTCAAGTACTCCATCAAGGATGAACTAGTTTTGTTCAATCCTAAGACCATCCACCAATGTTATCAAATGGCCCTCAAGATTGAGGAAAAACTCAAGAGGAGAAGTGATTCCCATGGAAGAGGGAGAGGAGTAAGTAACAGAGGTGGAGGAAGATTTGGGGGCAGAGGTTCATCTAATAAGTCTAAAGGTGAACCTAGCAGCAGTCAAGAAAAATCAGATGGAGAATCCAATCCTAGAGGAGGATTTAGAGGTAGGAGACCTAATGGGAGAGGAAGATTTGGAGGAAGGACTCCAGGGGTATTCACTGGAAGGTGTTTTACCTACAATCAAATAGGGCATAGATCCTCTAAGTGCCCAGAGAAAGGGGGCAGTAGCAGTCAAGAAGGGGATAGAAGAATCCACTTGGCTCAAGAAGAGGATGCACAAAGTGACCAAGGAGCAAGAGGTAATGTTGATCCAGAGTAAGGGAAATCTTTAATGTTCAATAGAACCCTACTGAAGACAGTTGCAGAACAAGAACCTCCCAAAAGGAAGACCTTATTCAAGACCTTGTGCAAGGTAAAAGGTAAAGTGTGTAAGGTAATTGTTGATTCCAGTTCAACTGATAATATTGCATCAATAGAGATGGTAAATAAGCTTGGATTGAAGAGGTCACCTCATCCAAACCCTTACAAAGTTTCGTGGTTAAGTAAGGAGCAGCAAGTTGTGGTTAATGAACAAGTTAATGTTGAATTTCAAATTGGGGAGTACAAGGACCAAATTGTTTGTGATGTTGCAGATATGGATGCTTGTCATTTGTTGTTAGGTAGGCCATGGAAGTATGATGTCAATTCCAAGCATGATGGGAGGAATAATGTCTACATCATCACCAAAAATGAGAAGTATACTATGATACCATTTCTAGAAGATGGAAAGGAGACTCAACATGCATCTAGTGTGATGGTGGTTGGGGAGAAGAAGTTTTTGAAGACTCTCAAGGTGAAGAAAACACCATGCTTTGCCATTGTAGTAAAGCCAAGACAAGAAGATAAAAAGGAGGAAGGCAGATTAGGAATAAGGAATGTGGAACCCAAGGAAGTGAGGCAACTTTTGGATAGATACAAGGAAGTTATTTCAGACCCTACTACTGATACCTTGCCACCATTTAGAGAGGTAAGTCATTGTATTGACTTTATTCCAGGTTCTACATTGCCTAATAAGCCTGCCTATAGGTTGACACCAGAACAAAACAAGCAATTAGTAAGACAAGTTGAGGAGTTACTTGAAAAAGGGTTCATAAGAAAGAGCATCAGCCCTTGTGCAGTCCCTGCTTTGTTGGCACCCAAAAAGGAGGGTACATGGAGGTTGTGTACAGACTCAAGAGCCATAAACAAGATAACCATTAGATATAGGTTCCCAATGCCTAGGATGGAGGATTTGAATGCTTCATATGGGTCAAAGGAGGTTCTAGGCTGGACTACAACCCCCTTCGACCCATTAAATGATGAAAAATGTCCCTAGGGGTCCTATGACCCCTACGGTCATATTAAAATTGTTCTTATGGGTCAAAGGGGGTCATAGGTTGACCTATGATCCTGTTCGACCCATTACATGAGAACATATGTCTCTAGGGGTCCGAGGAACCCTAGGGACATATTAGAATGCTTCATATGGGTGAAATGGGGTCATAGGGTGACCTATGACTCCTTTTGACCCATTAAATGATGACATATGTCCCTAAGGGTTCTAGGACCCCTAGGGACATATTAGAATGCTTCATATGGGTCAAAGTGGGTCATTGGTAGGTAAAATAGGGTCATAGGTTGACCTATGACTTCTTTCGACCCATTAAATGATGACATATGTCCCTAGGGGTCCTAGGACCCCTAGGGACATATTTGAATCATTCTTATTGGTGAAAGGTGGTCATAGGTTGACCTATGACCCCTTTCAACCCATTACATGATGATATTTGTCCCTAGGGGTACTAGGACCCCTAAGAAAATATTAAAATCTTTCAAATGGGTCTAGAGGCCTCATAGGTTGACTTATGACCCCTTTCGACTAATTAAATGATGACATATGTTCTTAGGGGTCATAAGAACCTTAAGAACATAATAGGATCATTCATATGTGTCAAAGCATGTCATAGGTTTACCTATGACCCCCTTTAACCCATCACATGATGACATATCTCCCTAGGGGTGCTAGGACCACTAGAGACATATTAGAATGCTTCATATGAATCAAAGGGGATCACAGGTTGAACTTTTACCCCTTTTGACCTATTAAATGATGACATATGTCCTTATGCATCCTTTGACCCCTAGGGATATACTAGAATCATTCTTATGGCCCTTGACCCATTACATGATGACATATGTCCCTAGGGGTCGTAGGACCCCTAGTGACATAATAGAATGCTTGATATGGGTTAAAGGGGGTCATAAGTTGACCTATGATCCCCTTCAACACACTACATGACGACATTTGTCCTTAGGCATCCTAGGACCCCAAGGGACATAGTTGAATTCTTCATATGGGTAAAATGGGGCCATAGGTTGACCTATGACGCTCTTCGATCCATTAAATGATGACATATGTCTCTAGGGGTCCTAAGACTTCTAAAAAAATAATAGAATTGTTCATATCTATTAAAGGGGCTCATAGGTTTACCTATGACCCCTGTCGACCCATTACATGATGACATATGTCCCTGGGGTTCTTAAGACCCCTAGGGACATAATAGAATAATTCTTATGGGTCAAAGGGGGACGACATTTGTCCCTAAGGGTCCTAGGACCCCTAAGGATATATTAAAATTTTTGGTCAAAGGGGGTCATACATTAACGTATGACCCCAATTGACCCACTAAACAATGACATATGTCCTTAAGGGTCCTAAGATCCCTAGAGGCATTAGAATCATTCAAATGGGTCAATGGGTGACATAAGTTGAGCTATGACCCCCTTCGATCCATTACATGACAACATATGTCCCTAGGTGTCCTAGGACCCATAAGGAGATATTATAATGCTTCATATGGGTCAAAGGGGGTCATAGTTTGACCTATTACCCCCTTTGACCCATTAAATGACAAAATTTGTCCCTAGGGGTCTTAGGGCCCCTAGCGAAATAATAGAATGCTTCATATGAGTTAAAGGCAGTCATAGGTTGAGCTATGACCCCCTTCAACCACCCATTAAATGATGACATATGTCGCTAAGGGTCCTAGGACCTCTAAGGACATAATAGAATCATTCTTATGGGTCAAAGTGGATCATAAGTTTATTTATGACTCCCTTCGATCCATTAAATGAAGATATATGACCCCTAAAGAAATATTAAAATCATTCATATTGGTCAAAGGGGGTAATAGGTTGACCTATAACACCTTTTGACCCATTACATGATGACATATGTCTCCAAGAATCCTAAGACCCCTAGGGTCATATTAGAATCTTTCTTATGGGTCAAATGGGGTCATAGGATTAGTTATTATCCCCTTCAACACATTACGTGATGACATATGTCCTTCATATGGGTCCAAGGGGGTCATAGGTTGACCTATGACCCACTTCGACCCATTACATGATGATATATGTCCCTACGGGTCCTAGGACCCCTAAGGATATATTAGAATCGTTCAACTGGATTAAAGGGGGTCATAGCCTGTGCTATGACCCTCTTTGACCCATAACATGACAACATATATCCCTAGGCATCATAGGACCCCTAAGGACATATTAGAATTGTTCAAATGGATCAAAGGGAGTCATAGGTTGACCTACGACACCGTTCAATAGATTAAATGATGACATATGTCGCTAGGGGTCCTATGACCCCTAGGGACATAAAAATGCTTCATATGGGTGAAAGTGGGTCATAGGGTGACCTATTACCCCCTTCGACCCATTAAATGATGCGTATTAAAATACTTCATATGGGTCAAAGGGGGTCCTAGGCTGGATTACGACCTCTTTCGACCCATTAAATGATGAAAAATGTCCCTAGGGGTCCTAAGACCCCTAAGGTCATATTAGAATCGTTCTTAAGGGTCAAAGGGGGTCATATGTTGACCTACGACCCTGTTTGACCCATTACATGAGGACATATGTCCCTAGGGGTCGTAGGACCCCTAACGACATATTAGAATGCTTCGTATGGGTCAAAGGGGGTCATATCATGACCTATGACTCCTTTTGACCTATTAAATGATGATTAGAATATTTCATATGGATCAAAGTGGGTCATTGGTAGGTAAAAGGGGGTCATAGGTTGACCAATGACTTCTTTCGACCCCTTAAATGATGACATATGTCCCTAGGGGTCCTAGGACCCCTAAGGACATATTTGAATCATTTTTATTGGTGAAAGGTGGTCATAGGTTGACCTATGACACTTTTTGACCCATTACATGATGATATTTGTCCCTAGGTGTACTAGGACCCCTAGGGAAATATTAGAATGATTCAACTGGGTCAAGGGGCATCATAGGTTGACCTATGACCCCTTTCGACTAATTAAATGATGACATATGTCCCTAGGGGTCCTAAGACCTATAGGGACATATAAGAATGCTTCATACGGTCAAAGGGGGTCATATGTTGACCTATGAAACCCTTCGACCCATTACATGATGACAATTTTTCCTAGGTGTCCTAGGACCCCTAGGGACATATTAGAATGCTTCATATTGGTCAAAGGGGGTCATAGGTTGACCTATGACCCCCCTTCGACCATTTAAATGATGACATATATCCCTAGGAGACTTAGGACCACTAGGGACATAATAGAATCATTATTATGGGTCAAAGGGGGTCATAGGTTGACCTATGACCCCCTTTGACCCATTATAAGATGACATATGTCCCTAGGGGTCCTAGAACCCATAGGGACATAGTATAATCATTCATATGTGTCAAAGGGGGTCATAGGTTGACCTATGACCTCCTTTAACCCCTCACATGATGACATATGTCCTCAGGGATCCTGGCACCCATAGGGACATATAAGAATGCTTCATATGTGTCAAAGGGTGTCATAGGTTGACCTATCACCACCTTCAATCCATTACATGATGACATTTGTCCCTAAAGATCTTAGGTCCCCTAAGAACATATTAGAATGCTTCATATGGGTCAAAGGCAGTCACAGGTTGACCTATTACCCCCTTCGACCATTTAAATGATGACATATGTCCCTAGGGGACTAAGAGCTACTAGAGACATAATATTATTGTTCTTATGGGTCAATGGGGGTGATAGGTTGACCTATTACCCACTTCAACTCATTAAATGATGACATATGTCCTTAGCACTCCTAGGAACCCTAGGGATATATTACAATTCTTCATATGGATCAAAGGGGGTCATAGGTTAACCTATGACCCCCTTCGACCCATTACATGAAGACTTATGTCCCTAAGGCTCCTAGGACCCCTAGTGATATAATAGAATGCTTCATATGGGTACACCCCTAGGGACATAATAGAATCGTTAAAATGTGTCATAGGGGGTAATAGGTTGACCTTTGATCCCCTTTGAACCATTACATGATGACATTTGTCCTTAGGGGTCCTAGGACCCCTAGGGACATATTAGAATGCTTTATATGGGTCAAAGTGGGTCATAGGTTGAACTATAACCCCCTTCGATCCATTAAATGATGACATATGTACCTAGGGGTCTTCAGACTTTTAGGGACATATTAGAATCGTTCAAATGGGTCAAAGGGGGTCATCGGTTGACCTATGACCCACTTCGACCCATTACATGAGGACATATGTCCCTAGGGGTCCTAGGACCCATAGGGACATATTAGAATGCTTTATATGGGTCAAAGGAGGTCATAGGGTGACCTATGACCCCTTTCGACCCATTAAATGATGACATATGTTCTTAGTGGTTCTAGGACCCCTAGGGACATATTAGAATGCTTCATATGGGTCAAAGGTAGAAATAGTTTGACCTATGATGCCATTCAACCCATTATATGATGACATATGTCACTAGGGGTCCTAGGACCCCTAGAGACATATTAGAATTCTTTATATGGGTCAAATTGGGTCATAGGTTGACCTATAACCCCCTTTCACCCATTACATGATGACATTTGTCCCTAAGGGTCCTAGGACCCCTAGCGAGATATTAGAATCTTTCATATGGGTCAAAGGAGGTCATAGGTTGACCTATGATCCTCTTCGACCCATTACATGACGACATATGTCTCTATGGGTCCTAAGAATTCTAAGGACATATTACAATCGTTCAAATGGATCAAAGAGGCTCGTAGGTTGACCTATGACCTACTTCGATTCATTACATGACAACATATGTCCCTAGGGGTCCTAGGACTCATAAGGACATATTAGAATGCTTCATATGGGTCAAAGCAACCTATGACCTCTTTCAACCCATTAAATGATGACCTATGTCCCAAGGGGTTCTAGGACCCTTAGTGACATTTTAGAATTCTTCATATGGTTCAAAGGGGGTCATAGGTTGACCTATGAACCCCTTTGACCCATTTAATGATGACATATTTCCCTAGGGGTCCTAAGACCCCAAGGGACATAATAGAATCATTCATATGTCTTAAAGGGGCTCATAGCTTGACATATGACCCTCTTCAACCCATTACAAGATGACATTCCCTAGGGACATATTAAAATTGTTCTTATCGATCAAACGGGTTCATAAGTTGACCTATGACCCCCTTCAACCCATTATATGATGACATATGTCTTAGAATGCTTCATATGGGTCAAAGGGGGTCATAGGTTGACCTATGACACCTTCCACCAATTACATGATGACATTTCTCCTTAGGGGTCCTAGGAACCATAGGGACATATTAGAATGCTTCATATGGGTGAAAGGTGATCATAGGTTGACCTATGACCCCTTTCGACCCATTACATGATGACATTTGTCTTTGGGCTTACTACGACCCCTAGGGACATATTACAATCATTGAAATGGGTCAGAGGGTGTCATAGGTTGACCTATGACCCCCTTCAACCCATTACATGATGACATATGTCCCTAAGTGTCTTAGGACCCCTAAGGACATATTAGAATGCTTCATATGTGTCAAAAGGGGTCATACGTTGACCTATGACCCCGTTCAACCCATTAAATGACAACATATTACCCTAGGGGTCCTATGACTCCTAGGGACATATTAGAATGCTTCATATGGGTCCAAGGGGCTCATAGGTTGACCTATGACCCCCTTCAACCCATTAAATGATGACATATGTTCCATGGGGTCCTATGACCCCTAGGGACATATTAGAATCATTTTTATGGGTGAAAGGGGGTCATAGGTTGACCTATGACCCCATTCGACCCATTAGATGACAACATATTTCCTAGGGGTCCTAGGACCCCTAGAGACATATTAGAATTCTTCATATGGGTCAAAGAGGCTCATAGGTTGACCTATGACCTGTTGCACCAATTACATGATGACATTGGCCCCTAAGGGTCCTAGGACTCCTAGCGACATATTAGAGTACTTCATATGGGTTAAAGGTGATCATAGGTTGATCTATGACCCCCTTCGACACATTAAATGACAATATATGTCTCTAGGGTTCCTAGGACGTCTAGGTACATATTAGAATGCTTCATATGGGTCAAATGGGATCCTAGGTGTACCTATGACCCTCTTCGACCCATTAAATGATGACATATATCCCTAGGGGTCCTAGGACCCCTAAGGACATATTAGAATCGTTCAAATGGGTCAAAAGGTGTCATAGGTTGATCTATGACCTGCTTCGACCGATTATATGATGGCATATGTCCCTAGGGGTCCTAGGATCCCTAGAGACATATTAGAATGCTTCATATGGGGTCAAGGGAATCATAGGTTGACCTATGACCCCCTTCAACTGATTACATGATGACATTTGTCCCTAGGGGTTCTAGGAACCCTAGCGACATATTAGAATGCTTCATATGAGGAAAAGGGGGTCATAGGTTTACCTATGACCCCCTTCGACCCATTAAATGATGACATATGTCCCTAGGGGTCCTAGGAACCCTACAAATATATTAAAATGCTTCATATGGGTCAAAGGGGGTCATAGGTTGACATATTACCTCTTTTGACCCATTAAATGACGACATATGTCCCTAGGGGTCATAGAATCATTTATATGTGTTAAAAGGGGTCATAGGTTGACCTATGAGCCCCTTCGACCCATTACATGACAACATTTGTCCCTAAGGGTCCCTATGACCCCCTTCGACACATTAAATGATGACATATGTCCCTAGAGGTCCTAAGACAAATAAGGACATAATAGAATCATTCATATGTGTCAAAGGGGGTCATAGGTTGACCTATGACCCCGTTCAACCCATTAGATGATGACATTTGTTCCTAGGGGTCCTAGGACCCTTAATGACATATTAGAATACTTCATATTGGTCAAAGGGAGTCATAGGTTGACCTATGACCCACTTCGATCCATCAAATGACAAAATATGTCCCTAGGGGTCTTAGGACCCTTAGGAACATGTTAGAATGCTTCATATGGGTGAAACGGGGTCATAGATTGACCTATAACCCCCTTCGACCCATTAAATTACGACATATGTCCCTGGGGGTCTTAGGACCCCTAGGGACATAATATAATCGTTCATATGTGTTAAAGGGGCTCATAAGTTGACGTATGATCCTCTTCGACCCATTACATCACGACATTTGTCCCTAGGGGTCCTAGGACCCCTTGGGACATATTAGAATGCTTCATATGGGTCAAAGGGGGTCATAGGTTTACCTATGACCCCCTTCAAGCCATTAAATGATGGCGTATGTCCTTAGGGGTCCTAGGACCCCTACTGACATAATAGAATCATTTTTATCGATCAAAAGAGGTCATAGGTTGACTTATGACCCCCTTCGACTCATTAAATGATGACATATGTTGCTAGGGGTCCTAGGACCCCTAGGGACATATTAGAATGTTTCATATAGGTCAAAGGGGGTCATAGTTTTACCTATGATCTCTTTCGACCCATTACATGATGACATATATCCCTAGGGGTCCTAAGACCCTTAATGACATATTAGAATCATTGAAATGGGTCAAAAGGGGTCATAGTTTTAGCTATGACCCCCTTCGACCCATTACATGACAACATATGTCGCTATGTGTCCAAAGACCCATAGGGACATATTAGAATACTTCATATGGGTCCCTTCAACTAATTAAATGATTTCACATGTCTCTAGGGGTCTTAGGAGCCCTAAAGAGATATTAAAATTGTTGAAATAGGTCAAAGGGGGTCATAGTTTGAGTTATGACCCCCTTTCGAACCATTACATGATGACATATGTCCCTAGGGGTCCTAGGACCAATAGGCACATATTAGAATGTTTCATATGGGTCAAAGGGGGTCATAGGGTGACCTATGCCCCCCTTCGACCCATTAAATGATGACATATGTCCGTAGGGGTCCTAAGGACATATTGGTATGCTTCAATGGGCCAAAGGGGGTTATAGGTTGACCTTTTACCCCTTTCGACCCATTAAATTATGACATATGTCCCCAGGGGTCATAGGAACCCTAGGGACATACTACATTTGTTCTTATGACTTTCAAGCTATTACATGATGACATAGGTCCCTAGGGGACATAGGACCCCTAGTGACATAATAGAATGCTTCATATGGGTCAAAGGGTGTCACAGGTTGACTTATGATCCCCTTCGACCCATTACATAATGACATTTTTCCCTAGGGGTCCTTGGACCCCTAGGGACATGTTAGAATTCTTCAAATGGGTAAAAGGGGGTCATAGGTTGACTTATGACCCCCTTCGATCTTTTAAATGATAACATATGTCCCTAGGATTTCTAGGACCCCTAGGGACATAATAGAATCGTTCTTTATAGGTCAAAAGGGCTTATAGGTTGACCTATGACCCCCTTCGACCCATTAAATGACAACATATGTTCGTAGGGGTCTTAAAACACGTAGGGGCATATTAGAATTCTTCATATGGGTCAATGGATGTCATAGGTTGACCTATGACCTCCTTTGACCCATTAAATGATGACATATGCCCCTAGGGGTCCTAGGACCCATAGGAAAATGATATAATTGTTCATATCTGTTAAAGGGGCTCATAGGTTGACCTATGACCCCCTTCGATGCATTACATGACGACATATGTCCTTAGGGGTCCTAGGACCACTAGGGGCATATTAGAATTGTCTGAATGGGTCAAAGGGAGTCATAGGTTGACCTATGACCCCCTTTGAGCATTACATGAAGACATATGTCCCTAGGGTTCCTAGGAGCCATAAGGACATATTATAATGCTTTTTATGGGTCAAAGTGGGTCATAGGGTGACCCATGACCTCCTTTGACCTATTAAATGATGACATATGTCCCTAGGTGTCTTAGGACCCCTGGGGACATATGAGAATTCTTCATTTGGGTCAAAGGGGGTGATAGGTTGACGTATGACCCTCTTTAACCCATTAAATAATGACATATGTACCTAGGGGATCTAAGACCGCTAGGGACATATTAGAATCATTTTTATGGGTCAAAGGGGGTCATAGGTTGACCTATGACCCCCTTTGGCCCATTACATGATGACATATTCCCTAGGGGTCCTCGAACCCTTAGAGACATATTAGAATGCTTCATATGGGTCAAAGGGGGTCATAGGTTGACCTATGACACCCTTCGACCCATTAAATGATGACATATGTCGCTAGGGGTCCTTGGAACCCTAGGGACATAATAGAATCGTTCATATGTGTCAAAGGGGGCCATAGGTTGATCGTTGACCTCATTCAAACCATTACATGATGACATTTGTCCCATTGACCCATATGAAGGATTCTAATATGTTCTAGACAAATGTCATCATGTAATGGGTCGAAGGGGGTCATAGGTCAACCTATGACCCGCTTTGAGACATGAATGATTCTATTATGTTCCTAGGGGTCCTAGGACCCCTAGGGACATGTGTCATCATTTAATGTGTCGAAGGGGGTCATAGGTCAACCTATGACCCTCTTTGATCCATATAAAACATTCTAATATGTTTCTAGGGGTCCTCAGAGGCCTAAGGACATATGTCATCATGTAATGGGTCGAAGGGGGTCATAAGTCAACCTATGGCCTGCTTAAACCCATTTGAATGATTCTAATGTCTATAGAGGTCCTAGGTCCCCTAGGGACAAATGTCATCATGTAATGGGTTGAAAGGCATCATACGTCAACCTATGACCCCCTTTGACCCATAAGAAGAATTCTAATATGTCCCTATAGGTCACAGGACCCCTAGGGACATATGTTTTCATTTAATGGGTTGAAGGGGGTCATCGGTCAACCTATGACCCCCTTTGACCCATATGAAGCATTCTAATATGTTCCTAAGGGTCCTAGGACCCCTAGGGACATATGTCGTCATTTGATCTATAAAAACCACTACTCATATAATATGAATCAATAATAAAAATTTAAATTTTAATATACCATTTATTTATAATGAACATATCAAAATACACCTGTGTATCCATAGACAAAGTACTCAAATATATATCAAAATACATAGATCTATATACAAAATGTGGCTGATAATGGGATCAGAATGTGCATAATATCAATGTTTCTATATACAATGTGGCATAGTCCATCTCAAAATGTCTCATGATGCATCTTGTGACAAATATACTATCCTAGGGTGCTGGTGGATGATCAAAATGCAGCCCCTTCACTACACTAGGTGGATCAGATGCATCCTACATAAACAAAAATGGAAAACCCAAAGTTATACTACTAAATTTATATGATTCTTTGTATCTAACATTGAATTACTCAAATGAATAATGATCTTTTTTGTAAAGAAGATTTATACTATCAAAATTTCATAATAAATACCTCTCTCATCGACCTCCTGTGCCAGTTAGGAGTCCTCTCATATGCCCTCAACAATGCTTCTACCTCTTTGATTGTGGGCTATATATGTTCAAATATTTTTGTCAGATGAATCTACAATTTAAACTATAACATTATAATTCATAGCATGCTAAATTTATAACATATTTAATCATGAATTAAAACTAAAACTTACTATTGTAGGCTCCTCCACAGGAAAGAGTGGCTGCGTCATCAAATCTACATAACTCTCTCGTCAGACGTCATGTGCACTAGGAGTCTCCTATGAGATACAAAATAGTACTTGTTAATATCATGGAAATCAGTTTTGAATTTATTTATGAAGATAAGGATAATAAAAAATAAATGATACTTATATATACAATGGGGCTCTTAGTGTGAATGGAAATTCCTGATGGTCTACGATGTGAAATCTGTACAAGCTCATCGCCAATAACCACGCCCTATATACAATAAAGAATGTAATTAAATTGGATTACCAAATTTTTTTTACAAGAATGCATCAATATTTAATCAAATAGAAAACACCCAATTACCTTTCCTTTGTCAATGCATACTGGCTCACCCCTCGCACTTTGTCCCCCTGAGACAGGTGCTACCTGCAAGATAAAAGAAAGATTAGCAACCATATATGCTAAAATATCAAATAGAAAAAAATGCAAACACAACATAATGTACCATAGATGTCTCAAGGCCAAATGAAATGGCCAAGAGAATGGCATCATCAATCTTTTTGAGCTCCTCCTCGGTCATCAACTAAACATGAATGAAGATCACATACACATAAAAGTCAATATGGCTTAAAAATTAAAATTACTCTATTATAAAAATTAACTTTAAATCGCATATGTTATAACAAAAAAATGTATATACATATCGACACTAAAGGAGTCCATGCCTCTACATTCCCCTCCTCTCTCGCATTATGGTCTGTAGCCTCTATGCGTGTGTCTGGTTTATCCTCGTCTAATATAAAATGGTACTCAGGATGATCACGTATGAGACCTAGGAAAATATTCTTGCATGTAATGAAAGTGTGAGGCACACAAACGTGTGATGAGCTAGCTAATGATGAACTGGCACTAGCATCATCAACATGAGGAGGCAAGACTGACCTAGCCTGAGATATCATTAGGCTACTCAACCTATGAATGACTCTGATGGTCTAAGAGCTAGCCTCTATCATAATATCTAGATGCTACACTCGAGGAGGAGGGGAGATATCAGTGGGGGGGGGAAAAAGTGCCAGCTTTCTTCCACTGAAAGAGGGTCTATCCTGAGGAGCTCCTAGTCCTAAGCCCATGTTGGGCTTCATGCTCCAATAATTTACTTTAAGTTTCAACACAAATTCTACATATAATTTTTTAAGGAAATAAAATGGTATGTCTAAATTTCCATGTGGAGGGATATTAAAGACAATACACCAAACATCCCAAAAGTTTTCACGTATGGCATCATTTGTGTACCATTTAATCGATAGTTTAGATTTTTTTGGGTCGACTGGTAAACCCATTTTCAAGTTCTCAAAAAGGCTAGCCAAATCGTCTTTGGTTATGTTGAGGGCCACAACCTCACCATAGTCCAAACCATCATCAAACATCTTGTGCATTTTATCACGCTAATGAAGAGCGGCATTTTGTTGGTTCATAAGGGTTTCAATGTTATCCACTATGGTGTTTAACATGGATAACATAGGAGCCAATGTGTGTACATTATTATATGTTCTATGCAAACCTCTCAACTCGGTGAGATTTTCATTTATCAAATCCTCAATTGGAGGAGGGTTTTGAGGGGGTAGAGGATCATTTGGTGGACAGTTTTGTGAGGGTACTAGATCATTTGGTGGGGGGTTATGAGGAATATTATTCACTGCCTCTGTGTCATCATTCTGATCAGCCATTCCTATTGAATTGCAAAATGTAATATATATTTTAAAAAAATATTAATTTTAACATTTTTTTTCAAAAAAACCCTAGATTCAACTAAAACAAACAAAATCATGCTAAAATCTATTGAATTTAGGTTAAAAATGAGTTTTAAAAAAAAAACATACTTTGATATCTGATATCTGATCGTATATTTGATATCCGATCGCAGTGCAAATACTGGCTCCCAAATATGTGAAATAAGGGCCCGCGCGTCTGATTTTATTATTATTATGTAATGTCATAGATATTAGATATCCGATACGAATGACATATTATATTTTATATAACATATATCTTATATTATATATATAAGATATAACATATATCCTATATTTTATATATAATATATTACATTATATTATATTTTATATTATATTATATTATTATAATATAATATATTATTATATTATTATAATATAGGGTAAAAACACAAACCTATGTCACCTTTTATAAAGAAACGTGATATTAGAATGTGACAGTTCAACATTAATGACAAAAAAAATGGTATTTGTGTTTAAAATATGAAGATGATGTAAACTGATGAAATGCATAGAAAATCAATTAATTTTATGCCTATAATTTTTATAATTTTTTTGACTAATAATTTATTCATTTTATTTTACTTTGAAGTCCCTTTTTTAAGTGTAAAAAATATAGAATGTAGTTCCCATCAAAGATGTGCAAATCATCTTTTTTTGTTCTAGTTTGAAAATATTTTATAGATAACATGTATAGCTAGTGAACAAAAAAAGAAATAATTATTTTTGATGTATATTTTCTTTGTTATAAGTACTCAAGTTCAACCTTGTCAGAATCCAACAGTTTTTTCCTCCCGTGAAAACTTCCCTATCAAATCTATAGCTTCTTGAAAAAAAATTACATATTCATGAAGAGGACTCTCTCCTCTAGTGATAAATTTTTTTAAATTTTTTTTTGATATGATTTACTATTTTTTTCCTTTCTTGAGGGAGTATCTTCTGAAATGTTGAAATATTGGCTTATAATATTTTGAGATTATAACATATTATAACTAATCAAAAGACTAGAAAAATTATATAATGATGATATTGAATCTGAGATCTATAAAAGGGTATTTTTAAATTTTGGAAAAAAGTTGAGTTTTGATATAGAAATGAGATTTGACCAAAATAGGTTTTTGTATCATAAATGGTGACACAAATTTGTGCTTTTACCCTATAATATATTATTATATTATTATAATATTATATTATTATTATATTATATTATTATAATTTATAATATATTATACTTTTTTATTATATATTATATTATACTATATTATATTATATTTTATATATTTTTATATTATATTTTATATATATTATATTACATTAATATATATTATAATATAAAATATTATATTATATTACTATATTATATTATTATAATGTATTATATTATATTATATTATATTATTATAATTTAAAATATATTATACTTTTTTATTATATATTATATTATAATATATTACTTTATTATTATTATATTGTATTATATATATATTGTATTACATTACTATATATTATAATATTAAATATTATATTATATTATTATAATATAATACATTATAATATAATATTATTATTATGGTATAATATTATATGATTATAATATAATAATAATAATAATATTATATTATATTATATTAAATAATATATTATATTGTTATAATATAATATTTTTATATTATTATAATATAATAATAATAATGTTATAAGCCGTTGGTTATCGGATATTCAATATGTGATCAGATATCCGATGTCAAATCGGATATCGAATAAGGCTCGGCCTTTCCTTCCAGGTTTGGTACCTGGATAGGTGGAAAAAAGTCAAAGTAGATTTTGAAGCACTTTTAGACATCTTCAAACTCTATTTTTTTCACATCGCCACTTTTTGGAACACCATGATCCTGCACATACCCTAGATCTAGGTGATGCTAAAACATAGCACTCATTGGATGTTTTAGCGATCTAGGAGGACTCTTTTGCTTCAAATTTATGATGCTGGAAGACATGACAATGGTACTGGTGGGATCTTGGTTTTATAGGAAGTATATTCTAATGGTGGCTAAATGGCACCCTGCTCTGGACTTGATGAAAGAGTTGAATAGAATGGCACTGGTCTAGGTTAGGATCTTGAGACTTCCTTTGGAGTTTTGGAATGAAAGGATCCTTAAGTCAACTTAGAACTCCTTTGGACACTTTACTATGATAGACACAATTACTCTTCAAAAATCTTGACTATTGTTTTCTAGGTTTAGTGTGAATGTTGCGATTGGCACTACTTTACTTGAGTCCATTCTGCTGAGCTCTAAGTGGGGTAAGAGGGTGCAACCCATTGTCTATGAGAATGTTAGGCTTTTCTACCAAAACTATTCTTCATTTTGATATTTGTTTGTGGACGGTAGAAAGAACAGTAAGTCCATAGGGAAGGAGGGGTTAGTAGGGGATAAGGAAGTTCAAGTTGTATCAATAGATAAGTGGGAGGAAGAGTTAGGAGAGAAGGTGACTTCACATAGGGAAGGGTTTGAGGTGGAGGTTGTTGTGCCTCTAGGTGGGGAAAAGATAGAATTGGCAAAGGCTTCTGGGAAGATCCTAGAGCTAGGTGGGTCTACCAGTGTGTTAGAGGAAGGTAAGATAGTGGATATTGATGATGGGGATCCTTTCCCTTATTGGCAAGGTATTACAATGCTCCTTGGAACCCCATTGAGAAATATGGTGATTGAGGAGATGTGTGGGGGTTTGGAGGACAAAAGTAAAGAGATTCTAGTAGATAAAGGGAAAAATTTGGAAGTGGTGGAGGTGGCCAGAGTGCTTAGCTAGAGTGAAAATGCTCTCCCAGCCATTAAGAGGATAGATAAAACCATTACCTCTTTTTCCTTTCTTGAGGAAGAAGAGGGGAAATGACAAACTTAGAGAAGATAAACCACAGTCTCAAGGAAACCTAAGGAGGAGAAGGAGTTGAAGTTTGATGTGGGGAAATATAGGAAACAAAATAGAAGAATGAAGCAGATGGCAAGGGAGGTGGCTAGTGGCAGGAAACCAACCCTAGAGTCTATGACCAAGGGTAGAAGATGACTATTCTATCATGGAATATGGGGGGGGTTGAATAGCCCTAAAAAATAGTTTGTTCCCAATCAGCAATTGTCTAACATGAAAGTTTATAATGCCCTAATCCAGGAAGTTAAAATCACCATGTCTAATCTTAAAATTATTTCTAGCAATATCTGGCCAAGAGCTAATTTTTTGCTACAATGAGGCAAAGGGAGTGTCAGGAGGTGTGGCTACCTTCTAGAACCCAAGTGTAAGCAAAGAGAATTTTATACATTATTCTAAATATTACCTTATTATTAAACATAGGAAAGATGATAAGATCTGGAGTGTCATTAATGTGTATGACCCAAACTCAAGACAAGGAAGAGGTTGTCTCTGGGAGGAATTGACTATTTTCCTTTCCCATACCAAGAATACTTTTTGTATGGGAGATTTCAACTCCCCACTATACCCCTCACAAAAAGTTGGTGGAGTGGTAGATTTGACAGAGAGTATGAAGGATCTAGCTGAGTTCATAAATAAAAATGACTTGATGGACATGGAGATGCATGGTGTCAAGTTTACCTTGTTGAACAATAGGAAGGGGGCTAACCTTATCCAAGTAAAACTAGATAGACTTTTGGTCTTGTCTAGTTGGGAGAGTTTGACTTCTTCTCTCACAAGATTACCTAGGACATTTGTGGATCATGCCCCTATCATATTTTATTAGAAAGAGGAAATGAAAGGGGGGCCAAAGACCATTTAGATATGAAATAATGTGGCAATCTCATCCTAACTTTTATGCTCAAGTGGTGGAGTGGTGGGGGATAAGAGTTGGAGGAACTACAATGTTCAAACTCTACACCAAATTGGATAATATTAGAAGGAATGTCCAACCTTGGAAAAAAAAGTACTTTGGTAATATCTTTAAGACAAAGAAGGAGGTGGAAAGGAAGTTAGAGGAGCTCCAAAAAATGATGGGGGAAGGCTTGGGCTCAGAAGACATGATTCTAGAAGAGGAGAACTATAGGAGGGTGTGGAAAGATATGATGATCAAAGAGGAGACCTTCTGGAAGAAAAGATCAAGATTTTTATGGCTCAAGCTGGGAGATAGAAATACTACATTTTTTCATAGATCGACCTCCATCCACAAAAGAAGAAACACCATAAATGCTTGAGAGATGATAATAATGCAAAGCTAATAAAAATGGAAGATATTGTTAGCTAGGCTAGTACATATTTCAAAAATTCTTTTAAGGAGGAGCATAGATTTGTCAAAGAGGAGGATGGACTATGGCTTATTAAATCCATAATCATAATGATTTCAAGGGAGGAGAATGAGGAACTACCATAGCTAGTCACTGAGGAGGAAGCTCATAAAGTCTTTTTCTCCATGAAAGCTTATAAGTCCCCAAGCCCTAATGATTTTCCCTCGACCTTTTTCCAACACTTTTGGGAGATGATTAAGATGGATTTTCTCTAGGTTGCACATGATTTCTTTAGAACTGGGAAGCTTCTAAAATGACTTAATAAAATGCTTATTATTTTGATCCCCAAAGTTAAGGACCTGGGAGCTCTCTCTGATTTTAGACCAATTAGCCTATGCAATACTAAGAATATTTTTTCTATGATAATGCTAAACAAATTAAAGCCACTATTGCACAAATTTATTGCAAAAACGTAGAATAGGTTTTTCTTGAGTCATCAGATCCTTGATGCTACTATAACTACTCGAGGTGCTTTACTCAATGGCAAAGAGTGGTAATCCTAGTATGGATTTGAAGTTAGATATATCAAAATCTAATGATATGATCAATTGGAACTTTTTGTATGAAATCATGGTGAAAATTAGTTTTAGATAGGGAGTTGTAAAATTATTTAAATTGATGATAGAAACTATCAATTATTCAACGTTAGTGAATGGATCATCTTGGGGAAACATTAGTGGGGAGAGGTCTAAGATAGGGGGACCCTATTTCTCCTTATGTATTCATTATGGTTGCTGAAGTGCTAGGAAGAGTGTTCTTGAGAAAGATGGAAGGGGGAGATAAAAGGTATTAAACCTACTATCTCAATATAGATGAAGGTTATCTTGTAATTTGTGGATGAAACTTTCCTAAGCAAGGACTCCTCGGTGGTAGAAGAAAAAGTTTGGAAATTTGTCCTTGAAATATATGTTGTCAATGAGGGGGAGAAAAATAATTTTGATAAAAGTAAGGTGTTTTTCTTCAACACTATGCTAGATATCTAGAGGAGGATCATAAATATCCTGGGTTGTAATACTGCCTCACTCCCTGATATGTACCTAGGGCTTCCTTTGACTATGAAAGAAGTAAGCAATAATTTTTGGAATACCATTTTGGAAAAGATGCAAAAGAAGTTATTGAGTAGAAAGGTAAAACTTTGAGTAGTGTGGGTAAGCTACAAATTTTAACTTCATCTCTTTAAGGAATCCCAATTTACTTCCTCTCCTTATTCAAAATCACTCAAAGTATGGCAGAGAAACTAGAGAAAATCCAAAGAAATTTCCTTTGGTCGAGGGGAGGAGAGAAAGTAGATTAAGCCTGGTGAGTTGGGAAATAGTTTGTAGACTTAAAAGTAGAGGAGGTTTAAGAATTAGAAGGATTTCTAATTTGAATAATGTTCTTCTTACCAATATGGGGTGGAAAATATTGAAGGATGAGGCTAATTGGTGTAAGATTTTAAAAGTTAAGTATTTGGGAAATTTGAATTTTACTCATTACATTTGGAGAAATGATCTCCCATTGGGATCAAAGATTTGGGGTAATATACTAAAAAATAGAAGCTTACTTAGGGAAGGAGTGAGGTGGCTGGTGGGCAATGGAACTTAGGTTAAATTCTAGGAGGACACTTGGTTGGTTGACAAACCTTTTGTCAGAAAAAATTATGGGTTCCTCTAGGACCACCTATAGGAGGAGATGAGGAATAGCGTGTACAGTTTCATTGGTCTAGGGAGGAAGTGGAAAACGTTAGTATTGCAACAAAACTTCTTAGATGGCGAGCAAGTTGGTCAAGGAGTTAAATGAGTTCCTCAAATGCTATAGAATATTGAGAGTGGTTGAAAATGATACCTTTATTTGGAAGGTGACCATGATGGGGGATTTCATAGTTAGCTCTACCTATAAATTAATTTTTGAAAAGTAATTGGAGCCCAAATTCTCGGGGAACTATTTTTTAGCCATTTGATTTGAAGGTCAATATTTTTTGGTAGACCTCCATACATGGGAATATCCTTACCATTGATAATATAAGGAAAAGGGGATTTTAATTACCTAATAGATGCTACCTTTGTAAGAGGGTGAAAGAGAATATTTCTCATCTGTTCCTAGAGTATAATTATGCTATTAACATATGGTGTTGGTTGCTACAGAAGCTGAATATGGTTTGGGTGTTTAAAAATGGGACTAACCAATTTGTTGAGGGTTGGCAATGCCTGCTCACCCACCCCCTCCTTATCCAAATGTGGAAGGTTATCTCCCTACATGTTTTTTGGGGCATTTGGAAGGAGAGAAAGAATAGGGCTTTCATGAATGAAGAGAGAAGTGAGGAGATTGTTACAAATATTATAGACAAGCTTTTGGAGGAAAATATGAAGATTTGCGAGTGGAGGAAACTTGTGATGCCCCTAATTAGATGGAACAAAGGGTAGCCAAAAATTAGAATCTTGAAGAAGGGTTCATGGAGATTAATAATTCCAAGCAACTTACTATGAAAAAGATGAAATGGAGACCCCTAGGGAGAATTAGGTTAAACTATATTTTGATGGAGTTGTGAGGAAGGAGGGATTGGCTCGAGGGGGTATAATTAGAGACAGTGATGGCAAAATAATTTTGGCCTATGTTGGATACCTAGAGAAAGTCTCAAGTAATAGTGCCAAAGCAATGGCTATACTCTAGAGTTTGAAAATGGTAAAAGTGTAGGATGGGAGAATGTGGAGATAAAACGTGACTCAAAAATTATAATTCAAACTATGAAAGACACCATGAATGAAGGTTGGAAAATCAAAAGGATAATTGAAGATATCAAAAATTTATTAATCATCTTGAAAATATTTGAGTTGCACCATATTTTCTAGTAGGGCAATATGGTGGCTAAATGGATGGTGACATTAGGACTGAATGTATAGGGCCTATGATATTGGAGAAAATTTATAGTCTTACCAAACATGGTAAGATCTTTAGTGAACAATGACATTAAATCATGACTAAGTATAGTTGGGGTGATTTTTTTGATTAATAATAAGAACTCATTTTTAAATGGGCTAATGAGGTAGGGGCAATATGGATAGATGGCAAGGTATGATAAAAGGGGTACTTGTGATAATTATTTCACATGGCTGAAAAGGGAAAGGATATCAAAGTATGATACAGGTTTATTTTTAATAATTTTCTTATGCATGTCCTTGTACTTGGTGTTGAGTAAAAGTTCAAATTTTAAAAGGTTTGGGTTTATTGGGAATGGTGGAAAAACTTGGAGTTGGGGCAAAGATAGTTGACACATGGCAACTAAGTCAAGATGTGACACTGCTATTCATAACAACAAAGGCCTTTATAAATACTTAAAGCCACCCATTTTTTACCCTAAGTGTGACTGCATTGTTATTAATTTCCTATGGTTTTTGATAAGTGAGAGAATTCTGGTAAAATTTGTTGACATGGGTGGTGATCTTCTACACATTGAGCCTTTGATGATCAAGGATAGTGTCTATAAACCATTGGTTTAGTATATTCTTAAAGAGGTAGGGTTTATCTCATTCATGGAGGTATTGAATAGAAATGATAAAAGTTATTCTCTACAATTTGTTAACTCTTGGGAGGATAGAAAGGTTACAGTTGATGGTATTTCATTCATTATTTCTAAGGAAATAATCTCTTTGGCTATGAAGTGAGCCTAAATCATTTCTTTCTTGAGGGCAAAGAATCCATTTGTCATAGGAAAGGGTTTATGAGGGAGAAGCTTCCAGACCCTTGGAATAAAGTCTGCTTGGTGTTGATGAAGTATTTAACATTTGAAGGGAGGTATGATGTTTGCTACTATTATCATTTTACTCTTTAGAACCATTTCCATCACAATGATCACATTTCTATTCCATTTTTTTTGTTACATGATTTGGTTGATATGATTGCCAATGTTGAAGAAAAAATGAGGAAGAGTTAAATTATGATATTCTCCATCAAAGGTTGATGTTCCACCTATATCAAGTTCACCTAGCTCTATTACCCCCCATTATTGTTGAGGTTGACATACCTGCTCTCCCTAACCCCCACCTCCATCAAATACCACTGATAATTACTAGACCTAAAGCCCCTACCCCACAACCTTCTCCTAGTGGGTCCCCTATGGAGAGGAAGATTTCTCCCCTGGGGTAAAAAATTGAAGTCGAAGATAGGTAAAGAGAAAGATCTAGAGGACTTTGATGATGAGGGGAGAGGTTGTAGGAGGAGGTTTGGAAAAATTTCAAAATCCAATGCTAAAAGGAAGTTGAGTTCTGGGGCCTCATAGGAGGAGGATTTTGATTTAGAGGAGATGACCCATCCCAAATAAAGATTAAAATAGAAGACTTCTAATTATGGTGAGTGGAATATGAAGGAGGAGGAGGTGGAGGTATCAAACTCCTCAATGTCTGGCTCGGGAGTTGTAACTAAAGGTGGGAAAAAATGACTCATGTTTTAGCTTCCATTGTGCTAGGGTGTGTGGACCTCATACAGGACCAATTCCCTAATACAGAGGAAAATGTACCCTCCCTTAAGACAGTGTCTTCACTTGCTAGGGCTATAACCAAAGATAATGTTATCTCTAACCCCCTGATTTTGCAGGAAGTCACTAAGGATTTGGTGGATGGTAATCAATGTGGAAAGTAGGAGGGCCTTGAGGAGACTTAGAAACTAGCTAACAAAGAGCTTTGGGAGAGAGTGTATATCCTAGAGGAAAGAATGAGACTTCTAGCTAAATTCACAATCAAGGTGACACATGCTGTGTCTATTACATTGCACCTGTTGAAGGACAACCAGAAGGGAGATCTGATCAATGAAGATTCCATAATGTTGTTCAATTTCTTGGCTGAGGACTGGGAAAACATCTCCCTTAAAAGGAAGGATGAGAAGAAGCCCAATTAGGGCCTTTTCCTCTTTGTTCTTCATGTTTTTAGTTTGTTGGTTTAGGAACTTTGTTACTTTTAAGATAAATGTGCCTTTGTTTATAAACATTTATAGTTTATGTTGTTATGGTACAAATAATAGTAGTATAATTCCTAGTAAAAGTCTTATTTTGAACTTTTTTGGGTGATGTTTTGTGATCAAGAGCATTTGGGGGTAATTTTTTTTTGTGGTTATCTACTGGTTGTTGACCAATTTGACTATTGTAAGGGACAAACCCCTTGTTTTTGTTACTTTTTAATTCAAAAATATATTCAAAACCATAGATGGTGATTCTAAACTCATCATTGACTCTATCCAAGGGTGTGCTCAATCTAGTTGGGCTTTACATGGCATAATGGGGGTTATTTGGCAATTCCTAACGACCCTTGATCAATATGAGTTACAACACACTTTCAAGGAAGGCAATGTGGTGGTAGATGCTATGACAGGCTTAGGATTTGAATTGGATAGCCTTAAAAGTTGGAAAAGTATTGAAATGCTACCAAATTACATAAATTCCCTCATAAGTAGGGAAATGACAACTCTAAACTATGTTTGATGATTCCTTGAATTCGAAGAACTTTCATTTTTGGTAGCTTTCCTAATGAAATGATGGTTATGATCATCTTAAATATGAAAGGACATTTAGGAAGGATCAATTATGTGGATTGCATCATTAAAGGGCATGGAAAAAGGAAGAAAATTAATAACCCAACTTTAAAAAAGGAGCCATGATTTTTTTGTGGTATGGGATGATTACAAAAAATATCATCATTATTATGGTTGTCAGATCATTAAGGTATGATCAAATCATTTACACTCTCTATAACAATATTTTAATATGGCCTGAATAGTCTAGATATTATATCTCCATGAAGAGTAAGGAAGAAACCATTTTAATCACCAAAGACACCATTTTTAGCCCTACTTCTGCTATTTCCTGGTGGAATTATCTTGCAAATGAAAATTAATGAGCTTATGGAAAGTGAAATTATTGAGGAACAAGTTCTCATGGGTGGGGAACTTAATCGAGTGGAGCCCATGAATGTGGAGGATTTCTCCAAAAGGTAGGAAACTTGGATAATGCTAAAGGATGGGGGGTTTGTCCCATACATGCAAGCCATAGCTAGCTACAACAAAAATTGTTCTCAACAATTTGTTAGTAGCTAGAAGGATAGAATGGTCACTATCAATGGTATCACCTTCCAAGTGAATGAGGAGACTATAGCTATGGTGACGAGCCTTGACATAACTCACAGGAAGTGGTAGAAGATCACAAAGGTGACATATGAAGCTAGTCTATCTAGTTTTTTCAGAGGTGATGAATTCCCAGACATGTATCATAGTAGTTTTCAGAGGGATAAGTTACTGGAGCCATAGGACAATGTGTGCCTAGTCATAATAAAATATATCTTACCCTAGAAGATAGACATGGTGTGTATTATTTTTACCATTTTCCTTTGCTTAGTTATTTTTGCAATAGGGAGTTAGTCAGCATTCCCTATTTTTTATGAATGCCCTAGAAGACATGGTTATGGATGTCAGGGAGAAAAAGAAGAAAGAGGCTAATTTTACCATTTTGTACCAAGGGCTCATGTTCTATTTATTTTAGTTCCACCTGGCACTTTTCCCTCCTAGAGTCATAGCCCTTGATAATTTCCTCCCCACTAGTGCCCCCTTCATCTTGAGTTTGTGGCTGGTAGGAATGCCCCTAGTCCACAACCATCACCATGCCAAACCCTAATCAAGAGTAGGAAAAAAAAACCTTAGTTTTGGAGTTGGCTACCAATAAAAAAGTTAAAATTGAAAAGAGGGTGGATGTGTAGATTGGGGATTCAAATGATGAGTGTCGTGGGAAAGGAAGAAGATTGGGTAGGCTTGCTAAGACCAAGGGTAGATTTAAACAAATGGCTAAATGCTGTCAGGAGGAGGAGGAAGGAGAGTGTTAAAACCTTGAGCAATGATAAGGAGAAGTTGAAGGAGGATACTGATAATAAGGAGGAGGAGAAATGGGATGACACTATGGATGGTACATGGAGTTTTGAGGCAAAAAACCTTACCAAGGACCCTTCCTAAGACCCCATCCATATTTTTTCCACTTTCAACCTATTATCAACTATGAACTAGACAGACCCAAAGGTTGACAAAGCCTCCCCTAACACTATCTATTCCCCTATTAGGCCTAATGGTCTAGAAATGTTAATGACTCCCACTAATAATCTAAATGTGTAGGATGAGAGGAAGTCCCTTGGGAATTACAACAATGAACGAAGGATTGGTATTGTGGAGCAGGTGGTTGTTACTCCCAAAGACATCCAATAACTAAAGGACCAGTTCCCAGTGCTAGAGGAAGGGTTCACCCTCGACAGCAACCACCCTCCAGCTACTGGCTTACGAGAAGGAGGAGGAAGGCCTAGTTAAAAATGATTCAAACATGTTCTACAATTTCCTTGCAAAGGACTGGGGTAAGGTTTTCCTAGCTAGAAAAGGAATGAAGAAAGATGCTAGTTAGTGGTCTTTCTAGTGCCTAGTATTTTTGGTCATTTGTTGGTTGTTTATTTGCGTCTAGTTTAGATGGTTTTGGTTTTTTGGTGGAACATGGGTGGTACAATGCATCGACTACCCACATGTTTTTGTTAATTTGTTAGTTTTAAGAACATAAACTCGAGTACCTTTATTTTACTTTTTTTTTGATGTAATGCATTAAGGGATTTGTTTGGTTTTCTATTGGTAGTTACACCACTGTTGTGTAGGGGCAACCCCCTTATTTTGACTTCTTTTATATAAAAAAATATATTCAAAATAAAAGTTCAAAAAGAAACCAAACATTACAAATGGGTAAGTCAATAGTAAAAAGTTGAGGTGAAAACATAAGTCTCCACCTATATAGGTAGGTGAGACTAATAAGTTTTTTAAAAATATATATGTAAGCAAATTTTTACAAAAGTACTTTAATACAACAATCTATAATAGGTGGCCACATAGTGGCTTAGTACTTGCCTTAGCTTTTAATTAATAAATTTATTAAAGTATATAATATATTTTTATTAATAAAAATATTAAATAGTTATAATTTTCTAGAATATAATTGTAATAATAAAGAATTTAGTATTATAATTATATAAATAATTGTTAATTGCTAATTATTTAATATAATTAAATAAAATTAAAATTTTATTTATAAATATTTATATATATGTTATATGATACGATTATATTGTAAATAAATTATAATATAAAAAATAACTATAATAATAATATATAATAGTTATATAATATAAGTATATATATAACAATTAAATGAATGACAAAAATTATATTAGAAATAAATACAATATGAAAAGTATAAAAAATGTACTTACATTCAAAACTATTGAAAACTAATGAATCACATTAAGATTAAAAAGTAATTCTTAAAAAATATTAGTTTTGCAGTCTATGGAATGCATCAAATGGATTCATCCAACTAAATCGTAGAAAATTATAATGTAAAAAATCTTACATGTATGCTATGCACAATGTATTAGATTATATGAAATTATAAAAATATTAATAATTTTACTATATAGATAGGCGAGACTAATAATTTTTAAATAAATATATGTAAGCTAATTTTTACAAAAGTACCTTTATAGAACAATCTATAATAATATTTTCATATTACATATTAATAATAAAATGAAAGAGAAAATAATTCCTTCAAATTTACTTAAGTTTTAAAATTTTTACCATTTGTTACTTAATTGAAATTGAAATTAATTTTATTTTATTTTGTTAGTTTTCTTTAAATAGTTTCCCAATCTTTATGATATTCTAATATGATCATTGAGTATGATTCTTGACATTGGTACTAAAAATTTTACAACATGGATTGTGGAAATTTGTTATCAATAATATTCTAATATGATTTTTTGTACAATTCACTCCACTCAATTATATTTATACATTTATAAATATTTAATAATTAATGAGATTATAGATTTATAACTTTTTTATAAATATTTTTATTGTATGATAATTTATCATGATTATTTATTAGTTACTATATATGTAGGAGTGTCAAAATTTTGTTAAGAACGATAGTTTTATTATATATATAGTAATTTTTTTAATATTCTTATTCTTAAAGTAAATAGTAAATTATCCAAGATTTGTATCTTGATTTAGCTACAATTCAATGATCTAAATTATATATATATATATATATATATATATATATATATATATATATATATATATATATATATATATATATATATATATATATATATATATATATATATATATATATATATATATAATAATCAAGCTTTTCATATATTCTTATAAATTATTCAATTAAAAAAAAAAATATAAAAATGTAATAATGTATTATTATTTAAATCATAAAATTATATTATCTAAAATATAATGAAAGAAAAAATACTTTTAAAATATTCACTTTAACTAAAAACAAGTTACATACCAAATAGAAATTAAATTTACTTAAATAAAAGAACATGTTAGAATTATGTAACTTTTGTCACTTTGCAACTTGCCCTCTAGCTCTAAAAACTTTTGTTGCTTTGCAACTTGCCCTCTAGCTCTGAAAACATTTGTCGCTTCGCAACTTGACACATCTAGGTTTCTTCCCACTTCCATGCCCTCTCAGTCTTGGGAGAGATGGATCCCCTCTCCACCTTTACACCCCCCCACCCATTGGAATTGGCCATCGTTTGCCCAAATTTGGAGCTAGTCGCTAAATCCTAGGATGGTTGGGTGTTCTTCAATAGGACACTCCTATCCTGATGTAACCTTGTGTCATTCCTAATAATTGTGCCTGTTTGGTCCCCAAACCCATGGGTGGTCTCACCATGGTAGCCATAATAACAATGATTCCAAAGTCAAATTGGCTAGGGTTCTTGTTGGATCCAAGACTCCTATGGACTTTGGTGCAAAACTCATGTTCTCCTAAAGACCCATAAGACCTCTGATTTTACTGTCTGATTCTATGGTGGATTTTATTTCCTCAGGGTTTACCATGTGCCTTGTTGGAAAGTTTATCTCTTTCCAACCTATGGTGGATATGGTTAGAAAATGGTACTCGACAAAGTGGAGACTAACAGGTTCAGTTTTCATTTCCATGATGGCTAGCACCCTCTTCCTATTCAACTTCATGATTGAAAAGGATCATGATTCAGTCATGGAAGGATCATGGCACTTTGGAAAACACCACTTTTTATTGGCAAAATTGAAACTAGGATTTAACCTAGAGACTGATCTTTATAGATATGTTCTGGTTTGGATACATCTACCTAGGCTCCCTTTGGAATTTTTGGATGAGTGTGTTTTTAGATGGAGTGGTAGATCCTTTGGATATTTTATTAAAATGGATTTAATGACTGGTTCAAAGATTAAATTGGGCTTCACTAGGATTTTTGTGAATGTGCGCATGAACAAACTCTTACTAACCATAGTGGATCTTAAGTCTAAATGGGGTACTTGGTTGCAACCATTATTCTATGAGAATGCTGCTCCCTTTTTCCAAAAATGTAATAGCTTTGGTCATTTGTTTGCGGATTGCTTGAAGAGTGAGAAACTCAAGAGTAAAGTCCCCTCTCCTGGTGTGCAAGTGGTTGAAAGATCAAAAACAACTGAAATGACCATCATATCCAAAAGCCACAAAAATATGTAACCAAGAAGTTTGGCTGAAACTCACATAGAGAATCTAAAAAATTTGAAAGGAACCCCTAGAAAAATTGATGAGAAAATTAGAACCCCTATGAAAGTAAATGATGATGAGAAGGGTGAGGGGACCATAAGTAATTAGATTGACAAAATGGATACTATTGTACATGAAGAGGGGGAGATTGTTAACATGCAGATCCTAGAAATGCCAAAAAGGGGTGGAGGGCTACTAAAAAAATAAATGGTGGCTGATGGAGTTATTAACTCTTGCAACCCACCCCTTAAAATTGGGTTTATCTCATCAATCACAAATGAAACCCTTGTGTCCTCTCTACTAGGTATTGTTGAAGTTTGTGCTCCCACCTCTAGGGGCCCAACCCTAGGCTTTCTTAGTAATGGTGTTGAATGGATAGTCCCAAAGACAAATCTTAGGGGAGGAAATAGGTCTTTTGTTGGATCAACCTGTATATGAGCAATGTTAGTATGCTAATAGAAACCAAATTTAAATAAAGCTTCTACAAACTAAACAAAATTCATAAACTTCAAGATAGACTAAGATGAGCTCTCAATTGAGAATATGAGCCATTAATGGACTCTCTCAATAAGAAGCTCTCTTGTTGAGTAGCTTTATCTAAATGGATAGGATGTATGCTCAATATGCTTCCAAAGGCTTCAATGGATGATTGTGGATTTTTGGTGTGGATAGATGGCTTTAGTATGGATTTGGCTCTCAAAATAGCATTATAACTTTACTTCATGGATTGTGTTATTTTGCAAAGGGGAAGGATCCAATTTATAGGCAAGAGGCTTGAGGGTTTGAGGGCTAAGATGCAAGGATGGGAAAAAGCTTATGGAGGGCTCAGATTGCATGAGAGGAGAGCACATGGATTGTGCTTCCTTATAGCCAATCAAGGAGTGACACATGTCACATGGTGAGAGGATGGAGGAAAGGGGAAGGATGAGTCAAAAAAGGAGGCTCAAGGGATAAAATCTTCATAAAGACCCTCATAATGACTTGTAAGAGCAATAAAAGGGCTTGTAAGAGTCATTTATGACCTAGTGGACTTCATAAAGTTTTATGGTTGAGATATTTTGAGGGTGATGAGAGAAATTTCGACTTGGACTTGATTAGGAAGCTTTTAAGCTTATTTAGGCTTGTGCAAATGATTAGAGGATGGATTAGGATGGTTTAGGATTAGCTTAGGGATAGGCAAGTGGATGGCATTTAATGAGGGTGGGTGAAGGAGGAGATATTTGTTAACTTTGGCTTGGGTTAGTAAGTTTTAACCCATGTTTAGGGAATGTGACAAGGTTAGGAGGGGATTAGGATTAGGTTTAAAGAAATCTTCTAGAAGAGTCTAGATTTTAGATGAGGATAAAGACTTTCTAGAATAGTCTAGAATTTCCTAGGATGAGGATGAAGACTTTCTAGAAGAGTCTAGAACTTCTTAGGATGAGGATAAATTAGATTTTTAAGAAATAAATAAAGTTTTATTTATTTCAAGGGTTTGGGTTGAGGAGATATTTATTAAAACTTTTTTAATAAACATGAGGATTAATATTTAATTTTAATTAATATTTTGAGTTGGGGTTAGGGGTAGGAAATGATGAGATTAGCCTTTAATCGAAATTAAAGAAGGATTAGAAGATTTTGGAAGAGGTTATTGGTCATAAGGAAATTGGCCAAGTTTTGGGCAAAAAAGAATTTTTTTATTTATTTTAGGATTTTTGGTCAATTTATTAATTAAATAATTAATAAATAAGAAAATAATGTTTAAATAAGATTTAAACATTTTTGGGAGGGATTCCTTAATTAAATATTTTTAATTAAGATAAAGGGATTTAATGGCATAAAAATTAATTAATTAATTAAATAATTAATTAATTAATAAATGATGATGTCATTAGGACTTTTTCAGAAAATAAAAATACTTTATTTTCTAAAGGTTTTTAGGTGTCTACACAACCATGAGGTTTGGGAGACCTTTGATTAGGAACCATTTTCAAAAGGAAACATAAAAGGATAGAGCACAAGAGAAACAAAAAACCCTGAAGGAAACCCAAAACCATAAGAGATGAAGATCATACCTTGGAATGTGAGAGGGTTGAATAGCCCAAGGAAGTAATATGAATTCAAACAAAAGATCATTGAACTTAATACTGATATGATAATTTTCGAAGAAGTGAAAATATCTAAGAAATTTTTCTCTAGAGTGGCTAATTGGTCAAGTGCTAAGTTTGATTATAGTGATGCTAATGGAGCTTTTGGTGGCATCGCTATGATGTGGAATCTTGACAAGGCAGTGACTCCATCGAAACCCATTTTGTTGTCACAAGGTTCAACACCCAAATTGGTAGCTAGAATTTGTTAATTTCTATGCCCCCAACACTCAAAATGATAGACTTGCCATCTGAGATGAGGCTACTAGTGTGGCTGATTCCATGAGATAAGAAAATATTGTATTCATAAGAGACTTTAACACCCCACTCTACCCTTCAGAGAAAATTGGGGGATTGGAGGAGTTTCTAGATAGTGTGTAAGACTTGAAGGATTTCTTGAGAAGAAACAATTTGATTGATATTGATATTTAGGGCTCTACCTTCACTCGATCTAACAATAGGTTGGGAAAAAAATTGATTCAGGCTAGGATTGGTAGGGCGCTCATCTCTTCTAGATGGGATATTTTCAAGAACACCTCCTTAAATGCAAATCAAGGGACCATTTCAGATCACTCTATGCTATTTCTCTCTTGGACACAATGTCGAAATAAATGAAGGCACTTCAAATATTAGATCACGTGGCACTCACATAAAGAGTTCAAAGATTATATTGTATGGTGGTGGAAGGTGTAGACACCTAAATTTGATTACACTACTAGGTAATTATATTTAGTTATCTTCTAGGAAATTGTTGATTAAATATTTATTATTTAATTAATTAATCGTCATCTTGTAGTTAATTAATTAATTTAATTAACTATAGTCCAATTGATAAAATTGAATGATAACCCAAAATCAATTTATTAATTAAATCCCTATTCCTCTATTAAATTAAAAAAATGTCCAAAGCTATTTAATTTAATCCTATATCCCCTATTTATTAAATAATTCTAAATCCCTAAACCATCCCTAAACCCTATCTTTACCCCTAATCTTAGTCATCACCTATCATAATCCTAGAATCATGATCTTTGCAACCTTACCATCTTCCAAATCATTTCCCTAGGTTCAATTCAAAAAACTAATCAAACCCGCTCCACTTAACCAATGTTCTTAACCATTGGACATCCTTTTGCACAAGGTTTTCCTTTTTATCACTCTCCCATAGTGAGAGTATGAGCTTCCTTAAACCCCTTCTCTTAGGCACTCTTAGTCCTCCTCCTTGCCCTAGATTCTTGTACTTTTCAAGAAGCTTTCAGGCCTTGCCTTCTCTCCCTGCAACCTTCTTGAGGGGGGATCATGCAGTCCATTCTCTCCTTTTCTACTCAAGATCAGGGTAACCATTTTGTTTTAAAATTCTTCTTCACATTATTTATATTCCAGCTTCTTTGAAATACCATTGTCCCAACACTATGTCTAAGAAAGGAAAAATGTAGACACCTAAATCTGATTATACTACTAGGCAATTATATTTAGTTATCTCCTAGGACATTACTGATTAAATATTTATTATTTAATTAATTAATCATACTCCTAGCTACTTAATTTATTTAATTAACTATAGTCCAATTGATAAAATCAAATGATAACCCAAAATTAATTTATCAATTAAATCCCTATTCCTTTATTAAATTAAATAAATGTCCAAATTTATTTAATTTAATCTCATATCGCCCATTTATTAAATGAATCATTTAATAAATCATCCTAAATCCCTAAACCATCCCTAAACCCTATCTTTACCCCTAATCCAACCCATTTACCCATACTAACCTCACTTAGCCACCTAACTAATCCATCCCATCAAAGCTAAGCCACTTGCCCCCTAACCCCCTTTCTAAGCTAAGCTAATCCCCCTCCTAAACTTGTGCACAACTTTAGCCAAGGATTAAGACTTGCTAACATAAGACAAAGTCAAAAAGTCTCCCTTATCCTCTTACATCCCTCTTACATCCCTCTTACATAGTCATCCTCCCTTATTACTCCCCTTGACCCTCCATTTTGACCACCCAACCCCCTTGTGACACTTTTCGCAAGGCCAAAGCCTTGAAGAAGCACAATCCATGTGCTCCCCTATCAAAGCATCATATCGCTCTTTCACCATTCTTCAATCCTTACATCTTGACCATCCGTCTCACTACCCTTTGGCTTATAAATAAAGCCCTTTCCTCTCACAAATCCATGATCAACTTTCATGCAAGCTTATAATGCCCCATTGACCACTACATCATACTATTTTGTACCATAGCCATGTCAAAATCCATCTTCATCTCCATTGTTAAGTCCTCCATTTACCCCCATGCTTGATAAACACCCATCCATTAGAGGCTTGAGCACACTGTGAGGATACATCCACTATCCATCAAGGACATATCTACATGATTGTAGGTTACAAACAAGGAACTTACCATTCTTGGTTTGTTTTCCTTCTTGGTGATAACCCCATCCTATCATAACTATTTACTTACTTGGTTATTTATGAATTCTTTGTTAGTATCAGTATTCCTTTTGCATACACTAAATTAGGTGATACAAAAGGTACGACCATGATTCATTTTGCTAAAAACTAGATAGAATTCAAAAAGAGGTGAGAGAATGGAGAGAATCCTCATTTGGGAACATTTACAAACAAAAAAAGGCTACTAAAAGGAAGTTGGAAGTTCTCCAAAATCATCTTACATGAAGAAATGCATAGGTTCAATAACAACAAGAGAGGGAGTGTAGGGGAAAATGGAACACCCTCCTAAATCAGAAGGAAGTCTTCTAGAAATAGAGATCTAAGGTTCAATAGTTGGAGGATGATAGAAATAAGACTTTCTTCCACAGATCAACCTCAAGAAGAAATAAGAGAAACACCATTAACTTGTTACTAGATGATATTGATTAAGAAGTTATTAAAGTTGAATAGATAGAGGGAAAAGCCAATTTCTATTTCTAGGAAATATATAACCCCTTAACTGCCCAAGTTAACATTAACTTCCAAAGCGATATCCTGATGTCATTTTAGCCAGTGATCAATGAATAGATGAATGAGGACATGAAAAGTATGGTCAAAGAGGAAGAATTTAGAAAGGTTATTTTTAGTATGAATCAGTACAAAGCCCTTGATCCTAATGGGTTTCCTCTAGCATTCTTCTAGGAATTCTAGGAAATTTTCAAGTATGATGTAATCCATGTTGCTCGTGACTTTGTTAGAATGAATAAACTACTTTAGTAACTCAATCATACCTTCATTGTTCTTATCCCTAAGATAGAGGACTCTAAAAGGCTGGAAGATTTAAGACCCATTATCCTTTGTAACACAATTTATAAGGTTCTTTCTAAGGTTATGGTAAATTGTAGAAAACCCCTTCTTGATATGTTCATTAGCCCCTACTAGAATGGTTTTGTGCTAGGTAGGTAGATTCTTGATGTGGTATGGCCCTCAAATTGGATATTTCCAAAGATTATAATAAGGTTAGGAGGTAATTTCTTTTTGTTATTCTCACCAAGCTTGGCTTTAATGAGAATGTTGCTAGAATTATAAAAAATGTTGTAACCTCTATTACATTTTTGGTGTTTATTAATGGAGCTCCTAGAAAATCTTCTCTTCCTCTTAAGATCTTCATCAAGGTGACCCCCTATCTCCTTCCCTATTTATCATTGTGGTGGAGGTTTTAAGCAAAAAATTAGTTTCTTCGACTAACTATAGCAGAATTAAGGGTATTAAACTTGCCTCCCAGTGCACCCTGTAAATTATCTAGCAGTTTGTGGATAATACATTTTTATTTGGTATCTCCTCTATCCATGAAGCTGAAGAATGGAAAGACACCCTAAATTAGTATGCATTCATCTTTGGCCAATGCATAAATTATTGGAAAAGAAAAGTGTATTCTTTTAACACTATTTCCAGTTTGAGAGAAAAGGTGACTAATATTCTTGGTTGCCAGGAGGCATCTCTCCTAGACACCAATCTTGGCCTCCTTCTCATAGTAATGGAAGTTCCAAATTAGTATTGGAATGGCCTAGTTAAATGCTTCCAGAGAAAGCAGGCAGGCAAGAAAGGTAAATTTTTGAGCAATGTGGGAAAACTCCATCTTCTCTCTACCTCCTTGTAGGGCATCCCAGTGTATTTCTTCTTGATATTCAAAATTTTGGCCAAATTTAGAGACATTCTTGAGAAAATACAATGTAATTTTTAGTGGTCTGGCACTAAAGAGAAGTCTAGAATGAGTTTGGTATGCTGGGAGAAAGTTTGTCATCCTAAAGCACTTGGAGGATTGAATATAAGAATAATAAGAAATTTGAATAAGGCCTTCCTAACCAAAGTCAACTAGAAATTGGTGAACTCTTAGGGTAGTTGGTGTAACATTGTGATGGCTAAGTACTTTGGAGGGTGTTCTTTCCATCAATTCTCTTGGACACACACTCTCCCCTAGGGTTCAAGATTTGGAACAATCAAGTTAACACCTAAAAAAAATGAATATGGGTTATCACTGGATCATGGGGAATGGAAACTCTATTGACTACTAGGAAGATCAATGGCTCCAAGAAAACCCCCTCATGTATTCCAATTTCTTACCTCTATGTGAGATGTGTTCTAGATTGTATGGCTCTCTGACTCAATGCTTTATCACCCTTGATAGATAATGGATTAAATTCCATAACAAGGAGCCTATGGAATTGGGCCTTTCCTAGGAGCTGCAA
Organism: Cupressus sempervirens; assembly: GCA_028749045.1. Taxonomy (NCBI): domain Eukaryota; kingdom Viridiplantae; phylum Streptophyta; class Pinopsida; order Cupressales; family Cupressaceae; genus Cupressus; species Cupressus sempervirens. The sequence continues at coordinate 659,583,913 of CM053784.1, forward strand.
GACCTTATCTAGAATTATAGGATTCTCTTCACCTTGGTGGAGGACTCATTAGTTCAAAAACTTACCCCCTCATGTGGGTTCTCAATGAAGTCATCTTACCTTAGTTGTCTCAGGGGGGAGGTGGCCCAAGAAAATTGGAGAAAGGTCTAGCACCCTTGGATCCTACCAAAGTTAAACTTCTTCTAGTGGATGGATTTGCATGGGTCTATCCTCACTGTCGATAACCTCCAAAGAAAAGGGTGTCAACTCGCTAACTATTGCATTTTATGTCTCTAAGATTATGAATCTATTCCACACCTTATCCTATACCCTTTTGCTATAAATATATGAAGGAAAGTCATTTCCTTATGGGAGGTCCAATGTTATGTGTGGATGGTGAATTGTAGAAATTTTTTCATTGAGACAATCTATCTTCCCACCCTTACCTCAAAATATTATGGTCTATTCTTCCCTTATATGTTTCATGGAAAATTAGGAAGGAGCAAAAAAAATAGATTTTTTAGGGAACAAGCCTCTACCAACTTGAGGGTGCCCTAGCAAGTTATCAGATTCCTAAAAGAATGTAATGGGATATGGTGGTGGAAGTCCCCCCAAACTCCCCAAGTAGACTTGATATGAAATGGGATTTTTCTTGGAATGTTGGCTCAATAGTGGTACAATTCTACTATTCCAAATCCATGACTAGAAAGAAGACGATGTGGCACCCTCCCCTTAAGTCCTAGATAAAAGTTAATTTCAATGGATTGGCCATGATGGGTAGCACCGAGGCATGAGGTTTCTTTTACAATAGTATGGGAAATCTGGTGGTCACCTATACTAGAAATTGTGGAAGGGGCTCAAATAATGAAGCATAAGCCTTGGTGCTTTTGTGGAGTTTAAGAATTATGAGAGCGCATGGATTTAACAAGATTTCCATTGAGGGGGACTCAATGTTAATTATTAATGCTCCTAAGGGTGAAGGCTAGAGCAATTGGTTGATCCAAGTAATAATTGATGAAATCCAAAGGTTGATGGAAGAATTCCATGAGATCCATGTGGGTCTCATATATCACAACAGGAATGTTGTGGAAAATGAGCTGGAAAAAAATGGCCATAGTGGCACATGGTTAATAGAATGGGAGGACATAAGACAATTTCCATCATCAACTCAAGTTATGATGGAAAGCGAGTGTACTTACAATAATGCTATATGAATCATCACAATAGGTGGCAGGTCTTCAATCATCCATGTGGGTGGGAGGATAGGGCTCTTCGTAAAAGGGAAAATTTGGTAAGATTGTATGATGATTCACATTAATGATTTGATTGCCATGAGATTCAAGTATTGCCGAAAAAAGGGTGTAGAGGGTGGATTTGTCAAGATGTAAAAAACTATCAATTGATGATAGAAAAGAAAAGTTAAATTCTTGCTCCAACTACAACTAGCAATGGTCATTGATAGATGGAAATGGACTACTAACATGTGCCACTGAGGTGGTTTTCTAGTTTTGGAAAACCTTGTTTAGACTTATGATGGTTATGCACTACCTTTTCCTTTTAATATTTGATGCTTTTATTTAATATTTAGTAACTACCAAACCTACAACAAGGCTATGTTGGAAAAATATGAAGAGTTGGTGGTTGAACTAGGTGACGACATGGGCACTAGTGATCATATTGAACCTATGGGAGTGGAGGCTTGCATCCATAACAGTGAAGCGATGATGGTTTATCTGTAGGAGGGTGGCCTTTTACTATTTATGGAAGGGATGACAAAACATGATGAGAATGTCTCTATGTAGTTCTTTAATTTGTGGATGGACAAGAAAGTGATTATCAATGGGAAGGGTTTCAAAATATCTAAGGAAATCATTGTGAAGGTTGGAGAATTTGTCATGGAAGGAAATAACTGGCATAGGTAAGCCAAGGTTAATGGGGAAACCAGTCTATAGAAATTCTTTAAATTCAAGGAGGAACCAATGTGAATGCATGGTGGGTTTTCAAGGGAAGCCGTTCTTAGACCTTGAGATGTCATCTACTATGCAATTATGAGGTATATTACCCTCGAGGATTGGTTCTAGGTACTCTACTATTACCATTTCCCCATTCTTAATCACTTTAGAAACCTAGGCCATATTTCCTTACCATTTCTTTTGTTGCATTCTAGTGGAAGATTGTATCTATAAGGCTAGGAGGAAACACGACGAGGGTAAAACCTTCTACTTTATCCATTAGGGGCTCATGAAAAAATTGTATATCCATCATCCTTCCCAAAACCCACTGCTCTTGGTCAACCGTCTAGCTTATGTCACCCCCCAAGTCTCTTTAGACCATAGTCCTAGCCCTAGCCATAAAAAAATCAAGAAAACCCCTAGCCCTAAGGTTAAAATTAACCTCATAGAGTCAAATAAAGACACTAGGAAGATTAAGTAGAGTGCAAGGAGAACCAACAAATTCCTTTAATTAAAAAACTTTAAGTCCCCCTCCACTGCCAAGCATGATTCCAACTCTGAATCTACCAAAAGTGATGGTAAACCTGCTAAAAAGAAGAGACTTCCTAAGGACATGAAGCCTGCCCCTAGCCCCCTTAGCCCCTCTCATATTTCTGATACACTTGAAGTTACCCCAACTAGAAGTGGGGTTGGGGGGGGAAGAAATCACCTCCCCTAGGAAAGAAAATCCTAAAGATTTGGGGGGGGTGTGGGGGGGAGGAGAATCAAACATAACCATGGATAGACTGGATAGGCTTGAGAAATCAAGGAGGGATTTGGCAGAAAACCACATTGGTATTTTCCAAAAATTTGACACTTTGGTGGAATTATCCACCAAATTCATGAAATTTGTGACCACCACCCTTTACTTTTTGCAGGAGAATAAAGATGAGAAGGACTTGGGCAAGGAGAGTGAGGTAATTTAATCCATTTATGGGTTTCTACTGGAGGAATAGTTGAAGACAATCCTGGATAAATTGGTCGAGGTGGAGGGCAAGGATAGGAATAAGGATGCACCAAAGGAGAAGAAGGATGAAGATCTTGGATAGAAGGATGGCAGCTAGTCACGATCCTGGTTATTTTCTTTTTTGTTCTTATGTTGTTGGTTACTATACAAGGTTTTTCATTATATGCTTATGTCAATATGTGGGAATGATAATAGTGATTTGTTTAAGTGATGCTGGTTTATTTTTCAATTTTTTTCTTTTGGCTAGTTTTTGAACTGATGGTACTATTAGTTTGACTATGGACATTATATGTTTTTTGAAGTTTAAAGTTGGTATTGATTAGATGACTAGGAGGTCACCTTCGATTGACTTTTTAGCCTTTTTGTACTTCGGGGTCAACCTCCCATATTTTTGGCTACTATCTAATACTTCAAAAACATATTAAAATTACAATTATAATAAACAATAAAATAATCTATACCATGCACTTTATGTTCTGACAATAATTTTTTTTTCTTATAGCACATTTATGCAAGGTGATTTGACAGAGATGAAATAGAATTATGTCTATGACTATGCATACAGAGGAATGACTTTTGTCTAGTATAAATATGTTGAACTATAGCTAGTGCCCACTCATAATGTAGCAAAGGCCATGCTTTTTCAATGAATTTCTCTACAAAGCCCATTTTGAAGAATATCTTCATAGTTTGAGTGCCCAGGTAATAGTTTTATTGTCACATATGAGCATTTTGTATCACAAAATAAAAACGGGACATGATAAAAAAATGTGGAGAAGAGAGAACATGAAGAAATTTGGAAGAAAAATAATAAAAATTGAAAAAAAGACAAAAATAAATTTATTTTACCAAGGTGTATAGGTGGAATAAAATAGAGAAAAATATTTAAAAGGTGTTATTTCATTTATTGAGGTGTGTAGGTAGTATTTCAAAAGTTTGTGGAAACATGGAAAGTTTTTTAAGTCATGCATTTAATATTTGTTGTGATCTACAAAGACAATATAATTTTCTAATTGGACCACATGGAAGTGATTAGTTGTAATTAAGTATGAATTTAATATCTATTGTAAGGTAGTTACATTTACCTTTTATCCCACATTGGTTGTGTTTGTTATATCTTGGGTGGTAAGTGACTATATAAGCAAGACATATGAACATTTGTAATTAGGCTCTCAAGGTGTAATATCCTTATGGTAGAAGCTCTTACAGTAGAAGATTCTCAAGTGCAATATCTTTGGATGGAAGCTTTTTGGTTGTGAGCTCTTCTTTGTGGAAGCTCTCTTGGTGTGCAAACTAGTTGAAAGTTGATAGTTTAGAAGATCTTATTTGGGAGTTCTCTCATCTAGAAGAATTTGTAAGGTTCTTTTTTAGGAAGAGATAGTTATGATATAATCTTCTTTATGTGCTAAGAATTTTCAAGTATAATAAAGGCATGCTAAGAATTTTATCTTCAACTTTTTTTGCACATTATTGTATGTTTTGTTTTGAGTTGGTAAGGGTGGTGTGTCCTTTCGTCAGTGGTATCATAGCAAGAATTATTGAGTGTGTGGACAAATTGTCTAATGTGAGGGAGTTTTCACCTAGGCTTTGGGTTTGGTGAAGTTTCTCAGAGAGGGACTTCCTAAGAGTGTAGACAAATTGCCAACTGTGAAGTAGTTTATACCAAGACCTTGTGTTGGGTGGAGTTTGTCAAAGCATGTTTTCTTGAGTGTGTAGACAAATCATCAACAATGAGGTAGTTTGAATGAGGTGCTTGTGTGGGGTGAAGTTTTTCTTATAAAGACTTGAGTATGAAGAAGATAAAGAACATGACTTTTGTGATTGAAAAAATATTTAGGATTCCTAGATTTGAGATTATTAGACAAAGAAATCAACAAGCATTACCAGATGCATTCTTAGATTTACTAAAGCAAGTAGATGACTTAGAAGATTTTTTACAAAAAAGAAGAGTCATTTATAAGAAAATAAATGTTGATAATTCTTCAAGGATGCTGAGAAAAGAAGAAGGTTATAGTAGAGTATCATGCATGCAATACAAAAGAAGAATAAGAAGATGAAGATAAAAAGATTTGTGAACCCGAGGTGGAAGAAGATGAAGAGCATGAAGATGAATTGAAGACTACAATAGTAGAGTAAGAGTACAATGCTATGGTTAGTGGTCCAACAAGTGAACTGGTTACATGCCTTATTGAAGATGTGAAAGAAGAAAACAAATATGAAGATGGGGAAGAGGTAAATTTATACAAATCATTAAATGTTTAATTTCAATGAGGATAGTTTACATGAGGATATTTTTAGTGATGTGTGGTATGAAAAAGAATATTTGTATAATAATATATTATTTATTATAGGTGCATTAGATCCTATAAGATTAGTGGAAAATGATAGTTACATGTGGAGGAAGTTACTTATAGAGGAGTATTGTCAAGATCAAATACTTGTTCTAGCTAGGTTTTGGAAAAGAAAAAAAGAAGGAAATATATAAACAATAGATACTTGCTCTAGCTAAGTGTTGGAAGAGAAGAAAAAAGAAATATATAAACAAGAACAACTTCATTTTGTGAATCCACATTCAAAAAAAATTCCTGTCATAGGTGTTTGATGAAGGAGCATATTGTATCACATTATAAAAGGGGGCATGATTTAAAAATGTGGACGAGAGAGAAAGTCACAAAAATTGGAAGAAAAATAAGAAAAGATGAAAAAAGACAATTTTTTTTTTAAAGATATTTATTTTACCAAGGTGCTTAGGGGGAATTCAAGAAAAGAAGAGAAAAAATATGAAAAGGTGTTATTTGATTTATCAAGGTGTGGGGGTGGCATTTTAGAAGTTTGTGGAATTTTTTTTAAATCATGCATTTAATATGTTTTATGATCCACAATGGCAATGTAATTTTAAAATTGGACTACATGGTGGTGCTTAGTAGTAATTGAATGGGAATTTAATATTTTTTTAAGGTAGTTGCATTTACCTTTTATCCCACATTATTTGTGTTTCTAATATCCTTGGTGGTAAGTGCCTATATAAGCAAGGCATAGGAGGATTTGTAATCAAGTTCTCAAGATGCAATATCCTTGTGGTAGAGGCTCTTGTGGATCAAGCTCTTGTAGTATAAGGTCTTCAAGTGTAATATCTTTTGATGAAAGATTTTTGGTTATAAACTCTTCTTTGTGAAAGCTCTCTTAGTGTGCAAACTATTTGGAAGTTCTTAGTTTGGAAGCTCTTACTTTGGAGTTCTCTCATCTAGCAAAATTTGTAAGCTTATTTTAAAAAAAGACATAGTTATGGTATCATCTGGTCAATGTTGTAAGAATTTTCAAGTATAATAAAAGCATGATTTGTGTAGCATTTTTTCTTCTCTTTGTCTCCAAATTATTATTTTTTTAGTTGTGAGGTTGTAAGGGTGGTGTGTCCCTTCATCATCCACATTGCATGCACCATAAGAATCTATTATTTTGCATAATCCATAATCTATAAGAAAGCAAATGTAAATCATGTAACAATTAAATAAGGGAGATGACCCAATAGTAGCCCACATTTCAATGACTACTGTACTCCTATAGTCATAGATTCCTCCAATTAATGTTCATATAGATCTCCAAAAATGAGAGCACATGTACTAATAGTTGATCATTTTTTATCTTTCTTGGTTGCTGATTGGTCCATTTTTGAAAGTAGTAGTTTTCTTTTTGGTGAGAGGCTATTGGAGGGTGAACATAATAGGTTTTAGGTGAATATTTTGAAAATGTCACTTTTAGATTGCACTCTACGATTTCTATAGAGAGCTTCGCAAATGGAGAAAAGCCAAAAGGTTAGCTTTAAGCTCTTCACTCACCTAAAGAGGTGCACTAAAAATATTGGTAAATTAAGGCATATAGATTAGGAGTTTTAGGTGACCAAAGTTAACATGGATAATTATTGGGCCATCTTCCCTATTCTAATTTAAAATGTAAGGTTTCAGAGAGTAAATCATTGATTTGGAGATAGGTTTTGTTTATGCTTCTAGACCAAAATATAGGATGAAATTTTTTTTTTTTCTTAAGGTGGAGATGGATAAAGTTTTGAATAGTTCAAAATTAGTTTTCCTCTAAATTGGCAAGCTTCTCCTAATGTATGTCATAACCAATCACATTTACAAGAACACAATTGTGATAGGTTCCCAACATGTTGTATGGACTAAGATAGACTATCGAGGTAAGTGCACCAAGTTGTGGTGCCAAAAGTGGCGTATAAGTGGACACCTTTTTTTTTTTTTTTTTTTCCCTGAAATTAGTAATTTCTAAACTTTTACAAGAATTTGAAGATAGTTATGCTCACATTTTAAGATATGACAAAAACAAAAATAGTAGTCCTTTGAATCTAGTCTCTAAACTACTATTTTTTTTTTCAAAATGGTTTAGTTTTAGGTCCTCAAAAAAGGGGCCACAGAAAGTGGTACTGTTTATTTAGGAAAAACATAACATAGTACAAAGTCAAAAGTTACCTAACACTATGTAGTTTATCCCAACTTTTTTTGGGTGATTTTATAGTGTGTATTTTTTTTAATGAATTTTTTAATTGGACACATCCCAAAAATGTGAAATATCTATATGTGCCCCCCCTAGAGATGATTGAAAATAAATCTAAAATCTAAAATTCCTTTTTTCAAAGTGTGTAGAATGGAGTCTAGTTTCTAAAAAACTAAGTTGTTGTGAAATTTGATGAACGAGGTAGAACGTACAACCCAATTAGTACATGTTGGTTTTTGATAGAAAATAGACATACATTCAAAATAAATTATAGTTGAAAGGTTTGAAATAGTTCAAATAAAAAAAAATTATATGGTTATATAGCAAATACAGAGACCTACAATGTCATATAACTAGATTTTATTGATGCTCAGCCACAAGGAAACTTAAAGGAGAGCACACAAGAAAAGTCAATCATTTTTAGTATGTTTGCAACAAAGCACATCTCAGACTAGTTTAGAGACTTCAAACCTTTGGGTTGGATCCCCAAGGAAACCAAGCCTTAGGCATGGTAGAATGCAAGGCTTTAAATAGCATGTGTGCACTATTTTAAGTTTTTTAAAATTTAGTTCTTAATAGTGCGTAAGCGCTTTAGTAGCCTAAATTTAAATAGAGAGTGAAGGAGAGAGGTAGAGAGGGTAGATAATGAGAGAGATTAGAAGATGGGAAGAGAATAGGAGGTGGGATAGAGAGAGTGAGAGAGAGAGAGAGAGAGAGAGAGAGAGAGAGAGAGAGAGTAGGGGAACAAAAATGGTGGGATAGTGAGAGAGGGATGGAGAGAGAGAAAGAGAGAGTAGGGGATAGGAGAGAGAGAGTGAGAGTAGGGGATGAGAGAGAGATAGTAGGGGATGGGAGAGAGTGAGTAGGGGATGAGAGAGAGTAGGGGATGGGGGAGAGAGAGTAGGAAGTGGGAGAGGGAGTGGGAGAGGGAGAGTGAGAGAGAGGGGACAGGAGAGAGAGTTAGAGAGAGAGTAAGGGGTGGGAGAGAGAGAGTAGGGGATGGGAGAGATAGTAGGGTGTGGAAGAATGAGAGAGAGTAGGAGATGGGGGAGAGAGAGTGAGAGAGAGTAGGTGATGGGAGAGGGAGTGGGAGAGTGAGAGTGAGAGAGAGAGAGAGGAGAGGGGGGATGGGAGAGTGTGTGTGTGTGTGAGAGAGAGAGGGGAGAGAGAGAGAGAGAGAGTAGGCAGTGGGAGAGAGAGTAGGGGATGGGAGAGAGATTGTGTGAGTGAGAGAGAGAGATAGTAGGCAATGGGAGAGGGACAATGAGATAGAGAAAAAGGGAGAGAGAGAGTAGGGGGATGGGAGTGTGTGAGAGAGAGAGTAGGGAGTGGGAGAGAGAGAGAGACTAGGGAATGGGAGAGAGAGTGAGAGAGAGTAGGGGGTGGGAGAATGAGAGAGAAAGTATAGGATGAGAGATAGAGAGAGTGTGAGAGAGAGTAAAAAGGGGGAGAGAGAGTAGGTAGTGGGAGAGGGATTGGGAGAGGGAGATGGAGAATGAGAGAGGGGGGATGGGATTGTCTGTGAGAAAGAGAGAGACTAGGGGATGGGAGAGTTGAGAGAGTGTGTGTGTGAGAGAGAGAGAGAGAGAGAGAGAGAGAGAGAGAGAGAGAGAGAGAGAGAGAGAGAGAGAGAGAGAGTAGGGGATGGGGGGGAGAGGGAGGGAGGGAGAGAGAGAGAGAGAGAGAGAGAGAGAGAGAGAGAGAGAAGGTGGTTTAAGAGGGAGTAGGAGAGGGAGAGAGGGAGATAGGGGGGATGGTAATGTGTCTAAGAGAGGGTAGGGTATGGGAGAGAGAGAAGGGGTAGGAGAATGAGAGAGAGTAAGGGATGGGAGAGAGAGTGAGAGAAAGTAGGTAGTGGGAGAGGGGGAGAGAGCGAGAGGGGGGGATGGGAGTGAGAGAGAGAGAGAGTAGGTGATGGGAGAGGAGAGAGAGTAGCCTTAGAGAGAGAGGGAGAAGGGGATGGGAGAGAGAGTAGGCAGTGGGAGAGGGAGTGGGAGAGGGAGAGAGGGAGAGAGGGAGGGGGATGGGAGTGTGTGTAAGAGAGAGTAGAGGATGGGAGAGAGAGAGTGTGTGAGAGAGAGTAGGGGGTGGCAGAGAGAGAATAGGGGATGGGAGAGTGAGTGAGAGTAGGGGATGGGGAGAGAGAGAGTAGAGAGGGAGAGAGTGAGAGAAAGTAAGAGGTAGGAGAGAGAGATAGAGAGAGAGTAGGGGATGGGAGAGAGAGTAGGGGATGTGAGAGAGAGAGAGAGCAAGCAGTGGGAGAGGGAATGGGAGAGGGAGAAAGAGAGAGAGAGGGGATGGGAGAGATTTTGAGAGAGAGAGAGTATTAGGTGGGGGAGAGATAGTAGGGGATGTGAGAGAGAGTAGAGGGTAGGAGAGAGAGAGTAGAGAGGAAGAGATAGAGTAGGAAATGGGGGAGAGAGAGTGAGAAAGAGAGTAGCTAGTAGGAGAGGGAGTGGGAGAGTGAGAGCGAGAGCGAGAGAGAGAGGAACGGGGATGGGAGTGAGAGAGAGAGAGTAGGGGATGGGAGAAGGGGGAGAGAGAGAAAGAGAGGGAGTAGGGGATGGGAGAGAGAGAGAGAGAATGAGAGAGAGAGAGTAGGGGATGGGAGAGAGAGTGTGTGAGAGAGGGAGTGGAAGAGGGAGATAGAGAGAGAGGGGGGGGATGGGAGTATGTGTAAGAGAGAGAGTGAGAGAGAGAGAGGAGGGGGTGGCAGAGAGAGTAGGGGATGAGAGAAAGAGAGTAGAGAGTGGGAGGGAGATAGAGAGAGATTAGGGGATGGGAGAGAGAGACTAGGGGATGTGAGAGAGAGAGAGTAGGCAATGGGAGAGGGGGAGTAAGAAAGAGAGAGGGGGGATGGAAGAGAGAGAATGAGAGAGAGTAGCAGGTGGAAGAGAGAGTAGGGGATTTGAGAGAGAGTAGAGGGTGGGAGACAGAGAGTAGGGGATATGAGAGAGAAAAGGGGACGGGAGAGAGAGAGTAGAGAGGGAGAGAGAGTAGGGAATGGGGGAGAGAGAGTGAGAGAGGGAGTGCAAGAGTGAGAGTGAGAGAGAGGAGAGGGGGATAGGAGTGTGTGTGAGAGAGAGAGAGTAAGGAATGAGAGAGGGGAGAGAGAGAGAGTAGGGGATGAGAGAGAGAGTGTGAGTGAGAGAGAGAGAGTAGGTGGTGGGAGAGGGAGAGTGATATAGAGAGAAAGGGAGAGAGAGAGTGGGGGATGGGAGTGTGTGTGAGAGAGAGAGAGTATGGGGTGGGAGAGAGAATAGTGGATTTGAGAGAGTGAGTGAGATAGAGAGTAGGGGTGGGAGAATGATAGAGAGAGTAGGAGATGGGAGATAGAGAGAGTAAGAGAGAGAGTAGAGAGGGAGAGATAATAGGGGGTAGGTGAGGGAGTGGGAGAGTGAGAGGGAGGAGAGAGAGCAAGAGAGAGAGTAGGGGATGGGGGAAAGATAGTGAGAGAGAGTAGGCAATGGGAGAGTGAGAGCAAGAGAGAGAGGAGGGGGGATGGGGGTGTGAGAGAGAGAGAGTAGGGGATGGGAGAGGGGAGAGAGAGAGAGAGAGGGAGAGATGGAGAAGGGGATGGGAGAGAGAGTGAGAGAGAGTAGGGGATGGGGGAGAGAGTCTATGAGAGAGAGTAGGCTGTGAGAAAGGGAGTGGGAAAGGGAGATAAGGAGAGAGAGAGGGGGGATGAGAGTGTGTGTAAGAGAGAGAGATTAGGAGATGAGATAGAGAGTGAGAGGGAGTAGGGGATGGGAGCAAGAGACAGGGTCAAGGGTGGGAGAGAGATAGAGAGAGTAGGAGATGGGAGAGAGAGTAGGGGATATGAGAGAGAGTAGGTAGTGAGAGAGGGAGTTGGAGAGGTGGAGCAAGAGAGAGGGGGGGATGGGAGAGAGAATGAGAGAGAGTAGTGGGTGGGAGAGAGAGAGTAGGAGATGTGAGAGAGAAAAGGGGGTGGGAGAGAGAGAGTAGAGAGGGAGAGAGAGTGAGAGGGAGTAGGGGATGGGAGAGAGAGATTGAGAGAGAAAGTAGGTTGTGGGAGAGAGTGAGAGTAGGGGATGAGAGAGAGTGTGTGTGAGTGATAGAGAGTAGGTGGTGGGAAAGGGAGAGTGATATAGAGAGAGAGAGGGAGAGAGAGAGAGAGCAGGGGGATGGGAGTGTGTGTGAGTGAAAGAGAGTATGGGGTGGAAGAGAGAGAGAGTGAGAGAGAGAGTAGGGGTGGAAGAATGAGAGAGAGAGTAGGGGATGGGAGATGGAGAGAGTAAGAGAGAGAGTAGAGAGGGAGAGAGAGAATAGGGGGTGAGAGAGGGAGTGGGGGAGTGAGAGCGAGAGAGAGAGGAGATGGGGGGATGGGAGTGTGTGTGTGTGTGTGTGTGTGTGTGTGTGTGAGAGAGAGAGAGAGAGAGAGAGAGAGAGAGTAGGGGATGGGAGAAGGGGGAGAGAGATAGTGAGAGGGAGAGTAGGGGATGGGAGAGAGAGTGTGTGTCTGAGTGAGAGAGAGAGTAGGCAATGGGAGAGGGAGTAGGAGAGAGAGAGCAATATAGAGAGATAGAGAGAGGAAGAGAGAGTGGGGGGATGGTAGTGTGTGTGAAAGAGAGAGTAGGCAGTGGGAGAGGGAGTGGGAGAGGGAGAGTGGGATAGAGAGAGAGGGAGAGAGAGCAAGGGGAGGGGAGTGTGTTTATGTGAGAGAGAGATTACAGGGTGGGAGAGAGAAAGAGGGAGAGCAAGAGAGAGAGAGAGAGTGAGAGAGAGTATGCAGAGAGAGAGTAGGGAATGGGGATGGTGGGATAGGAAAATGTTATTTTTCACATATGTGTAAACACTATATGAAAGCACAAAAAAATGATCATAATGAAACTTTGGGTCCCTACTGATCCATATTGTATTTTTTGTCTATTGTGTATTCTATTCTTCCAAAATAAAACATGATTTTCATGCTGTTGAAAGTTAGAAAACACTATATTCCATCATTGGATACACAATTTGAAGGCTTTTTGAACATTCTTTCATTCTATTTGAAGCTAGCAAAGACCAAATTCAGTTGTTGGATACACTATTTGAAGGATTTTTGAATATTATTTCTGTAGAAAAGGTTAGTGCTATCATTTTTAAACATTCTTTGTTATTATACAGAGACAAATTTGATTATAATTTGACAAGTTGTTTACTATATAGTGAATTCATTGAAATTTGTATGTTTGAATGAATTGTTATTTGGAAATGGTTAGAAATTTTACATGTTGTTTAATATATATTGTGTATTCATTGAAATAATTATAATTTGTATATATATTTGACTGATTTATAATTTTAAAATTGTAAGTAATTTAAATGTTTGAGTAATTTCACATATAGAAATCATCATCATACCAAGGAAGAAACCAAAAAGCCAAACAATGGAAGAGAGGGAGAGAGATTTGGTATTTAAGAGAGATAAAATGAAACTACTACCTAAACAAGGAAAATTGCAAAGCAATAATGAAGAATTGCCTTTTGAAGAAGAACAAGAACCACTGATACAAAGAAACAAAGAGGGAGAGTTGGAAAGACAAAGAGAATGAATGAGACTATTACACTCAAGAAGACAATTGAATTGTGAAGCTACACCATCCTGCAATGTTGGAGTCATATCATCATCTTATGTTGAAGAGAGGCTAATTCTATATTTGATGATGTACACACTCCATCATGTCATGTTGAAGGCACACCATCAACATATCAAGTAGGTGATATTCCATCTTTTTCATCTTATTGCTAAGGCACACCATCTTTGGTTCAAGGTACGCAAAACACTCAACCTTATGTTGATGGTCAAAATGTTGAGGTGATGGAAGAGATTATAAAACCCTCTAGAATTCATTTTAGAAGACCAAAATATTTGATTGATATTGATACTAACATTTTGAAATCAATGCCTGACAAGATTAGCTAGCATACTTGTTAAAGAAAAGTTAATCATATGTGGAGATTATTCTTTGAAGAATTAAATATTATAGGTCAATGCCAATTATTTGTTGAAATGATGAGGAATTTAAAATTTAGGTCTATCATGAAGATTTTTGGGCTAAGAATGATGGATGATTCAAATGAAAAAAGTATTTTAAAGAATCTAATGAGTGCTTATGACAAAGTGAATTCTAAATTGTTAGAGTAAATAATTAATATTTAATTATTTATTCTATTTCTTAAGTTTACTTAGGTCATGCATTTATTTAATATTTCATATTTAATGCATGTTGTGGTTAGTTGGTGACAACACGGGAGTTTGTTCCCTTCTAGTTGTCACACTTATCTTCTAGCTTGTTCTACAAGCTTCCATGAGCTCTTTATATTCGAGCTCTCCTCTTTGTATTTTAACATTGAAGCCATTTCTTATTGTAAATACATTTTCTTATTGTGTTTGCATTTTTGGCTCTCATGTCCGTTTAGGGTTTTTCCCGTGCTCCATGCTCCTCCCCTTCTATGGCTTCTCTTTGACAGGTTTTGCATGCAGGTGATCTTGGCGTCTTCGGAGTTGGCTTTCCTCAACTCCAACATGGTATCAGAGCCTTCCTGCTGCAGCTTTGTTGAAGAAATTTTGAAGCCGTGATTTGAAGTCACAAACCCTAGTTTGTTTGTGCATTTTTTCTTCAAATCAGGGGATCAGCAATTTTTCGGAGCACTTTCAGCCCAAACAGACATCACCAATGGATCCGGAAGGCCGTTTGCAGTCAGGATTCATATAAAGCTTGTCGTTTTTGGAGACAGGGCAATTTTGGCAATTTTTTGAGGCTTCTAGGGTCGCTACCGTACGGATCGTACGGACGCAGGGCGTAAATTTTTTTTTAAAAAAAGTATATTTCAGCCGCCGCCGCCGTACCACCGCGGGGTCGCCACCGCGCCACCCGCGCGCCGCCCGCAGCAGCCGCAGCAGGCAGCGCCGCCTGCTCCCCGGCCTCCTCCCGGCCGCCGCCCGTCCGCCGCCCTCCGCCCGCGGCTCCTCCCGGCTCCGCCGCCCTGCGGCCACCTTCGCCGGTTTTGCCGCCCCTGCGGCCACCTCCACCCGCTCTGCGCCACATCTGCAGGGTCCGCTGACACAGCAGGCTGCGTCAGCCACTGCGGGGGTGACACGTGGCATGGGCGCCACGTGGCACATTGCCACGTGGACCCGCAACGTCACCCCTGCCACGTCAGCTGCCACGTGGCTATGCCACGTGGCACTTTTTTTGCTACGACGGCCTCCAAGCCGTCAAATTTAATCGGCTGACTTGCTGACGTCAGCGCTGCATCAGCCCTTGCATGCACCTCTCCCGATTATTTTTGGACCTACTTGTGGTTTTTTGGCCATAACTCTTGCATACGGAGGTAGTTTTCCGATCCGAAAGAAGCGCCGAAAAGCTGGTTCCGAGACGGAGATTTTGGTGCAGGTATTTTTTGGTTTTGATGCATTTTTATTGCCTGTTTTTTCTGTTGAAGTCCGAAGTCCTGTTTTTGACTCCGACATGCATATCTTTTGCGTCCCATGCCTGTTTTTTGAAAACTTTATATTTCTGGAAAGCTGGTTCTATGTTCTTTTCAGAAATGTAGTCTTTTTTCTTTGTTTTTGGCCTCTTCTCTTTTTATCATAGTTTTGGCGTTCTTGCTCTATGGTGGCTATTTTGAGTATTTTAGGCCCGAGGATCGTTTTCCTGGCATGGTTTGCTTTCTTTTCAGCTGTACTTTCTTTTGTTGCAGCCCTTTTTTAGTTCTGATCATTGTAGCTATCCTTTTGAAGCATTTTTTATTTTCGCACTGAGGTAAATTATCACTTTTGCACTCTAGGAGTCATGAACATTGTTTTGAGTCAGGTGTACTTGCACTATTTTCATAAAGCACCATGGAGGGGATTATTTGTTTGCTGTTTTAGGCATTCTCCCTTTGTCAAGTGAGTGTCCCTTCCACGACATTAGCCCATGCCGAGTCAGTTAGACTGTGTCTTTATCGGTGTCTGTACTTCTTTTCCTCTCTCCTCGTTCTTGGTTCGTTTGCAGAAGATTTTGGCTCACCTTCTCAGTTGCCTGTCATCACACCTCGTCTGCATTAAGGGGGGATTATGCTGTGTTCTAATGCATCCATGGTTTGATGGTTCGATAGTGTGAACTATGTATTTAGTGGTTGATCCTACATACAAGGCGATTGCAATGGCTGGCTACCTATGCATTTCGGTGAGATGGATCATCTACCATATAGACATGCTCAGTTCGTGCCTTCTTCTTCCATGGAGGTTTCTTCAGATCAGCAGTTTGACAGATTTGCGGTTCCTCATGCTTCAGTGATGCTGCTTCTTCATGATCACTTCTTGTTCCTGTTTTAGGGGACAATTTCCCTAGTTGGAGACTTCTTCAGCTCTTCACTGGGTTCTTACCTCTTTTTGGGGGAGGGTTTTTCCCATGTGGTTTTCTCTCTTTCCTCGCTTACAGAGGTTTCTTGCATTGTACTTGGGTACCTAAAATGGCCTCGTTGCCGGGACCCATTATGCATTCATCTTAGCTTTGTGAGCTTAAGGCATTTCCCTAAGTTGCACTTAAGGGGGGGTGTTAGAGTAAATAATTAATATTTAATTATTTATTCTATTGCTTAAGTTTACTTAGGTCATGCATTTATTTAATATTTCATATTTAATGCATGTTGTGGTTAGTTGGTGACAACACGAGAGTTTGTTCCCTTCTAGTTGTCACACTTATCTTCTAGCTTGTTCTACAAGCTTCCATGAGCTCTTTATATTCGAGCTCTCCTCTTTGTATTTTAACATTGAAGCCATTTCTTATTGTAAATACATTTTCTTATTGTGTTTGCATTTTTGGCTCTCATGTCCGTTTAGGGTTTTGCCCGTGCTCCATGCTCCTCCCCTTCTATGGCTTCTCTTTGACAGGTTTCGCATGCAGGTGATCTTGGCGTCTTCGGAGTTGGCTTTCCTCAACTCCAACATAAATAACACACCAAAGATAGTAATATCACAAGATGAGTACTTACATCAAAAATAGTAAGTACCCAAATGAAGAAAGATTGACTCATGATAAAGACAAGAAAAATATTTAAAATTGGTAGAGGTACACTAAGCAGAGCCATGCTAAGGCATGAGAGTTTGGAAGATCCAACAAAAAATGAGTTATGGACATCTAGTGGTACACTATCATGAAATGATAAAGAAATTGGTGAAGCTTTGAAATCATTGTTTGAATATTTTTGGAAAAATAACACAAGTGTTTCTCCTAATCAAAGAGATGTTGTAAGAAGGAGGATTAGTAGCCAAAATCACAACCCACTTATGAAACATTTTTTCGACTAAACTCAAACACAATTTTTTGCAAAATTTATTTGTATGTATGCTCAAATTTGAATAACTCAAAGATTTTTTGAGATGGCTAAACCTTTTTTGTGTGAAGATAAATCACACATGCAAAACTTGTTGTTGTAGGATAGATATTGAATTTTCTAACCATTTTGATATTTTTCGGCATAGATATATTTGTTTTTGCATTCTAAGTTTATTTTGTAGGATTGTAACATGAATAAACCACCTAGACCTTTAAGGGAATTCATATCCAATATTTTATGTGAAATAGGGGATGACCAACAATTTTACAAGACATCATGCTTGGATGGTACATGCTTATTTTGTGATTTTCTGCAACTTCTATCAACTTGTGAACATATAGATAGTACACATGCAATTGGAAATGAAATAGTAGATTATGGAAAATATAAGATAGTGACATATTCTCTAAAAGATGGAAAACAAGGTAAAAATATGTTATTTAGTCATTGAAAAGATTCCAGTGTATGAGTTCATGAAGATTTTTCGTGAAAAGATTATTTACGAGTATGCAAGGCGTACACATAGATATCAATGGATGGATTTTCAATTCAAGTTGTGCAAGGATATATTTCCATTGGATACCATTGTTTTGGTTGTAGACTTTGTAGAGAACTACACACTACAACCACAAAATAAGGTGCAAGAAAAGTATTATACTTCTCCATAAGTTTCCATTTTTGTTCACATAACATTCATGCATTCACCTACAAGTACAAAGGATGACAAGAATATTTTGAGGGAGTACCATTTTTACATCATCGATGATCAATCATATTATATGGAGTTTGTACATGGTTAATTTCAACTATTTTATGAAGATTTGGTTAACAGGGGCATACCATATCGTCAGCACATTATTTGGTCAAACAATTGTGCATCTCAATTTAAGAATGTACAGATGTTCTATTGGTTGAGCAAGATGCATAGGTTGTCTAGAATTTAATATATGGGGAATTTCATAAAGGTTGGTCATGGAAAGAGAGAGCACGATGATGTAGGCACATGCACCAAAAGAGCCTTAGCTTGTGAAGAACTAAAGTACAAAGATGGAGCAATAGTGATAGATGCAAAATCCATCATCTAGTGGTGTAATGCTATAATGGGTCTAGGTAAGGAAGGTGAGTCTACAGTTTGTATATTTTTTGGTTCATAGATAATACTAACATTGCACCATATGAAGATTTTTGCACACTAATAGGATCAAGTGAGTTGCACTCTTTTAGAAGCTCTAATGTTGGTTCATGGAGTATCTACACACAAAAAATGACATGCTATTGTCCATCACGTGAAAAGGAAAATTGGGATGAGTGTGAGTCGACTGAATGGGTGGACAAATGGGATATATAGTTTTTGGATCTAGCTAACATCTATCATCCCCCATAAGCACTGGAAATGGTAGAGATGGATTCGTCCATTGACTTTGACCACTTGTCTAATCTACTGCAACCTGGTAATATATGTTTCTTTGTAATTTCAATATGTAACTTTATAACTTTTACCTAAGTATTTTATGAATTAATAACCACATTTTGTACATTTATCATTGCAAGCCATGTTTTTGCTATTATTGCACCTGAAAGAAAAAGAAGGGAAATATTATTATTTGTGTCATTATGTCCAAGCCAAACAAAAATTGGATCACTTGGTTATAGATGGTGAAGATTTAGAGTACCATATCGATGGGGTGGTTGTAACTGGTACGTGGCTTAAGTGACATTCTATGAAAAACCCTAACTTGTGGATATTCGAGGATTGGAAAATAGAGAGGAAGATTCTTCATTATTCAAACCTTGTTGTCACATCAAATGTCCACTTGATAAAATATGGTGGAAAACTACATAATAAGACTCTTTGGAAAGTTCACAAGTCAGACCACAAGGCAATACATGAGACATTAAAATGTAGAGCAGATCTAGTTGGTTCATTAGATTGAATAGAGAGAGAGAGAGAAAGAGGTACTAGGACACCTTAAATCATAGGTCCCTCACCTTTTCATTTTTTTTGTGTTATGCTCCAAGTGAGCCTTGTAAGTAGAATAAGGCTCATTAGAGCTAGGTGTGGTAGTTAGAGTATTGGATGTCATTTAATGTCCTTAGAAGAGTCACTATTTTGGCCTAAAAATCAAGGCATACCTTGACATAGGGAAATGAGTAACCTAAGGGATGAGTCATTATCTTAGGGAAGGGCCCCTAGCATGGAATTGCTAAGGGATAGGCTAAATAACAAGTTAGAAGTGTTAAGAAGAGCAAGCAAGAAAAATTGCAAAAGTTGCTATTTTGCAATTTTGCAATTTTTTAAAAATGCTGATTTTGCAAGAAATTGTTGATTTACCTTTTAAAACTTGAAGGAGGCTGATACAAACCATAAGGATGAAGGGGAAAGAACTAGGAGGAGATATAAAGACTTTTCAAACTTTAAAATGAGAGAAGTTAATATCATTGTGTATAGTCAACATGCTATAGCATGATATTTGAAGGCAAAATTACTAAGTTTTTGAGTTTTAAGGAATATTTTGACATTTTTTTTGTAGATTTTACTAGTTTCCATGGTAGATTGGGTTGTTTAGAAAAATTTCATTTTAGGAAGTTTGGTTTGATTGTCTTTCTTTTCATAGTTTTAAAAATCTTTCTCTTTTCACCATTCTATTGTACTTTTTTCAGCAACTTGTATTAATAATGGTGTAATTCACTATCCCACTATTGGATTTGTATGACCTCTTGGGGATAATGAGTATACATAGTGTAACATATTGTGGCAAAAGTAGGGCCCTTCAAAAATTTGGCAAGCAATTTAAACCTCTTTCCCTAGGCTAACCGAAGTAGCTGGCTAGTTGCTCAAAAATTAGTAACTAAATGCAAGTGGAATCATAAAGATATCTTAATAAACTAGGACCCCCTTTACTCAAGCAACATCTTGGTTGTTGATGCAGCAGTAGGCAATAGAAGTCTTTAAACAACAAGGAATGGTAGAAGTTCTCAAATTCCCTCAACACCCAAGGTGAAAGGTCCTAGTGCCAAATACCTTCATAGGTATGGAGATGGGCTTATAGGAAGGTTATCACAACCCCACAAGACAAGCTGTCCTAATCAATAGGTCTACCAAAGTTCTAACCACCAAAAAATTAAAATGCACTAATGGATTCCCTTAGCCAAAGAGGGATCAAACCCCAAAAACTAGATGCAAAGACTAGGAGTGACCTACAATCACTAATATGGCCTATTAGGTCCTAATTAACATGAATCAATGATTCATTTAATCAAAGACAACTTATAGCATCAAGTTGCTTTGAAAATTAATTGGCTTTTAGCCCTCCAAGAATGAGAATGAGGCCTAAGTTTGAATTCTTCCAAACAACATGGTGATTTGACTAGGGATTTGAATACCCTTTTAGGTTTTATAAAATATGCCAAAGTTCCCAAGGATGGAGAGGAATAGAGGTTGCTACTGTAGCAGCATTAGACTGGATTCCTAGGCCTAATTAGGCCTCCATTTACTCTACAAGTGTGTTTTCTACAAAGGAGAAACTCAATCTAACTATTAGGATATGTGGGTGCATGTAAAAGAAATAATAATCCAAGCTTTTAGCGTCTGATGAATCCAACTCAAACTAGAAGGGACTATTACAAATGTTTTATGGTGTAATCATGGTGATGCACACCTAGGGTATGGCGGCAAACTCAACTCCTTGCACTTCCTAGAAAGAAACTTGCAGACTCTAAAATCATATTTTTACACCTTGTATTCTACCAAAGGACATCAATTTCCCATGGTGGAATGTGTCAAAATGACCTAGCCCTAGAAAAGTGTTGATTTCTAGGCTGAATCCTAGGCAACAAGCAAGAAAAATTGATAACATTCAACTTATGAAGAATTAGAATATGATACTTGATGCAAAATAAAATAGACAAAACTCTCCAACTTCTAGATCCACTAGTACATTCCCTCACATTTTTATAGTTCCATACAAGGGTTTGGAACATGTGATTTGCAAGGAAAAATGGTGATTTGTATTGATTTTAATGCTAAAGTACAATTGTGATTCCTATCATCAGCCTATAATGCTTTATAGGGCTTCTCTAGTGGTTACATAATCAGTTTAAATTGCCTAGCCATTGGAGGAAAGGATTTTAAAGTATTTGACACTTTTTTGCAAAGTTGCTCAAAAGTTGCTAACTTGGTCCAGACCTATAGTAGGAGATCCAAATTGGATCTAGTTATTAAAAATAATTAACAACCTAGAATCTTATTCATTTTTTAGGTGTATTGATCATATTTGGTCTTAGTTACCCAAGGGCTTATATTTAGGCCTAATCCTAGAACTAAGCCTTACAACTAGACCAATGTGCCAACCTGTCCTAAGTGAAGTATCTAGGATCCTTAGGTGCCTTCTTTGATGAGTCTAGAGTGGGTGCTCTTGCACTAGTCATCTACTTGACTGGGACATGTTTAAGAATTGACAATCTCCATTTAAAGGTGGAAATTAGCTTTTTGTTGTTCTATTAAGATCATTAATATATTTCGATGAGAACTTTGAGGGATCATGCCTAGCTTGAGTATCCTAGCTTCCGAAGTCCTATAAATGCAAGGTCATTTATGAATAGACATTTTTGATTGAAACATTTGTGGTGCTAGAATGAAGTGGGTGACTAGATTCTTTGCCTACTAATGAGCCAATTTGAGGCTTGACTTCATATTGCTCTGTCGATAATTCTAAAGCAATTTATTACTTCTATATCTAAAATTTTGTATTTGTGTACATGTGCACTCTTTCTCAATAGCTATAGGTTTTTTCTCTTCATCCTAAGTAATTTGCATAACTATGGTCCTAGAATAGTCCTAGATGGACCCATTTGACCTAAATATGTAAAGAAAAAAAATTGCTTTAAAATTGCAATGTTGCTCAAAAAGTTGCTTGAGCAACTTTTGCAATTTTTGCAAAAAAGGTGCAAATGGAAGTTTGGGAAGTTGTAACTATCCACGCTTGGGTATATAAGCATTAGAAACATAGTTTCAAAAGTTAGAAGGTTTCCAGTCAGATTTACATCTTTAAGGAACTTTTACAACTTTTGCAATTTTGCACAAAAAGTGCAACTTTTGTAAAGTTCACTAGATTTCACTTCTAGGACTTCAAAAAGGTTTCAAACTATTTAAAAAAAATAAAAACACCTAATCCTAGGCTATCTTGACCAAAAACTCAAAAAAACCCAATTTTGCCTAATTAGCAACTTTTGCTCATATCTTGCGAAAAGTGGCCTAGGCATACATATCTTGCTCATATCTCTCTCACTATTCATCTTGGGATCAAACTATCTATTATGTTAGCTCTATGTGGCTAGGTAAACCCTTGCCCAAAGCTCCTTCCATTCCATTGAGTGCTCAAATGTTCTTAGGCACATCAAACTGAATCATTTCTAAGAGTCACTTATGTGTGAAAAATGTGCACAAATATACAAACACACTTCTATGAATCCTTATACTTGAAATCCTTCAAAATAACGTCAAGAAAGTGCAAGATCTCAAGAATCCACTCATAGCTTCCTATCATCAATGTGCAAATACCTTCAAAGGTTTGAAGTGGTGCCTCTCATATGAACATTAGCCTTGGTCTTCACAAGTACATCCAATGAATGGAAGATTCAAATGAACATACAAGATATCTCCAAGTCTCTAAGAAAGCTTGAAAAAATGCCTATCATAATGGTAGCATAAGAAGTCATGATCTTCTCATAAGAATGCTCCATGTCCTCAAGGCAATCACATGAAAGCTCCAAATAATGGTGATAATAAAATTGCCTCCTCTAAAATGAAGGAAGGAGGTCTCCTTATATACCAGAGCCAAGAGGCACTCCCAAATTGGAGGGAAAATGAAAATTAAATGAAAAGTTGTGACCCACATAAGAGAATGTGCAATTAGCATTTAATTAAGAGATGTGGAGTGTAAAACTCCATAAAAATTATAAGATGAGGGATGTTCTTATTTAATTTAAATGTAAAATAATCCCTTTCCTTATAAAATAAAGTGTGTGACAATTATTTAATTATTTCTCTTAAAATAATAATTGTTGCACAGAAAATTAAGTGAGGAGGGGTTTTATTTAATTAAAAGGGAGAAAATTCCTTTTATTAAATAATACAAAAATCAAGATAATCCAACCATTTATTTAAAATTAATTAAATAAATTTACTCTAATTTAATCAAGAAAATTGATGTGAAATAATAATAATTAATTAAATAATTCAAATAAATTGAATAATTCAATTAATTTAATTTGATCAAACGAAACAGTGATGTGAATATTGATTCAAGATTGAGATAAATTATGAAACTAGGGCACATAGTCAAGATGACCATTTTAGGGTGCATACATTTGCCCCTCTTTGACTAATGTGTGTCTACATACATGACAAGCTCATTAAGTCAAAGAACTAAAAAAAAAATTGATTTATGTCAAAAATATATAAAGATTAGGCATCCAACTCTTGTTCCTTGAACATGCCATCTGGGGTCTTACAGTGTCTAGAAAACAATATGTCGCTATAGGTCTGCCCAAAGAGTTTTTAGCAACTATAAAATTTATGAAATATATATGAAGGCAAAAGACAAATAGAAACACCTAGAAAATGAAAAATAATGCATTGACTTTCCTCAAGTACAATAATCATCTACCTCAAACTAGGTAGAAAAAGATGAGTAGATTTTGAATCAACTTTGCAAACAATGAAGCTCAATAGAGTGTTCTTGCCCCATCAGGATAAAAAATGAAATGAAAGAATGGCTATTAAGGAACAAGATAGATATGATCAAATCATAAAAATGTTCATGATGTAAGATAAGCAAGATATAGATCAAAAAATTGAGGTTAAATCACTAAGTGCGAAAAGCATGCCACAAATCGAAAGAAAGAAAGGGGGCAAATAAAATATGAGAAGATAGAAAGAAGAAGAGGGAAAATGCCTCAAAAATCATCAACTATGCAAGATATGACATTTAGATTGAGATCACGAACAAGTGACATGTACTAAAAAGCACAATCATGATCAAAGCTAATAGCAAAGAAATTGTTGGTTCTTGATTGAACAGAATTTGAATCACCAAGTATGCAAGGAAAGAATGCATCTATGGGCAGCTATCTCCAATAATTGACACAATTCACCAAGAACCTGGGCCAACTATAAGGCTAAACTCCTTCTTCACTTCAGTTTCTGCAAAACCTAGGTGGGTGAACCTCTTAAGATGTGATTATGTGACCAATGCAATGAGCATAATTAGGATCTATAATAGTAGATGAAACCCCTAAATCTTCTATACTTAACCAAGAAATCACAAGCATGAAATAGCTAAGAACATGACTCATGAAACTAGTAAGCTAAGTGAGGTTAAACTTTGAATAACTTTCAACATAAAAAAGGAAAAGATGATTTAATATGTTGATATCAACAAAACCTAGGTATGAGCAACAAAACTGAATGATCCTACAATTGATTAGTGCCTTATCTATTGGGAAAATTCATGAATTATAACCATACACCTCCTAGAAACCTTTTACATAAGTCCTACATCAAGATCCTTGATGTATCTTTCACCTTGTCAATAGACATCTTCTTCAAAATGAATCTCATATTTAGGTTATCCCATCATGAAATCTACAAACCTTGTGATAAACATCAAGCAATTACATGGCTCTTTGTTCCATTAGCAAGATACTTCAACCACATACATTCCTTAAAAAAATGCAACCTAGTTTATGCTCTTTGTTAACAAACTAGAAAAGATTAAAAAACCATGAGCAGGAGACAAGATTCAGATTGAATTTAAAGCCCTTTGCTATGTTTTATTCATTCTCCTTGAAAATGAATACATGAAAGATATACATAAATACTTCACAAATCACCTAACAAATAGGAACTATTTGCATAAAAACTTAAATGTTGCTCAATACAAGAGAAAATGCTAAAGAATGGTATCACAGATTTGAGAAAACTCTAGATTGGAACCCCTACAATGGTGAAAGAAAGAAAAATACAGACAAAGGTAAATTCCTAGATCTGATCTTAGAATGACATGTGTCTGTAGACACCTAAATTTGATTACACTGCTTTGGTAATCTAATTTAGCCATCTCTAAAGGCATCATTAATTAAATTCTTATTTAATTAATCCTTTGTCATCTCCTAGTTGATTAATTTAATTAATCATCTATAGTCCTAATTGATAAATCAAATAATCTATTATTTATCAATTAAATCCTTTTCTCCTATCTAATTCCAAAAATCCCCATTTATTAAATAAATCTATTTGATAAATGAAATCCTCAAATTATAAAACCCCTAACCTATCTCTAATCCTTCATTTAGCCTAATCCACCCCATCCACCCATACTAACCAAGCTTAGCCACTAACTCACCCACCCTCATTAATGCCATCCACTTGCACATCTCTAACATCCCTAAGCTAATCCTAAACCCAAGCCTAATCCACCCCCTAATGTTGTCACATTGCTTAAACAAGTTTAAGACTTTCCTAATCCAAACCAAAGTCTCCCCTCAAAAAAACCCAACCACTAAGTCATGAGTGCTCTTACAAAACATAAAGACTCTTACAAGCCCACTCATGACTCTTA
The DNA here is from genome assembly GCA_028749045.1 of Cupressus sempervirens. Taxonomy (NCBI): domain Eukaryota; kingdom Viridiplantae; phylum Streptophyta; class Pinopsida; order Cupressales; family Cupressaceae; genus Cupressus; species Cupressus sempervirens. The sequence goes on from CM053784.1 coordinate 659,609,310, forward strand.
CACCCATCTTCCACACTCTTCCCTCTTCAACACTCATTCCTCTTACATCCCTCTTACATACTCAACCCCACTCATCATGACTTTAACCAACCCTTTACCCTACCCTCTCACACTCATCCTCCTTGTGACAAGTGTCACCTTCCCATTGGTGCTAAACAAGAACAATCCATGTGCTCCCCTTTGAGTGCATCTTAGCCCTCCTTAAGCCTTCATCCATCCTTGCATCTAAGCCCTCCATCCCTCTACCCCTTAGCCTATAAATTGAATCCCATCCCAAGCCATTTCGTCAACAATCTTTGAGCTAAAGTTACCATGCTATTTTGAGAACCAAAGCCATCAATATTACCCTTATAATGCCAAATTGAGAGCTCACAAAACCCATCTCCATTGAAGCAACTTTTGAGCATCTTGAGCATACATCCACAGCAAAAGGACACATCTACAGAATCAAGAAAGCATGGATTGTTTTCTCTTGTGAGGTTTGCACTTCTTGTTTGCTTTCTTTGTCTAAGCATATATGTGAATTTAGTTTTTGGTTTGTGAATGTTTACTTTATTTGTTAATGTTCTTTGCACATTGATTTTGGTTCTGCATTTTGGCACGCCCGGTGGGACCCCACTATGGGTCATTTAATCATCTATTTTCATCTATATGTCATTTTTCTAAATATCTAATGTTTGTTGTTGTTTGAGTGTGTTGTGAGGGTGTTTTTCTTATTTTTGCAGGTTAAAGAACGCACTTAGGAAGAAGAAATACCATCTAAAAAAAAAAAAATTCGCATTTTTCAGCTTTTTTGGCACAGTTTTGGCATCTGCAACCTGTTCTGTCTGTGAAAATTGACGTCTGCAAAAATCCACGTTTGCGCAAATTGACATTTGCGAAAATCCACGTCTACAAAAATCGACGTCTGCAAAAATCCGCGTCTGCGAAAATTGACATCTGCGAAAATTCGCGTCTGCGAAAATCGTCGTCTGCGAAAATCCGCATCTGCGCAAATCGGCATCTCTGCTTGTCACCTGTGTTCTGTGCTGCAAATCTGTTTTGTCCTCTTCGTATTTTGGCATCTCTGTATTTCAGCATCTTCGTATTTTGACAGACTGTCTTTTCTGCTTGCTTATGTTAAAATTTGACTTTTAGTGGTTTCGTAGGATTTAGACCATTTTAAGCATTTTTACGCGTAGAAAAAACAACAAAAAAAGTTAAAAATTTTTTTTCCATAGTTAAGCTCTCATTTTTGAAGATTTTGGCTAACTAACTAAATTTCTTTTTTTTTGTCTCATTGCAGGTTGGAGCACATATGGAACCACTAACCATGTTTCTTGCAGGTTTCCATGTTGCTAAAAAATGAACTTGAATGTTTAACCATTTGTCTTTGAATGCATGTTGCTAAAAAAAAAATGAACTTGAATGGTTAAACACATTTTTCATTGAATGAATGTTGCTCAAAAACACACTCTTGAATGTCATGGGTTAAAATAAACTTTCTTTGGAATGCATGCTTAAAACAAAAAAATCCAATCTTGAATGCCAAGGATCAATTAACCATTACAAATCTCTTTTTCACATGCAATCTAGGTAAAGTTTGATTTTTGGACATTTAAGAAACTTTGTTAAGTTAAAATACAAATTTACAAAAATCAATTTGAGTAGTTCCTTGGACTCACCTCTTTTCTAATCACCCATCAAATATTAACCATTGGTTGCAATCTCAACGCCACTTATGGGGATGGGTCTACTTGAAAAAGGTGTTAAATGTTCCACAATCTAACTCACTCACTTGGTCTTTGAACATTTGCTTTAACTTTATCAAAATTCTTAAATGGCCAAAACTCTAGATTAAATCGATCACACTTCAAGTTTGGGCACTAAAATTGAACAACAACTGACGTGGAGAGCCTCCGGGCGTGCGCTTGAAATTGAATCTCACACACTTTTGTTTTGGGCTTAAAACAAACTCACACTCAATCTTGAATGCCTTAAAGAAAATTAATCGATACTTGACGTGGAGGGCCTCCGGGCGTGCGAGTTTGCTTTTGTTGACCCTAACTCTTCTTATTGTTTGCATTCTTCGATCGATTTACTTTTGTTGGCGCTTCAAGTTGGAATTGAACATTGTCTCTTAAACATGAGTGCTTGCAAAGTCTAGATTAGCACACATAAGAGTCAGTTGGTAAAAGAACAAGAGTGTTTTTTAGCCCAAGGTCATCCGAGTCTTCTCTCCCCTTGTTGTCTTTCGAGGCCATCTTGGGTGCATAAGATTAGGATCCAAAACCTTGTTTCTTTTTAGGAGGCCTGCTTGGGGATTTCATCACCCCTTGGACGACCTCAACTCTAGCGCTCTGGCGGAGTATAAGAATCGGGAGGTGAATCGAAAGACACCTCTCTTGGGATCAAGATTTTCTCATTCAGGCTAAGCCTCAAGGAACTTTATACCCTAGCTAAGCCAATTGTCAGCCTTGCAGAAAACCATCTAGGATGTTAATGTGTTTGGAGTGATTGATCGAAACATTTGTAGAACATACACACTCCTTGGCGCAAGTATCACATTCTGAGAACCACAAACTTCTATCTGGGTGTTCCTATCTATTGCTTGTTTTTATTTTACTTGTTGAATGAATGTTTGCCAAACTTGGTCAATCCTAGCTTAGGGCACACTTAGCGTAGTCACTGCCTATTTTGGAAGTTGAAAAAGTTGAAGCAAAACAACTGAGTTTTTTCCCAAAGCCAAGAAAATTCAGGAATTTATGTCGGAACAACCCAAACCCAAACCCAAATAGAAGTTTCACAATGTCAAACTCAAGCCATCTCTAGCATACCAAGAACTTTCAGCCAAGAGAAAAGAAATAACACCAAGCCCACGAATTTCCAAACTCCACAAAGCAGAGGACAAAGCTACCGACGAAGCACTTCAAGAGGCCTGGTTAGAGCGCACCATCAAATTTAGCCAACATCCAGGAGTTAACCCTGCTTATGCCTTACCAACTAGGCATGATTTCTATGATTAGACACCCTTGTTTCTCCACATCTTCTTGGATAAGCTTCACTCTAGAGTCATCTTTGTAGAAAATCCAGCCATCTTAGCTTATCCCCTTAAGCATTATTAGCTCATCCATCTCATTTAGAATCATACCATCTAGCTAGTAATCAAAAATCTACACATCTAAGCTTTCAAAATTGTTGTCACCTTGCTAAAAGTTTTCCATTCCTAAAATCTTCCAAATCCACCAATCTCACCAAGGTTATCCCTTTGAAAGAGCTTTGTCTAGGGTAATCTACCTTTGTCACTTGTTATCCCTCATCACCTTGAGCTAAAGGTTGGGATTCACAAGTGGTCAATCTCGTGTTCTTCCTAAAGGATCATCAGTCTATCCTTAAGTTGACACAATCACCACCAAGCTTGCACATGGGAAAGAAGACCTTTTGTGCTTTGATAACATATCTTTGAAGTTAGAATCCCCAACCCAATCCTCCTTAGGTTTTGTCATATAGCTTTGCCTCAACCTAGGAAATCATTTGCATAGAAAAGCCTTCCCCCTTTTTGCATCCATCAGCATTATTGCATCTCATCCCTAGGAGCATTTTTCATGCCACCCGTCACTCGCTTAGCCAAGAAGAAAGAAGCAATGGAGCCCTATCATTTAGATCGAATAGCCTCACCCCCCTTGAGCACTCAGCCATCCTTCAGCCCAGAGCCAGCTATGCCATCACCTACTGACATTGAAGCTTTCATGAACCAACTAGGAAATGCAGTATTGGTAAACACCATTATAGACAAAAATAAAGAGACAATCATGGCTAATTTTCGAAGGGACAATGTAGGAACCTTTGACTTTGGAAGACCCCCTCCATTATCAAATCCATCTCACCCATTGTTTGGGCAGCTGCCACCACCCATAGGCTCTTATGATCCAAATTATCCTCAATTTATTCCAAAAGAAGAGCCTCCAGCCAATCCATATGACCCAACAGACCAAAACATACCATCATCCACCCAAGTTGAAATCTCCATGCCGCAAGCCAACCCAGCCACCACCACTCCATCCTTGGTTCATACCTCTCCGCTCCAAACCCCCTTTACCCAAAACACCTCACCGTTCACCCCCTTCACTATTGTTGCTACTCCCCAACCTAGCCTTCCCAATCCACCCATCTCCCAAATCAGTGCTAGCATCTTTGGCCAACCTTAGCAATATACAACAGGGATGCCACCCATGGGGCCAAGTAATCAACCTTTCATCGCCCCCAGCTTGTTCACCACAGCCCAAAGCACAATCCCATCATTTCCATTAGGTCTCGAGAGCTCAATACCACTAGCCACAAATCCACAAGCTACTACCTTCACTCCACAAAGCTATCAAAACCCACAAGCTACTGCCAATCTTCTACCAAGCTCCCAAGTGACCCCAGCTCCCACCACCACTCTACCAAGCTTCCAAATCTAGCCACAAAGCTATCAAACCCCATCAGTTCCATTCCCAAGCTTTCAATTCCCACCACCTCCACCACCAACTAATCCATTACCTCCAATTACCAACTACTTTTCAATGCCACTTCTAGGAGGTAATCCACCACCCCAACCAACCACCAATTATTTGCAGATGCCATCCCAAATGGGGGCACAACCCACATATATTGGTCAAACCCCACAAGCCCTCCGATCCTTTCCCCAAGCCTCACAACCATCTTATACCTTACCTCCACAAAGCAATCCATTTATCCCACAGCTAGCTTATGTTCCTCAATCCCAACCTCAAATCCCATATCAACAGCAAGCCTCGCAGCACATGCAACAATATGTGCCACCTCCCCCTTAACAACCCATCATCCACCATGCAGCTGCCCAAACAATGTACAATCCCTATCAGAAAATCCCTCACAGCCATCCATATTCAGTGGCCCCATCCAGCACATACCTACCTCAAGGCACTCCTACATTGGGGGCACCCCAACCATCACCTATCAATTCAGAGTGGGAGAAAATGAAGACAGCTCTGAAAGCCATCCAAGAAGGGAATGATCCAAAGACATTCAAGTTTGAGAATGTGTGTCCTTACCCATTTGACAGAGCCATTACCATGACACCATTTCCCAAACACTTTGAGTTACCTAAATTTGACAAATTCAGAGGAAAAGGAGACCCTGTCACACATATCAAAGAATTTTACATGCATTGCCAGGACGTGGCATACAATGATGTCTTCCTCTTGCGCCTTTTTCCCAAAAGCTTGGCTGGACCAGCTCTTGAATGGTTTTATAGAATCCCCTATGGCACAATTAAAAACTTTGCTGAATTATCTGAAGCATTTGTAGCCCAATATGCCCATCTTGTTGAAACAAAGCTATCAATAGTTGATCTTGTCCACACCAAGCAAAAAGGTGGAGAAAGCCTTGCCGAATACCTACAAAGATGGCAAACCCTTACCACCCGCATATCCTGCACCTTGCCAGAACGCCATGTGGTGAAAATGTTTATTGATAATGCACATCCCAGCTTGGCTCACCACATGACCATGAACTGTTTGCAGACCTATAAGGATATCAAAGAGAAAGGAATGATCCTTGAGCAAGGACTCATCAAAGATGGTGTGGTAAAGATTTACAAAGAGGCCAACCAAAATCAATCACATTCCAATGACAAGTTTAGGTATTGGAACAAAAACAAGCATGTTGCAACAGATGGGGTTACTGACACCAGACATGTGAATATCGTTGGTCCTTCTCAAAACCAGTCTAATCCACCATATCAAACAAACAACCAACAAGCTATCAATTACCAACAACGAAATAACCAAAGATATCAAAACCACAATACAAGACCCAACTTTCAAGGGTCTAACAATCAAGCTAATGCCATCAATGTAGCTGTAGGGCAAAAGCCCAGATTCCAACCTGCACCTAGAAACTATACACCCCTTGGTGAGCCATTGGATGTTATTTTTGAGAAATTGGCTAAGGAAAACCTCATCAAATTTCCTCCTACCCAGCAAATTGATCCAAGCCAATCCAAAGCTACATGGTACAAGGACAATGAGTATTGCAAGTTCCATAGGGTAAACGGTCACACCACCCTCAGATGCATGAAACTGAAAGACTATGTGCAAGACCTCATTGATCGGAAGGAAATCACTGTTGGTGCCCAAACCTCTCCCAATGCAGGCTTACAGATTTATCAAAATGCTTTTCCTCCACACAATAACCAAAATCTTGGAAAAGCACCTATCCAAAACAACACCAGCAACCGCCAGCCAAACCAACAGCATGGGAAGAACAATGACCACACTTCATCCTATATAGACTATGGTAGCCTTATAGGTTGTATATCTGAGAAAGAGCCTTCTATCAATGTTATCAATATCTGAGGACCAGACAATGAGTGTGCGGTCACCACTCAAAGAGCACGATTTAACATCGCAGGCCCACCAGTTTCATCAACACCATCAGCTCCATCAAAAAGCCGGTACAATATCTTGGAACACCTTGGGAACATGCTAGCCCAAATATCCATTTTAGACCTTCTCCGCACTAGTCCTGTGTACAAAGACATCCTTGACAGTGCTCTCATAGAATCCCGTGTCCCTTCTGATATCAATGCTACTAATTTTTGTAATCTTGTTGGACACCTTTCATCCTCATGTGCCCTATCTTTTAAACCCACCGACATACCCGCGGTTGAGCCAGATCACACCCTTTCGCTTCGCATAGCCATCATGGTATCCAATTTTTCCGTGAAAAGAGTAATGATAGATAATGGATCAGCCTTGAACATTTGCACCCTAAAATTCATAAAACAAGCTGGGTATACTGAGGCAGATATGATCAGTGAGGTTATCACCATCAAAGCTTATGACAACTTGGAAAGGACCACAGAAGGGACTATTTTGCTACCAATCAAGGTTGGGCCAGTCATTCAAGAGATAGTTTGCCATGTTGTTGATCTAAACCTACCATTTAACATCCTCCTCGGTCGCCCATGGATTCATGCTATGAAGGCCGTTCCATCCACCTACCATCAGTGCATCAAATTTCCGCATCAAGGCACTGAGGTAACCATCCATGCCGATCCAGAACCCTTTGCTTACTGCAATGCGGTTGAAGCTTCATATACAAACCATTGCCCTGGAATAGACATCGGCACAGCCATCGCCAGCTCATCCCACACTTGTAATGACGCAGAAACCATCCTCGCCTCCACCCTATCTATTGTAAAGATCAACAACAAAGGATGTGGAGAATATAGTCTATCAGATGCATTTGCTGTCGGAGCAATCCCACTTGATCCACATACCCATGGACGACCAACATATCACAAAGCTAAGGAGATTCCACCTCCTCGATACAAACAGTTTGGCCCAACCACCTTTGTGTCCTCAAAAACCCCTCTTCATGAGGAGCTCACTCCAGATATCAACAATTGGCTACATAAGGATGCACCTCCAAGAAATCAAGCACGCCTTGATCACTTCAGCCAGAAGTATCCCCAACAACATAAGCTCGTCACTGAAAAATGGAACTATCAAGGAGGTGGACTAGGACCAGAAGAAAGGGGCATGCAATGTCCCATCGAAGCACATAATTGGGAAATAAAGTCAGGTCTTGGCTTTGGCATACCCACAACTGGGGGCACCAACGAGAACGGTCATGCTTTTTCGAACATCCACCGTGACCTTGTCAAAATCGAAGACATTCCTGAAGAAGTTGAAAAGAGAGCCTACGACGATATCCCAAACCAAATCTTCCTAGGAGACTCTGTTCTCCGAGAACTATCCATCCATCTCATTGACCTACCACTTGCTCATCCACAACTCATAGATTGGGACCAACCAAGTGTCATACATATTGATGAGTTCGCATCAGAGGAAGCACTTCTAAGATTCATGGGAGCCGAAACTCCTCATAAGAAGATAAAGCCAGATTCTGCCTACATCTACAAGCTAGATCCCAAGGGGTATTTTGGAGAAAATCCCCAACCTAGTTTCGATACACCCAAAACTGGAACTAAGGTAAAACCGGGACTAGCTAAGGCAGCAAAGAGAACCCCTTAGCAAGAAAATCCAAAGCCACAAGCAGAACATGAGGATTTGGTATTGCCTCCTCAAGATAATCGACCAGAGGTGTCTTTTATTCTAATAGAGGATACTAGAGAAGTCAACAGTGGTTCTTCAGAGATCCCTAGAATTGTTCACATTGCTGCATCCCTATCACAAGACCAAGTTGACCTCCTCTTTGAGGTTTTATGAGAGAATATTGGCCGATTTGCATGGTCATATCAGGACATGCCAGGACTTGATCCAAAGCTTGTAGTTCATCATCTTGCAGTCGATCCAAAGATCAAGCCCGTCAGACAAAAGCTTAGAAAAATGCACCCCAAGGTGGCATTACTAGTCAAAGCTGAACTAGAAAGAATGTTAGCTGCTAAGGTTATCCGACCTATCAACTACTCAGAATGGATCTCCAACATGGTCCCTATCACTAAGCCTTGCAGTGACATCAGAATCTGCACTGATTTTAGAGATCTTAACAAAGCCTATCCAAAGGATGATTTTCCCTTGCCCAACATAGATATGATTGTAGATCTCACTGCTGGACATGAAATTCTGTCCCTTATGGATGGATTTTCTGGGTATAATCAGATCAAGATTGCAGAAGAGGACTAGCATAAGACAACATTCACTACCCCTTGGGTTACCTAGTGTCGTTTCCACACTGCTTCCTCTGGGATTCATGTGTGATACTGGGGCAATCCTTGTGTGTTTGTTTTGAGTCAGTTCGTCAGTCCTCTGGACGGTTGGTGAAAAGGCCTTGATGTTCTTGGTAACTTTGGCAATTAACCAATAGTCCTATAGCAAATCTAGTGCTCAACTACATGGTGGTACTTCTCTTTGAAGTATCCCCCGGCTCAAAAAGCTTCAATGGATTCCTTTTATAGCGCTCCGCTCCTCCATCTTCCCCCCCCCAATCTTGGAAAGTCTTAAGCTTGCTTTACTATTGTGCCTCTAATTTCCCTTTATCATTCTCTCGTAGTGAGAGTTTGAGCTAATTCAGCCCCTTCTCTTCACCAACCAGCGTCTCAGCTCGTCTCAATTTCTTATACTTTTCAAGAAGTCGTCAAGCGTCATTCCTCTCTCCGCCGCCTTCTTGAGGGGGCATCATCTAAGTCTAGTCTCTCCTCTTCTTATCCGAGACTGGGGCAACATTGTTGCTAAAACATCTTCCTCATGTTGTCTTCATTCAAACTTCTTTGAAATAGTGTTGTCTCAACACTATGTCAAAGAGGGGCACAATGTAGACACCTAAATTTGATTACACTGCTTTGGTAATCTAATTTAGCCATCTCTAAAGGCATCATTAATTAAATTCTTATTTAATTAATCCTTTTTCATCTCGTAGTTGATTAATTTAATTAATCATCTATAGTCATAATTGATAAATCAAATAATCTATTATTTATCAATTAAATCCTTTTCTCCTATCTAATTCCAAAAATCCCCATTTATTAAATAAATCTATTTGATAAATGAAATTCTCAAATTCAAAAACCCGTAACCTATCTCTAATCCTCCATTTAGCCTAATCCATCCCATCCACCCATACTAACCAAGCTTAGCCACTAACTCACCCACCCTCATTAATGCCATCCACTTGCACATCTCTAACATCCCTAAGCTAATCCTAAACCCAAGCCTAATCCACCCCCTAATGTTGTCACATTCCTTAAACAAGTTTAAGACTTTCCTAATCCAAACCAAAGTCTCCCCTCAAAAAAACCCAACCACTAAGTCATGAGTGCTCTTACAAAACATAAAGACTCTTACAAACCCACTCATGACTCTTACACCCATCTTCCACACTCTTCCCTCTTCCACACTCATTCCTCTTACATCCCTCTTACATACTCAACCCCACTCATCATGACTTTAACCAACCCTTTACCCTACCCTCTCACACTCATCCTCCTTGTGACAAGTGTCACCTTCCCATTGGTGCTAAACAAGCACAATCCATGTGCTCCCCTTTGAGTGAATCTTAGCCCTCCTTAAGCCTTCATCCATCCTTGCATCTAAGCCCTCCATCCCTCTACCCCTTAGCCTATAAATTGAATCCCATCCCAAGCCATTTCGTCAACAATCTTTGAGCTAAAGTTACCATGCTATTTTGAGAACCAAAGCCATCAATATTACCCTTATAATGCCAAATTGAGAGCTCACAAAGCCCATCTCCATTGAAGCAACTTTTGAGCATCTTGAGCATACATCCACAGCAAAAGGACACATCTACAGAATCAAGAAAGCATGGATTGTTTTCTCTTGTGAGGTTTGCACTTCTTGTTTGCTTTCTTTGTCTAAGCATATATGTGAATTTAGTTTTTGGTTTGTGAATGTTTACTTTATTTGTTAATGTTCTTTGCACACTGATTCTGGTTCTACAGTGTCCACTTGGAATTCCATCCCTGGTAGTTATAAAACCTCTTTCGTCTCTCTACCCATTTGATTTGATATGGTTTTCATCATTATTCTATAATTGATTTGAAAATATCTCTACTAAAATGATGAAAACTTTTGTGTCACCAAAAATCTGAACTACCTCATGAAATGCTAATGAAATCCCAATTTACTTGACTTAGAAGTGATCAAATTTGACCCAAACTAAATTTTCATTGTCTTATACCCACACTCAAGTCATTTCCATGCCAAAAATTAGTTTTGAACTTCAAAACTAGAATATAGTTGCAAATTAGGAATATGGGACAAAACCTCCTGTATCTCGAATAGACTGCTTCTTGTGTAAAAATTAACCTCAAAATTGGAAAGTTCATCTTCTTTTGATTCTTGTGATGTATAATATCCCAATACTAGCCTTCCAAAAACCCCCTGAAAGTCAATTTGAAAAACACCCCTACTATGAAACTCTAACTTGCAACTAATTTTTTCAAAAATTTAAAATGTCTAAAATTTCAACTTTAGAAAATATCATTTTGAAATTTTATAAGTCTACATGTAACTTTATGAAAAAATAATTTTAAAATGACATTTTGAGGTCAAACCAGGTTTGACTGGTGTGCCAAATTTTTTTAATTATCTTCTAATTGGTCCACCTCTATGCATCTACCACCTCATCACCACATGGTGCTCTCTGGCTTACCCACATTTCTTAACCATTGAGCAACATTGTTTTGTGGGAATGCCTTGACCATCTGATCTTGCCACATGGTGTAATCTTAACCCTCTGGTCTGAATATGCTATTGATCACCACCTTACTACCAACCGGTCTTGCTGCCATGTGGTGCTCTCTTGCTTGCTCACATTTCTTAATGTTTGAGCACTTTTGTAATGCAAGCAAGTGCCAACCATAGGATCTAGCCATGTTTTGCAATCCAAGCATTTGATTTTTTCTGCCACCACCTCATCATGCTTGCATTTTGGTTTAAAATTTCTTGTGTCATCATCCAGCCTAGCCATTGAAGGGCCCCATGTACAAGCTTGGCTTCTTTTTGAAAAGCTTGTGTCTTAAAGACATTTAGCTTATTGTGTTGACTTGTAATTAAAAAATATAAAATATCGCTGCCCACTCAATGTGGGACTAAACCTTTTAACTATTTTCCTTTTTCTCTATATCTACATCTTCAATGGTGTCTTCTCTTATACACATAGGTGCTCCACTGTTTTCTATGATGACTGCTATAGATTATAGATGTCTAGAAATTGTTTTTCTATGAATGGCTCTAGCTAAGGGATCAAGATCTTGAGAAGCTCAGAGGGGAAAAATCTCATAGGCTACATTTCTTTTATGCCACTACATTGAGCATCTTTCTCTTTGACTGTGTGAGATTCCCTTCAATCATTTGAAACACTACCTCTAGCATTTCCTTGACTATGGATGCTACATAGATTTGTTTTTATGCCCATTGTGGGCTCCTTTTGAATTTAGAGATGGTTCTCCTTGCATTGATTCCCTTGCCCCCCTTTGCATTGCATCATGGTCTCTTTTTATGCTAGGCGCGAGCTTCTTCTGTGTGCAATTTCCTTCTCCAAGGCATGAGTTTTGATGGCACTGCCACCCATCTGCCTTGTCTTTTTGCATAGCGTATTGCAAGGTTTGCAGCTTTTAATCCTTGTGTGGGGCCTTTTTATGACTTTTCATGGAACTTCTTTAATGTGATTACTGCCTTGCCTATGGCTTTCTATAATACTACCATGTCTCTTCCTTCTTTTTTGTTAGCTTGGGCCTTTTAAAATTCCCCTACCTCCTTTGATGTCCCCTATTCTTTCTTGGCTACATTTTCTTTCTTCAACTCCCCAGCTTCCTTGCATGGCTTTGCCTCTTTTTATATGTGGCCTCTTTCTTTTCCTTACTATCATCATTGACAAAGTTTCTCTTATGGGTTTCTCAAAATTGGCCTAGTTTACCAAGTTGAATGGAAAAGATATTATTACTCAGAAACAAAAATTGCAAAATGTTCACAATCAATTCTACCAAATGAGAAAGAGAATTGATGCTGAAAGAATTCTTCCTATAGAGGATTATTCTCTTTTTCAAAATGACACTATTGTTATTTGCACAGGAAATATGAATGAAGTTGTTCAAGAAGAGAGAGCTATGATGTATGAAGGAGTTTCTCTTCTAGTCAACATCGAAGGTGGAGTAGCACCAACATTTGGGCTTTTAGAAGAAAGTCTTGATATTGAAGATAAATCCTTCATCCAAATGGTTAAATTTTTATCTAGTGGGGGACTTGAAGGTGATACAGGTGCTTTTTCTTCCACAAATATGTATTCCTTAGAAGTTGATCCCACCCCCTTACATCTTATTTCAAATGGCTACTATGACTTCTCAGGGCATGATCCATCTGTTATGTCGATTGTCACTACTATAAATAGTGGCAATGCATATATATCTAATGAAAATATTGTCCAAGAAGAAGTGTATAATTCAGCTAGTGTTCATGATAGATCATATATCATGCAATCTAGTTGGCCATCAGACACCATTACTACTCCCATCATTAATAGTGAGTCTAATATGAATCCCGTCTCTTTAGTCAAACTTAGTTCTAACACTTTCCAGTGTAGTGACACTAGATATAATAGAGTAGAAGGGTTCAAAAAGGTAGCTTTAGAAGAAAACATTTCTGCAATAGGCATGTTGTCACAGCCAAATATTTGAAATTGGGAAGGTGATGCTACCTTTTAATGCCTTCTATGACTGTTGATATTAAAGACAATGCTGAAGAACCAATTTCAAATGCCAAGTATGAGGGAGGAAGTGGACTTGGAGAGTCCATTAGAGATGGTCATGTGATGTTGAGCTCATTTACTATTGAAGAAAAGCTTCTTATTTCAAGTAGAGAACATGTCCAATCCTCAAGTGGCAAGGTGCAACATGAGTCCCAATAGCTATTCAAGCCGCTTTCCTATATTATTCAATCCCCCAATAATTTGTGCAATTTTTTGAAATAGACTTATAGAAAGAAACTATATTTCTTCTTTTATAATTCAATAGATAAAATGAAGCCATTGATAAGGATCCTTTCATGGTTTTCCTAACTACAACAGTTGCATGTCCAAACTTTTCTCTCAAAATATGTATATTTCCATCTTGGCATGAAAAGGAGAGTAATTATCTCAATCTAATAATTGTAGTGGAGATGCTTGAACCAATGATCTCATTTTGAGATGTGCCTCCATGGATCCATTTGGTCTTGCTAAACAATATGCATACACTAAAAGTTTATAATAACTAGAATCATTATAAGCACTCTTCTCAAAACATACCAAATTTTTATCGGTTGTCATAAATCTAATGAATTTAGTTGGGCACCAAAGTGGGTTTGGCTAAATTTTTTTTTTTCAAAAATCTAATTATTTAGACTAATCCATTTATTATCTTATAACGATCAAAGTCAAATTCGACTATTGAATCAACACTTAATTCACCTCTGTCTACAACTTGTCAACTTTATGCCTGGAGGTCTTTTAACTAGCTTTAAAAACTAACTAGAACACCTAATTGGGCTCTAAAAACTAGCACACTGATTCTTTGTTCTACACTCTTACACTTTTTCAAATCTCATCTCATCATGAATTCTTAGTCAAAAGATATTGACTGTTGAAGTTGCCCTCTCAGAATTACCTACAAGAGAACATGTCATAAAGTAATTAAACAAATTTGGAATTGGCCTTGAAAACTGGGTAAACTGACACTTGGGGGGACAAAAACTAGGACATTATTTCACTATCATGAGGAGAGCATAAATATGTGATTTGGGCTCATGATGAATAACTGGACTCATTTAACAAATGGTCAAAGTGGGCTACTCAAATTTTACAGATTGAAATATTGGCAGAAAAGCATTTTTTGCAAATGGATTCATCAAGATTTGAAAACTAGCACACTTGAAGTATTCTTAGAGTACAACATAGTGGTACAATCCATTCAATCTCACCTATCATGGATTTCAAGATATGACATCACAAATAGGGGTACTGACTAATTTGCACTTTATGACACTAGTAAAAGGTTACAAGTATTTGGAATTGCATTCGAAAATTGATCAAACGAATTCTTCATAAGCTCAAACTTGAAACATAACATGTATCTAACCTTTGAAATGCAACACAAAAGTAATTTTCTCATTTTGGTCAACTGGGTCAAAGTTATAAAAGGTCAAACAAGGCCTTCTAGAATTTAGAACAAATTGCATCAGCATGACATTAATAAATGACCAATTTTGAGGGATTCAAAACCTAGTCAAACGGATTCAAAATGACTCAAAATATGAAACATAGGCTCTCTAGAATGGATACTATAAAATATCAAATTAGAAAGTCATGAAACATTACCAGGTGCAAGATATTCAATTGCAAACAAAGTCTCCTATTGTAGTTTGACACTTGAGCAAAAATGTAGAAATGGAAATTGCTCAAAACAAGACTTCACATAATGGCTCGAAATGGTAGTTTAAATTCATGGAATACATAGATGGACTATATGAAAGGTTCTAGAAGCATTAAACAACTCTTGGGCCTCAAATGGACAGTTGGGTACACGTGTATTAAAAATTATTTACAACGCTTAATCTTCTCAATGGTACTCAAAATTAGGGCTTCAATTTTCAATCCCAATAGAAATGATGAAGGATAACTCCAAAAGGTAAAAAAACAACTCAAATCCTCCAAATAGACAAGGGGATAAAATGTATGTTCATTTCCTTATGATGCTTCTGTCCATTCTATGTACTTACTCATTTTAGCCAAGATTAAGATCCTAGCTTTAATCATCAAGCCGAGCTAGACAACCTTCACTAGTTAGAACCATGAAGATATGAATGTAAATCTATCAGAAAGATCACACAATCATCACTAATCACCAAAGTAATCTAAAGATATGAATGTGATAGAAAGCTTCCCACAATCATCACTAGTCACCAAGGAAACTATGATGATATGAATGGGATCCGATAGTGTTGAGAAACACTGCAAGTTAAAACCACACAAAAAAGAAATATACCAAAAATGTGTCTCATGGTCCATAGTTATCTAGCTATGCATCCTATAGAAAACCATAGAGACACTCATTATACAATCATTATACAAAGAAAGATCAAAGCATAGCTCAACATTAAGTATAAACTAAAGCATGATAATCAAGACAAGTCTCTCAAGGTAGTGTTAAGAAACACTATTTTGGGGTTTAAGATATTTAAGGAACATCATTGTTGATATTGAAAAATACCATTTCTTTTCTTTCTTCTTTTATAATTTTTTTTGTATTTTTTTAGGACCCATAAACATGCATAGATGCCACTAGCAAGAATGGACATTAGGGATATAATTTTTTTCAAATGAAGCACATCAATAAGATTAGGGAGTTGATCTCCCTCAAGTATAGACAAAAAATAGGCACTCAATCAGAAAGCAACTGTAATAATAAAAGGACCCAACCAATTAGGCTCAAATTTTCCTTTTTGAGCTCTATTTTTCCGATTCTTAGGATTCTAATGCAAAACATCTCCCACTGAAAAATTTCTAGGGAAACATTCTTGTCATAAGCCTTAGACAATCTTTTCTAATAAAATCTCATGTGATCAAAAACAATTTTTCTCTTCTCATCAAGTAACTCAAGTTCTTGTAATCTTATAACTCTGTAATATGCATTTCTCACTAATCCATTAAGAGTAACTCACAATGATGGAATATCATCCTCTAAAGAGTCAATATTGTAAATATGAATAAAATCCTTGCTAGCAACTATAGAATTAGAGTTTATCAAGTTCCTCTCAATTTCTCTTGAATCATAAAGTTATCTAATAACTGGAGAATTGAACTCATAAGAAATATGTGACTTAGAAATCTCATTAATTGTACCAAGTTGAGAATCATAAGAATGAATCACATCAATACCCAAATAAACTATAGAAGGCTCTAAGGATAAATCAAATTCATTCTTATTTGAATATGCTCTCTCATCATTGTTTTGTATATTTGGATCATTTTAATTTTTGAAGAAGAAGCTTCATTAACTAAACCATGTCCATCTCCCCAAAGAATATTAGTAAAAGGGATCAAATCATCACATATATCTTGTTGATCAAGTATATACACTTCCTCATCATCATCATCATCAACATCAAAGATGGGTCAATCATCATATTCTTCTTTTTAAATCCAATCTCTAAAAACACTTCCTTCTTCCACTTCTTCCATAGGAAGTAAAGGTTCAACCAAAGAAAACATCTCACATCCCTCTATTTCACTATTAAGTGTCTTAGATTCTATGACACATTCTACAAATTCTTCAACTATCTCATTTGAAACTCTATCCAAAGGCATATTTGATTCTACTGAAATATTATTGATAGCCAAAGTATTAACTCCTAAAATACACATCTCAATTTTATTATGTGCAAATGTAACACACCAATCATATGTGGAAGGAATGGCTTTCATTTCATGTATCCAAGGCCTACCCAATAAAATGTTATAAGAAAGGGTACTAGTATCAACAACATGAAATAGAATATCTCTTTCAACTAACTCAATCCAAATAGGTAAAACAACCAATCCTTTAGATTTTCTTTCACTACCATCATAAGCTCTAATCGTAACCTTCTATCTAGTATCAATATCTTGTTCTGAATATCCCAATTTTCAAGTATGTTGAAAGGACAAATATTCAACCCAGCACCCCCATCTATAAACACATGTCTAAAAAGAGTTCCATGAATCATGACTTCAATATGTAAGGCAAGAATATGTGGATGATTTGAATCCTTATCATTTTCCTTAATTGTAACCATGTTGATAACATTGTCTAATTTAGTTGAGCTTTCCCATTCTTAGATGATTCCCCCTTTTCATGCTAGGCAATGGATCCTTATAAGTTTGATGATAATTATTAGTAGCATGACTAGCACCATCAATTACTAACTTTCCATTATCAATCAAATTTTGAATATCATATTTTAACCTTTGACAATTTTCTATAGTATGACTAGTTTTGCTCTGATGATATTTACAGTAGACATTATCATCCCAACATAGACCCTTCACAGGAAGTGGTTGCCAATTCTCAATCAAAGTTAATAGCTTTCCATCAAACAAATCTTCCAAAACATCCTCATAAGGTCTACCAATCTTTATAAAAGTTCTTCTCTCTCAAGGATTTCTATAATTGTATCTAGAATTATCTCTATTATTTTGTTGAGAAGATGCTTGAAGTTTCATAGCATGAACACTATCTGATAGCTTGTAAACTACCTAGTCATCATACTTATGTGCATCAACTATACCATCATTAACCACATGTTGATTCCCTTTATAAGAAGTACTCCTATTCTTATTTCCATTGTTGTTATTATTCTATTTTCTATTATTCTTGATAATTTCTTGATTCTTCAAAACATCTTCAACATAAAAAGTTGTTTCTACCATATTATAAAAAGTCTCAAACACCCATTTGCCAATTTCATTTCTCAATTCAGGAACCAAATTACTCACATGTATATCAATTTTATCTTTTTCTATAAGTTCACTAGAGTAACAAGAACATAACTTTCTCCATCTTTGCAAAAAGGTAACAAAGGGTTCTCCTTGATCTTGTTTGAGGTTGGATTTCCAACATAGAAATTGGTTTTTGAACATTGTAAGAGAAGTGTTGAATAAATTTTTGAACAAGGTCCTCAAAATTTCTAAGTGGGGGAATAATCTCAATGAACCATTCTATAGCTTGACCCTTTAAACTCCTAGGGAACAATATCATAAGATAAGCATCTTTATGTGCAAATTCCAAGCTCAAAACATTAAACTGCATCACATGATCACCAGGGTCTCCATTCCCATCATACTTATCATAATGAGGAAATTATGTTTTCTTAGGGAATTCAACCTCTAGCATACTCCTCTCAAAAGGTAGAGGACAAACACTCTGTAGAGAAAATGGATTCTTAGGTGTAGTTTTATCCATTAAAATCTTCATATTTTTCATAGTTTGTTCTTGAAATGAAGGATTTTATCTCTTGATATTCTTATTCACATCAAAATCATAAGGTACTTGAACACCTTTTTTTGATTAAATCCATGAAGTATTTATCCTCATTGATTTGAATGTATTGATCCATATAATTTTGGAATTTTGGGTCTTGCTCTAATAAATCATAATCCACACAAAAACCACATGTAGTAAATTAAGGGTGTTGTGAATTCCTTGGAGGAGACATTTGACTTTGCTGATATCTAGGAGGAGGAGATTGTTGTCTCCTATTTCCCTTAGAAGATTGTGAAGGTGACGTATGTCTAGTAACTCTTAGAGAAGGAGAAAGAGGTGGAGAACCATTACCTCCACCAAGAAAAAGTTTCTAATGTGCTATTTCATGACCTCTCTTTTATACCTCACATTTTATGAATGCATCCATGTAAGCTTGTTTTTTTTGTAGAAAATGTCTCTAATCGTCACCTCTAGGACATATAGGAGGTGTAGAAACATTATCTCTTTGAGAAAGAATATCATTAACCATTTGTTGAGCCATATCTTTAGCCATTTTTCTAGCTTGGGCTTCTTTATACATACTCACTTTACTAAACTAACCATTAAAGGTTCTTGGAGTTTTGTTAAGAAATTCTTGAGACCTAGCCAAACTTTCATTGATTTGTTGTGCTACTTGTTTCTCTTGCTTCTCCAAGTATGCTATCTTTTCCAATTCATCTTATATGATTTTATCATCTATTAGGTGAGAATATTTTGGTGATAATTTAGGAGGAGCAAGAAATGGAGAGTAGTACTGATTTCCTCCAAAAAAATCATTTGTTGAGCTAGTTCCATCAATTTCTTCATGAGTTATGTGAGATCCCAAAGGTTTAACCCCATGTTGCCTCAATATTCTATCATTTATAATGTCATCCATTCTTTTATCTTTTCTTATAGTGAATAACATGTCTTGCTCAAAAAGTTAAGTGATTCTAGGTATGTTCAATTCGCTAAGATTGCTAGGAGGAGTTAACTCAATTTATGTTTTTCCTTTAGGTGTTTGATCAGAGATAGGTTCTTTTCCTTTACATTTTTGATGAGTTAGAACTAAGGGTAATGGACCAAAGTTAACTTGAGGTTGTTTACCATGACTCACTTGAAACCTAGTCGTAAGTGGCATGAAATGGAAAACACTAGTAATTAGGAAGACTCTAAGAAGCGTTGGTAGCACTCTTGGGTAGTAAAGTAATCACTTGTCCAATTAATAAGGTGTAATAATGTAGTTGTCTATCACTCTTGTTAACTTAATTAGACAAGAGAGGTATCATGATTGGTTAACTTAACATGCCATTGTTAGTCTCACAATTGTGGAATTACCCAAGAGTTATAATGTTCTATAATAAAATGTAATAATATAATATAAATTGATATGTTTAGACAAGTAAGTACTCACAATCCAAGGATGAAATCAAAGAATCCCAAAGAAATATTTCTCCACTAGAGAAATCTCTAACTTTGCAAGTTTTGATGCTGGTGACAAGATAAGACAAGACTTACTAACTCAAAGATAGCTATGATGCAAGGATCAAAAGTGACAACAAGTTTAGATGCTCAAGATTAGGTCCACAATGGTCAAATAAACTTAGAAATTAAAAAAACATGGTTACCCTAGAGTCCAAATGATTAATGGTGAATTTTCCTTTTTTAACCAACTGAGACCAAATTCAAATTTATAAATAATAATCAGGCACATAGAACAACAATAATGGATTTCAAGAAAACATCTACAAGCAATGGGCAAGGGAAAAAGGAACCTTGTACATGAACAAGAATAGTGTTGTAATATGAATCTAATCAATAGAATAACTATTGTTTATGTTCTCAAAATATTTTTCAATCATTCACATAGTCTTAGAAAAGAAAATTTGGTAGCACTAAGGTTCTTAGTAATGGTCAACTCTGTAACTTTTGCAATCCAAAGTGAAAAAAATCCAATCTCGATGCACCAGAGTTTTGACATATTCTAAGAGTTTAATTAATTAGAGATACTAAGGATATCTAACAACCCAAAAAAAGACTACACCTGTGAGAATTTACCCCACAAGGAAATTTATATAGTGCTTGCTACTACCATGTAAAAAATGACTATTATTGCTTGAAATTTCATCCATGTGGTTGACCTAATAAAGGGAGTGTCCACTATGGCTAACCCTCTCTAATCAAGGAAGACTCACAAAGGTGTACCACAAGGGGACTTGGTTTGGATTCAAGGGTTCCAAGTTTCTGATGTGCCCAAAAGGGAATAGAACATACTCCTCTAGTCTCTTCACCTCACCCAAACATAGCAAACAAGATTCTCTAACATTCTAATTCAAAATCACCCAACCACCTTTTTGAAAAAGCCATCAACAAAAACCACCAATCTCTAAAGAGAAAGTACTAATGGATGTTGAGGACAAACCCAAGTGGAATAGTGAGATAATGACAAATATCCTTCCCTACCTACAAGGGGATCTGTCATTAAGAGGAGTTTCACATGTAAGGCAATCAAATGAAGCTGAGTCCCTTAAGATTTCAAAATAGTGTTCATAGGGCCTAATTATTATGTGAAACATATATGCGTGAGAGCAAACCTATATCCAATTTTAGAGCACCAAATAAAGTGTGAATCTATGAAAGCATGTAAAAGCACTCAAGCCAAACACATGAGATGTTTGTTTTACTTCCAAATACAATTGTTATAGAGATCCAAAAAAATACTTGATAATCCTTGCAATGAATATTTTCTCTATTGTACCTTTCATTTATGCTTGAATGCTTGCTCGCAACGAACAAAGCAACAAGCAAAAAAAGAAAACACAAGATATGCAATATATATCCAACTTATGCAAAACTAGGGTTAGATTTAAAAATATTATTTTTAAAAGTGATAATAATTAGAAAATAACCCAAATAAAAGCTCACATCATGCATTGATACATTGTGAAAATTAAATGCAAGCTATTCATTAAATGCCCTTTTTTAATATTGATTTTTGACCTAGTCAACAAGATTGGACCTATATGATATGAATTCAGATTCAAAATTCTAAATAAAGAGAAGAGATCCCTATCAAAAATCAAAGAGCTTTCCAAAAATATTAAAATTTTGAAAAGATCTTTTCATTTGTGCCCTAGAGAGCCATTTTGTCAAAATAGACCAATTTTTGCATATCAAATTATTGAGCCTTAATATTATATGTAAAATCAAAACACAAAGAACCAACCCTATCTAGAATATAGAAAACTTTCCAAAAATGTAGATTTTTTTGAAAAATGTGCCAATTTACATCCTAAAATGATTTTTCATAAAAAATCAAGGAAAAATTATAAAAAATTGAAAATACCTTTGAAAAATTTGAAAATTTTCACTAATGCTTCTCTGATATGTTGCCAACCTTCAAAAAAACATTTAGACCAAAATACAAGGGCATTTGAGATATATGATCAAATCTTTGAAAATCTAGGGTTTTCTTTTTCAAGCAACTCTACACAAGGTGTTAGCTCCAAAAATATCCAAAACTAGCATGAAAGAGGTGGTTTTCCCCATGGTGGGTGCCAAAAATGTGTGTGAAAAATGTGCACAAATATGTAAACACACTTTTATGAATCCTTATACTTGAAATCCTTCAAAATGACACCATGAAAGCATAAGATCTCAAGAATTGATTCATAGCTTCCTATCATCAATGTGCACAGACTTTCAAATATTTAAAGTGGTGGCTCTCATATGAACATTAGCCTTAGTCTTTACAAGTACATCCAATGAATGGAAGATTGAATTGAACATGCAAGATATCTCCAAGTCTCCAAGAAAGCTTCAAAAAATGTCTATCATAACGATGGCATAAGAAGTCATAATCTTCTCATAAGAATGCTCCAAGTCCACAAGGAAATCACATCAAAGCTTCAAATAATGGTGATAATAAAATTACCTCCTCTAAAATGAAGGAAGGAGGTCTCATTATATAACAAAGCCAAGAGGCATTCCCAAATTGGAAGGAAAATAAAAATTAAATGATAAGGCATGACCCACATAAGAGAATGTGCAATCAACATTTAATTAAGAGATGTGGAGTGTAAAACTCCATAAAAATTATAAGATGTGGGGTGTTTTTATTTAATCTAAATGTAAAATAATCCATTTTCTTATCAAATAAAGTGTGTGGTATTTATTTAATTATTTCATATAAAATAAAAATTGTTGCACATAAAATTAAGCGAGGAGGGGTTTTATTTAATTAAAAGCGAGAAAATTTTTTAAATTAAATAATACAAAAATCAAGATGATCTAACCATTTACTTAAAATTAATTAAATAAATTAACTCCAATTTAATCAATGAAATTGATGTAAAATAATAATTATTAATTAAATAATTCAAATAAATTGAATAATTTGCTCAAAGGAAATGGTGATGTGAATATGCAAACACAATTCTATGAATACTTATACTTGAAATCTTTCAAAATAACTCCATGAAAATGCAAGATCTCAAGAATCAACTCATAGCTTCCTATCATCAATGTGCAAAGACCTTCAAATATTTGTAGTGGTAGCTCTCATATGAACATTAGCCTTGGTCTTCACAAGTACATCCAATGAATGGAAGATTCAAATGATCATGAACATGCAAGATATCTCCAAGTTTTCAAGAAAGCTTTAAAAAATGTCTATCATAACGGTAGCATAAGAAGTCATGATCTTCTCATAAGAATGCTCCAAGTCCTCAAGGAAATCACATGAAAGCTCCAAATAATGGTGATAATAAAATTGTCTCTTCCAAAATGAAGGAAGGGGGTTTCCTTATATACCAAATCCAAGAGGCATTCTCAAATTGGAAGGAAAATGAAAATTAAATGAAAAGGTGTGACCCACAAAAATCAAGATGATCCAACCATTTATTTAAAATTAATTAAATAAATTAACTCCAATTTAATCGAGGAAATTGATGTAAAATAATGATGATTAATTAAATAATTCAAATAAATTGAATAATTTAAATAATTTAATATGATTAGAGGAAATGGTTATGTCAATATCAATTCAAGCTTGAGATAAATTATGAAATTAGGGCACATAGTCAAGGTGACCATTTTAGGGTGCATACATCACTAAATGCCATAGGGCAGTGATCTTTGATGGGGCATACCTCAAAGCTAATGTGAGGTAATATGTGATTCTAGGTGCTATAGGACCATGTTCTAGAGACCTAAAATAAGCTCTCTCATTTTTTGGAGATCTTATTCTATTTTGATTTTGAAACCCCATCTCGGGTGATGTTGAAACTTGTAGTGTTCGCTAGTATAAAGTTGCCAACTACTAAATCTCCATCACCATTTGTCATGGGATCAAACTATCTATTTTGTTAGCTTGGGATGGCCATGTAAACCATAGCCACAAGCTTGTCTTGTCCCATCTAGCACTTGAACATTCTTGGGCACACCAAACCAAAACATCCCTAAGAGCCACTAAATGCTATAGGGCAGTGATATTTGATGGGGCATATCTTAGAAGTCCTGTCAGGTATGGATACAATTACTAGTGCTAAAGGACTATGTTGTGAAGACCTACAATAACCTCTCTCACTTTATGGAGGTCTTATTCCATTTTGATTTTGTGACCCCATCTTAGGTGATGCTAAAACTTATAGTATTGGGTAGTACAAAGTTGCCAACTACCGAATCTCCCTCACCATTCATCATGGGATCAGACTATCTATTCTATTAGCTCTAGGTGGCTAAGTAAAATCTAACCCCAAGCTCATCCCATCGCGTTGAGCATTCGAATATTCTCGGGCATGTCAAACTGAAATGTCCCTAAGAGTCACTAAATGCCATAGGGTAGAGATCTTTGACGAGGCATATCTCAGAGATGTGATTCTTGGTGCTAACTGATTATATTATAGAGGCATAGAATAATCTCTCTCTTTTTGAAGATCTTATTCCATTTTGATTTTGTGACCCCATCTCAAGTGATGCTAAAACTTGTAGTGTTGGCTAGTACAAAGTTGCCAATTGCTGAATCTCCCTCACTATTCATCATGGGATGGAACTATCTATTCTATTAGCTCTAGGTGGCTAGGTAAACCCTAGCTCCAAGATCATCCTATCCCATTGAGCACTTGAACATTCTCAGGCATGCTGAACTGAAACATCCCTATGAGTCACTAAATGCCATAAGGTAGCAATCTTTGATAGGGCATATCTTGAAGCTTGTATAAGGTATGGATGCAATTCTAGGTTCTATAAGACCATGTTGTGGCGAACTACAATAACCTCTCTCACTTTTTGGAGATCTATCTCAGGTGATGCTGAAACTTATAGTATTAGCCAATACAAAGTTGCCAATTATTGAATTTTGCTCATTGTTTTTCATGGGATCGACTATATATTATGTTAGCTCTAGGTGGCTAGGTAAACCATAGCCCCAAGCTCATCCTATTCTATTGAGTTCTCAAATGTTCTTGGGCACACCAAACTAGAATGTCCCTAAGAGTCACAAAATGCCATAGGGTAGCGATCTTTGATGGGGCATATCTTAGAGCTCATGCAAGGTATGGATGCGATTCTTGGTGGTATAGGACCATCTTGTAGAGACCTACAATAATCTCTCTCACTTTTTAAATATTTTATTCTATTTTGATTTTACAACCCCATCTTGGGTGATGCTGAAACTTGTAGCATTGGCCAATACAAAGCTGCTACCTGTTGAATCTCCCTCACCGTTTGTCATGGGATCAAACTATCTATTTCGCTAGCTCTAGGTGGCTAGGTAAAGTCTAGCCTCAAGCTCATCCTATCTTGTTGAGTGCTCAAATGTTCTTGGGAATACTGAACTAAAATGTCTCTAAGAGTCACTAAATGCCATAGGGAAACAATATTTGATGAGGCATACCTCAGAGCTCATGCAAGGTATGGATGTGATTCCTAGTGCTAAAGGACCATGCTATGGAGTCCTAAAATAGCCTCTCTCACTTTTTGGAGATCTTATTCCATTTTGATTTTGCAACCCGTCTTAGGTGATGCTAACACTTGTAGTGTTGGCAAGTGCAAAGATGTCGGTTGTCGAATCTCTCTCTCCATTTGTCATGGGATTGAATTGTCTATTCTATTAGCTCTGAGTGGCTAGTTAAACCCTAGCCTCAAGCTTTTCCTATCCCATTAAGCACTTGAATGTTCTTTGGCACGCTAAACTGAAACTTCCCTGAGAGTCACTAAATACCACAATAAAATGATCTTTGGCAGGGCATATCTTGAAGCTCGTGCAAGGTATGGATGTGATTCCTAGTGCTAAAGGATTATGTTATAGAGACCTACAATAACCTTTCTCTTTTTTTGGAGATCTTAATCTATTTTGATTTTGTGATCCCACCTCAGGTGATGCTGAAACTTGCAGTGTTAGCCAGTACAAAGTTGCCAACTGTCAAATCTTCTTCATCATTCATCATGGGATTGAATTGTTTATTCTATTAGCTCCAGGTGTCTAGGTAAACCTTAGCCCTAAGCTTGTCCTATGCCATTAAGCACTCAAATATTCTCAGGCACGCCAAACTAAAACATCCCTAAGAGTCACTAAATGCTATAGGGTACCAATTTTTGATTAAGCATATCTTGGAGCTTGTGCAAGATATGGATGTGATTCTAGGTGTTATAGGACTATGTTGTAGAGAACTACAATAACCTCTCTCTCTCTTTTTGAAGATCTTATTCTATTTTGATTTTGCAAGCCCATCTCAGGTGATGCTGAAATCTATAGTGTTGGCTAGTACAAAATTACCAACTACCGAATCTCCCTCACCATTCATCATGGGATTGAACTATATGTTCTATAAGCTTCAGGTGGCTAGGTGAACCCTAGCCTCAAGCTTGCCTAGTCCTATTGAGTGCTTAAACATTCTTGGGCACACCAAATTGAAACATCCTTGAGTCACCAAATGCCATAGGGCAGCAATCTTTGATGGGGCATATCTCAGAGCTCATGAATGGTATGGATGCGATTCTAGGTCCTATAGGACTATGTTGTGGAGACCTACAAATAACCTCTCTCTCTTTTTGGAAATCTTATTTTTGGAAATCTTATTCCATTTTGATTTTGCAGATCCATCTTTGGTGATGCTAAAACTTGTAGTATTGGCCAGTATAAAGTTACCAACTGCCTAATCTCCCTCACCATTCATTGTGGGATCAAATTTCCTATTCCATTAGCTTTGGGTTGTTGGGTAAACAATAGCCCCAAGCTCCTACCATCCCATTGAGTGCTTGAATGTTCTTGGGTAGGCCAAATTGAATCATCCCTAAGAGTCACTAAATGCCATAGGGAAACCATCTTTGATGATGGTAACTAGATATATCATCTCATCCAATGATGGAGACTCATGATAAAAGGTAGAGGGGTGATCATACACCTCATTTTTAACACGTTATGTTTTTATGGTAATAAGGTAATCCTTGTTTGTAAGGTCAAGGAACTTGAGGTCACCTATAAACCCAGGTTGCCTTAGTCCTAATTTTTTTGTTTTTTTTGTTTTTTTTGTTAACAAGTTGACTCAATAAGTGTTTTGAGATTCATTACACCTTATATAGGTCCTATGTGTTACCAAAAACCACTTCATTAAGTTCTAGGAAAACTTAGTGCAAAACTTGCATTTTGAAATAAAAGTTGCTGACAACTTTTTGGCAATTTTAGCAATTTTTTGCAAAGCCTTAAAATTAACCTTGTAACCAATCAAACCAATTGGTAATTGGTTGGAATGTATGTTAATTGATGAAAATAACCTCTATTAATTTAGAGAAGGCATAAGGTGTTGGTGATTATTATTATTATTTTAATATGGCAAGGAATCAATGCTAATGTTAAACTTGTATATAGAATCATTGAGTTATTGTCAAACATCATTACTGTTAGAGTAAAAAATTATTATTTACACTTAAATTTAATTAGGTTAATGCATTTATTTATTAGTTTTAGTCTAGGAGTTGTTGACAGTACGAGAGTTTTTTCCTATCTAAGTCATACTTATCCTCTCACCTTGATCGAGGATGTCCCACCTTTCGTGGACATATGCTTAGTTGTCATTCTTATCTCCTAACACTTTCTATTACTTTCTAAGCTTGTTCTAAAAGCTTCCTAGAGGCCTTTATAAATAGACTCTCCTATTGTATTTTAATATCTTTCCAAGTCATATTGTACTGGTCACACCACCACAGAGACACCATAGTGACGCCATGGCCCGATCGCTACTGGTGAGCCACCAACTAGCCACTGCCACTAGTGATAGCCACTCTTGTGAGCATCACCACTAGTGGTACCCACCCTATAGCTTCCCACCTATGGCCCCACTACTACTTGTACCACTATAGCACTATTGTTAAGTTTTGTGAGTGCCACGTTGGCACTTGCCATGTGGCCCATGCCACGTCAAAAATCAACAAGCTATACTACTACATGTATGCCACATGGCATGCCATGTGGTAGTATCATTTTGCCATGATGGCCCCCAAGCCATCAATTTTAATCAGGGAAAATGCTGACATCAACATTGCATCAACACACCTTGCATCCTTTTCAGGTCCCTTTTTGACCTACTTGCAATTTTTTGGCCATAACTTGAGCATACAAAGGTATTTTTCCAATCTGAAAGAAGTGCTAGAAATTTGGTTCTAAGATCGAGACATTGGTGCAAGTATTTTGTGGTTTTGATTTAGTTTTGTTGCTTTTTTTAAATTTAAATTTGGATGTTCTATTTTTCACTCCGATTAGCTTATCTTGTGTGTCTCATCTCCATTTTTTGAAAATGTTATATTTTTGGAAAGCTAGTTCAGTTATCTTTTTAGAATTGTTGTCCTTTCCATTAGATTCTACCTCATCCTTTTTCTATCATGTTTTTGGTGTTTTTTCTCTATGGTGGATAACTTGGGTGTTCCAGGTCTAAGGATCATTTTTCAGGTAAGTGCAAGAAGTTGGGTCTCACTTTTGGGCAAAAAGTGGAAGTGCTTTTCCTATTTTTGAAATTTCTTGTCAATTGATGTCAAAATTTGAGGCATTTAGAAATTTAATATAGAAAAACTTTAGGAATAAATTTTTTTGTGTTCAAAATCTAGTTTTTGAATATCTAATTTATTTTTGTACCCCTATGATATATTTTTCTTTTGGTATGGATCTTTAAAAACCACTTTTTCAAAATGCCTGTTTTAGGACCATACCACACTCATGTACGGACACCATAATTTGTCACAAATAATTGAATTTTCATAAATTGTTTTAAAGGGAGTTACCTAATACACCTAAGATTTATGAAAATATTTTTTTCTTAATTTTTTATTGAATAATTTTTTTTTAAAAATTATTAATTAGCTGTAAAGGTAAATTTTAAAACCTCTCGTATACAGACACCATAATTTGATCAAAATTTAACTTTTTTCAATTTATTTTTTAAACCTCAAAAGAATTGAATTTAGATTGATGACATCTTAATTAAATTAAGAAAAATTATAAAATAAAAAAGTTATTAACATTTTAGTGAACTTCACTATTTTACATTTAGGTACCACCTTTCATTTAAAAATAATGCAAAAATAGTAAATAAAATGATAGCACTATAAAATTTATATTTTAAAATTAGGACAGTGAGAGCTCTAATGGGTTTTTGTTTCATAAAAAAAAATGATCGGGAAGACCCTCTAAAAATTGCCAAATCTTGAGAGGTCAAGGCATAGGCTTGGTCTCACCAAGCCTATCCTGAATCAAAATCTAAGGTAGGAGAAAAAAATCATGCCCAACATTGTAAGAAACGGGTACCCATTATTTAAATTCAAAAAATGGGTAACCGTTTTGAAAAAGTCAAACCGGCATATAAAATCCCCCCAAAAAAATAATATTTTAAATTTTTTGACATGGGTACCTATTTATTACTTTTCAAAACTAAGTACCCATTTCTAAAATTTATAATTTTATTATGTTTCCAAAAACTAGTACCTATTTTTTGAAAATTAAAAATAGCTACACGATTTTAAAAAAAAATGGGTGCCTATTTTTCAAATTTCGGATTAGGCACCTAAGCCTAAAATAGGTACCCTTTTTTAAAAATGGGTACCTATTTTTAAAAGAGTACAATCTCAATCCGTAGACTTCCACGAAATTTAGACCCAACTTCTTGCTTCTACCCTTTCATGACATGGGATCTTTTTTTTGGGTTGTACTATCTTTTGTATCAGCTTTTTTCCCCTTCTAATCATTGTTCATATCATTTATAAGCATCTTTATGCAAATGCACTGAGATAAAGTGCCACTCTTGCATTTCAAGTTCATAAACATTATTTTGAGACAATTGTACTCGCACTATTTTATAAAGCACCATGGGGGGTTAGTTGTTGCTATTTTTGTACCCTCTTCCTTTGCCAAGTGAGTGTTTCTTTCATGACATTAGCCCCATGATGTGTTGGTGACACATGCCTTTATAGGTGTTTATAACTCTTCCTCTCTCTCGTTGTTCTTGGTTCTTTTTGCAGAGGACTCTTGGCTCACTTTTTTAGTTGCCTGTCACCTCACCCAGTCAGCATTAAGTGGGGGTTATTCTATTGTTCCAATGCTTCCTTGGTTTGATGCTTCAATGGTGTGAGCTATGTATTCAATATTTGATCCTATATACTGGGCAATTGTAATGGTTGGCTACATATGCATTTCGGTGAGATGGATCATCTACCATATAGACACTCTTGATTCATGTCTTCTATTTCCATGGAGGTTTTTTAGATCAATAGTTTCTTTTTGGCAGATTTTGTGGCTTCTTCATGCTTCAGTGATGCTCTTCGTGATCTTCTATTTGTTCCTATTTTCTAGGACATTCCTCTAGTTGGAGGCTTCTTCAATCCTTCACTAGGTTTTCTCTTACCTCTTTTTGGGGGAGGGTTTTTCCCATGAGGTTTTCTCTCTTTCCCTATTTTTAGAAGTTGCATTTCTTTGCATTTGTACATGGGTACCTAACATGGCCTCGTTGCTAGGACCCATTCTACATTTCATCTTAGCTATTGTGAGCTTAAGTGTATTCCCCTAAGTTGCACTTAAGAGGGGAGTGTTAGAGTAAATAATTATTATTTACGCTTTACTTAAGTTTGCTTAGGTTAATGCATTTAGTTATTAGTTGTAGTCTAGGAGTTGTTGACAATATGGTAGTTTGTTCCTATCTGAGTCATACTTATCCTCTCACCTTGATTGAGGATGTTGCACCTTTTTTGGATGTATGCTTAGTTGTAATTCTTATCTCCTAGCACTTTCTAGCATTTTTAAAACTTGGTCCACAAGCTTCCTAGAGGCCTTTATAAACAGGCCCTCCTATTGTATTTTCATATCTTCTCAAGTTATATTGTACATCAATACATTTTGCATTTTTGCAAAATCTTCTCTCTCAGTCCATTTAGTTTCTCCAAGCTCCATCCTTCATTCTTTGATTTGTCTTTAGTACATTATTTGCATGCAAGTGATCTCGGTGCACTATGAAGTTGGCTTTCGTCAACTTCTACAATTACTTCCTATTTGGAACAACAAACTCATACTTTTTCAGAATGAAACACAACTTTAGCTACATGTTGTCATTGAATGGAGTTAGTGGAAGATGTTAAGGATCTTCTTGGTTGTCATAATAGCCATTTCATGGGTTTAAATATAATCACTGCCCTTCGTGAAGAGTTGTCTAAAAATCAGCAATTTACATGTTGCAAAGAAAATACAGTCATAGGATATTGGAAGATTTTTTTCACTTATATTATGTTGAAGAATATCTTGGAAAGATGGAATAGATGATATACTAAAGTTTGTGAGATAGTTATTAGGCATTCCTTGAAGTGTCTAAGGTGTTAGTTTGAAGCAAGAAGTTGATTATGATCCATTTCTCAAATTTGCTCATTTTTCTCGTATTTCTTCCCAAGTCTTGGATAGGGAAAGTGACTAAATAGTTTTGTGAAGTTCGGTAGAAGTTTGTTTAATGTTGTAACCAAGTTTGAAAGAGTCTTTGAAGACACTTAGGAAGTCAAGAAAGGTAGTTTTCCTTAAAAGTGTTCTTGTTGGGAATCCACTATCTTTTGGTGTGAGCACTCTACATTATTTTAGATGCAATTTACATTAAAATGAAATACATGAAATGTACTTAAAATGTAAACAAGAAAGACAAGATATATATTATGATAACCAATAATGTCACACATGAACAAATATATAATATATTACGATAACCAATAATGTCATACATAAACGAACATATAATATGTTATGATAACCAATAATGTCATACATTAACAAACATATAATATATTATGATAACCAATAATGTCATACATGAACAAACATATCATATATTAACCATAATGTCATAAGTCTAATAATGTCATGCATCAAATATATGTCATACATCAAATATAAAATGTCATATAGACATCAAATTTATATTCAATATGTCCACTAACATAAAATCCAACATATATGTCCACTAATGCCTATACATGTGTGTCTACCAATTATATCTTCTTCTTCCCACGTGGGAAAGGAAACAAATCCCTAGACATCTTTGATCATTTTGTGGAGGGAGATAATGGGGATGATGGTGTCTTCCTCACATGCTCACTCATCCTCTTGTTTAGGCTCTTCTCTAACTCAAGATGATACAAACAAAGTAGATATAATTCAATAATTATTATACATTAAAATCAAATATATGTACACAAAAAATTAATTATTTTCTTACTGCCATCAAATAGTCACTCTGTATGTCCACCTCAAAGACTCACAAATGATTAGGTGTAATAAGGCCCTACAACAATTCAATCAATATAATCACTTATAAATAACATTTGAAATTATGATACTAACTATTACAAACAAAAACTAAAACTAAGAAAATTCTTTCATACCTCAGTCAATAGCTCTAAACTAGCCATCAGTACAGCAACTCCATGATCAATGGAATGAAAAAGATGAGGAGTCTTACATGTCAATAGCTACATGTGATATAATACAATTTGCATGTAACATTAAACATGAAACAAATATAATCAAATGAATTAAATTAACATGAAATAAATGTACCTCTACGAAGCTCGTATCATGCCTAGGCTCAAAGTCTCTTGTAAATGTCAATGGTTCAGTAGAGAACTGATGCACATGCATAAATTTTTTTGTCAATCCTTCATATGATTACTTAATAAATATGTGTATTAATTTAAGCAATTAAATTGATACATACCTCTCGACTCATCAACAGGATGAAAAATGGGGCCAGGGAATCTATACTAGGGCCATCGATACTCTTACCCTGAATTTTGAACAATTTCAATATATGTTAATTAATTATTCATTCACTATACATATGAAATGTGATCAAATTAGTTTATTACAATTGTAATTTACCTGTGTGTCAATGCCAAATGTGTCACTCAGGAACTCATCAGTGACTAGCCCATCATCCATACTATCTCTAGCTAATTGCCAAATGTGCATAAGGATCCACATGATGTGCACATGTGACTATGATGCATAGAAGGCTCCTCCTCAACTAATGAACTGGCACAATGAATGAGGGTCTATGTCAAAGCATTGATAGTCCCTAGAGTGTCAGTCTCTACATGTTCCTTCAAAAGTAAAGAAATAATTACATGCTCACCCTGTGGCTTCAGAATAGGTGCCCTAACTACATTAGGGTAACGACATGCCCTAGACCTCTCAAATGATGACTCCCTACCTCTACCCTAAGATTCTAATATATCAAAGTAATTGGAAATCTTCCCAAGAAAAAATTCACAATACAATTTCTTTAAGAAATACATTGGAACCTTGTGATTATTGTAGGGCGGGGCATCAAAGACCATCCACCATCTATTTCAAAAGTTATTTCTAATATCATAATTTATGCACCAATGGATGGGGAAACTTTTAGTTGTATGTTTAATAGTGTCTTGTTCTCCAAGCTTTTTAAACAATGCACAAATGCTACCTTTTGCTATTTCCTTTTTTTTACAACTTTATATGATAATTTTTTTGCATAATATCTTCTTTGTTCATCCCTCTTAACATGCCAAATATCCAACTAACCAGTAACATAAGCTACATGGGTCATAATGGACTCAAGGGAGGATGCTGATTGTGCTCTCATCAAATTGGTTTGTCCACAAGCTTTCAACCTACCAATGAGTGCTCCTAATTAATTTTTTTCTCTTTTTATTTCATTCAAAATGTTGTGTTGGGTGCCAGGACGAGGGCTTGCAATTAGTGGAGGTTGCGAAATTTCTTGCTCTTCTTATGGAGGGTTTTGATTTTCATCTTGTGGAAGGTTTTCATTTTGATTTTGTTGATCTAGCTAGGGATTTGGTAGTTCATTACTCATCTTTCCTAATAAGAAACCAATTGCAATCTAAATAAATAAACAATTTTAAAGAAAAACTGAAAAAACCTACAAAATAGTGTAAAAACTTACAAATTAATGCAAAAAAATATAGAAGAACGCAAAAAAAGAGAGTAGAAAACATATTACATGATCCTGATCTTGATCTTCGATGATGAGGAGGCATTTTGAGGAGGTGGATGAAAAAATTCTTCAACTTTTACAACTTACATGCATGTTGTTGAGGAGAAAGAATGTGAAAACAAAAAACAATGAGATGGGCCATGGGTTTGTAGCCCATATATAAAAATTTATGATTTCACAAAGTGTGTACATGCTATAGGGTGTGTGTGCTTTGGCCTAGGCTCCACAAGCCTATAGGTACATGCTTTGGCTTGGCCTCCACAAGCCTTAGGCTTGTGGAGCCCAAGACAAAATGTGCATGTGCTATAGCACAAACACACTTTGTCAATTAAGAAAAAACTTTGTTGTGTCATATTTTTGGTACCACAACTTGGTGTACTTACTCATCAATGCTTATAGTGCATTAGATTAGTTGTATAGACCCTCACCTTTGTTGTGTCTTTTTGACAAGTGTAGTCATTAAAGTCCCTTTAGTGGTTAAGGCTACACACATGTTGTTGGATACAATTAATTAATTGTGTGTAGTCTTTGATGTTACACAAATGTCATATCAATTGATAGTCTATGCATGACAAGTTCACCTGGTTAGTGAAGACATCTTTCCTAGTCTACTAAGCATTCTTGAGTTTGCTATGTGTTGAAGGTAGTATCTACCAAGCTCACTTGGGTGTTGAAGAAAGTTATGTAGAAAATAGTGTTAACCAAGCTCACTCAGTTAACAAAAGAAAAGTTGAACAAAGCTAGTATTAATTGAGTTCACTCAGTTACCAAAATAATTTTGTAAGTTTGCAGTGTTAATCGAGCTTTTGTTGGTTAACACAAGAAATCACTTCAGAATCAGTTTCTACCAAGCTGGGTCAATTACCAAAGGATTTTCTTATTTTTCCATGTAAAGCTTAATTATTTTACCTATTGATTCTAGCCAACCATGGTAATGAATATTGATTATTCTAGTTTGTATTTGACCTGACTTGACAATCTGGAAGGTATAAGTAAAAGGTCAAGTCTTGATTTCAAGTTGTGTGATATGAAAGTTGAATGAGTTGAAAGAAATAAAGAGAAATGAAGAAATACTAAGGGATAAGTAAGTATCCTTGTGGAGTAGAAAAGTATTATTTGATTAGGAAGGATCAAGTATAAAGCCAAAATAGAGATCTGTAATTAGCAATTTAGTTGCATCACAATCAAGTCATTTCATTGTTACTCTCTAACCATTGTAGTAGAGATCTAAAATCTCTTAATAGAGTTGGTTTAACAACCATTTGTAAATTCTCTAACAAGGTGGCATTTGCTTTGAAATTTTTCAAGACCTATTGCAAGGTCACTCCTAACAGTGTTATTAAATCCTTTAATAGGGTCACATCTAATAGTTTTTTTTGTATCCTTTAATAGGGTTGGCTCCTAATAGGGTTCACTTTAGAAGAGTGAAAAACAATAACTAGTTGCATTTGTTAGTTTTTTGCAAATTGGGTTTCCATGTTAAATCTTTGAGTCATATGTGCTCATGTTATTTCTTTCATACTTGTAATTAAATTATTGATAATATCTCACATTCTCCATTTACCGAGTTACAACAATTTTTGAATGATTACTGAGTATCAATAGTAATCAGTTTTATCAATCTAAATTTTATTTGACATCTAAGGGATCTAAGATTTATTTTAGTAGTAACTGATTCACCCGTCCCCTCTTAGTAACTCCTCTTATATTTCCAACAATTGGTATTAGATCTTTTTTTACTTGCATAAAAGGTTTCAAGGACCTAAGCTAAAGATCAAGATGTCTTACAAGATAGAGATTCTAAAGCTGAACAGAGACAACTTTGTAGCATGGCAAGGACTTATGAGGCTTCATCTGGCTACCATGAATGACTCAAGATGAAAATACCTTGATGAAGAATACAAAACTCCCTATCAATTATGATATGGCTACAAACCTAATGTAAGTTACTTGAAATTATTTGGTAGAAAATGCTATATCTTGAAAGAATCCAGAAAAAATTGATGTAAAAGGTGATGAAGGTATATTTCTAGAATATTTCCATAGAAGTAATACAAATGTCTAAATTTGTCCACTCACAAAATTATAGAAAGTGTACATGTGAGAAGTGATGAGTTTGTAGAAAAGAGTGAAGGAGAAAGAAAAAAGGAGCTAGAAGATTACAAAAGATTTGTCTACTATGAACCTAATACATTCCCAAAAACATTTGAAAAAAAGGAAACTTCATCCCTCATGCTCTCCAAGTGTCCAATAGTTATCGAGTTGTAGGAATTACAAATCAAGTCATAGGGAACCAAGTCACATTCAGAGGGTACTGAGTTAGTGCATACTGAGTATAAAGAATACAAGCCATAGATAGAAGGACCCAAGTCTAAAATTGAGATTCAAAATGAAGACACTACAATTCATTCAAAAGTCAAAGAACCTATATTGGCTAAATATGTTAGAAGCTGGCATAATGGACTTGATCAGATCATTGGAGACAAATCAGATGGAACAATGACAAGAAGAAAACTAAAAGGTACATGTTTACTTGCTGAATTCAAACTTAGAAGTGTTAAAGATGCAATGGAAAATGAAAATTAGATTGAGGCTATGAATGAAGAAATAGAATATATAGAAAATAATAAAACTTGGACTCTTGTTCCTAGGCTCAAAGATAAAAATGTGATTGGTACAAAATGGATATTCAGAAATAAGCTGAATGAATATGGAAAAGTGTCAAGAAACAAAGAAAGATTGGTATATAAAGGCTATTCTCAAGAAGAAGGTGTTAATTATGGTGAAACTTTTTCCCCTATTACAAGATTAGAGGCTGTTAGGACTTTATTATCTTATGTAGCTCATAGAAGATTAAGAGTATACCAAATGAATGTTAAATCTGCATTCTTGAATGAACCTCATGATAAGGAAGTCTACATTGAACAACCAAATGGTTTTGTTGATACAGACAAAAGAGACATGGTCTAAAAATTATGCAAAGCCCTATATGGTCTTAAACAAGCTCCTAAAGGCTGATATGAAAGATTACATAACTATTTGATATAGATTGGTTTTCAAAGAACAAATGATAATAGTAGCCTGTGTATCAAGGAAGGACCAGATAAGAAGATTGTGTTTGTAGAAATATTTGTGGATGATACTCTATTTATAGGAAATTAGGACTTATGCAAAACATTCTTAGAACAAATGAATAAAGAAATTTAGATGTCCATGTTTGGTGAAATAAAATTCTTTGTTGGATTGTATATACAATAGAATAGAAGTGGTATCTATATCACTCAATCTAAGTACATCAAAGAGATATTCAAGAAGTCTGGAAAGGAGGATTCAAAACTAATTGGAACCCCCAAGTGTACTAGACTTAAGCTTACCAAAGATGATGATTCCAAAGAAGTAGATCAGACATTATATAGATCAATGATTGAGAAATTATAGTACGAAGTACATACAAGGCTTGATATTGTGTTACCAATTCGGATAGTGGCAAGATTCTCAAAAAAACCTAGAGAAAACCATATGATGGCAATAAAAAGATTCTTGAGATATCTGAAAGGTACCAAAGACTATGGCTTATGATACAAACTTGGAGACAACCTTGACTTAAATCTATTTACTAATGCTGATTGGGTAGGAAATCTTGATGACAAAAAAGCACTATTGGTGGAGCATTCTTTATTGGTAAAAGGTTAGTATCTTGGACAAGCAAGAAGAAAAATTGTACATCCCAATCCATAGTAGGAGAAGAATATGTGGCTGCAGCAGTAAATTGTTCTAACATTGTTTGGTTTAAACAATTGTTGGAAGGAATGAAGGTTGAAATCAAAGAGCCAATAATCATGTAGTGTGATAACACCAATGCAATGAACATATCAATTAATCTAGTGATGCATTCCAAAACAAAGCACATTGCTATAAAATATCACTTTGTAAGAGAATTAGTTCAGGACAAAGAAATTAGATTAGAATATGTGCATATAAAAGAACAAATTGTAGATATATTCACCAAGTCATTACCTAACAATGCATTTTTGTACCTAAGAGGTAAGCTAGGGGTCATTTCCCTATCTGAAGCTCACTAAATAAAGTTTAGTGATGCATCAATAGGAACTAAGTTAAAGATCAATTAGTTGATGTAGTATTGACAAGGACATATTATGGATGAATCTATATGCAAGGTACATTGATACTAATCAGAACTGTCTTTGGCATGTGTTGTCAAAGAGGGAGAATTTTACTATCATATCTTTTTATTGTCATATCTTTTTGAAATTTTGTAATTACAATAAGGAGAAGTTAAGTAGTTCATTCACAAAGGGATAATACTATAGGAGAAGTTTTGCATATAAAATCAAAGAGGGAGAAACTTTCTGACAGAGGGAGTCTTATTTGAGAAATTTCATTGTGCTATAACATGTTGCCATTAGTGTGGAAGAGGGATATTTTTGGATACAATTGATTAATTGTGTGTTGTCTTTGATGTTACAAAAATGTCATATCAGTTGACAGTTTATACATGTTGAGTTCACTTAGTCAGTGAAGACAGTTTTCCTAGTCTATTGAGCATTCTTAAGTCTGCTATGTACAAAAAGTAGCATCTACCAAGCTCACTCAGGCATTGAAGGAAGTTATGTAGAAAAGAGTGTTATCTGAGCTCACTTAGTTAACAAAGGGAAAGTTGAACAAAGTTAGTATTAACTTAATTTCGGTCGGTTACCAAAGGAATTTTGTAAGTTCACAGTGTTAATCGAGCTTCCATTGGTTAACACAAGAAATCACTTCAGAATCAGTTTCTACCGTGTTGGGTCGACAACCAAAGGATTTTCTTATTTTGGCATGCAATGCTTAATTATTTTACTTATTGATTCTAGCTGACTATGGTAATGAATATTGGTTATTCTAGTTTGCATTTGAGCCAACTTGACAATCTGGAAGGTATAAGTAAAAGGTCAAGTTGTAATTTCAAAGTGTGTGATATGAAAGTTGAATGAGTTGGAAGAGATAAAGAGAAAGGAAGGAAACTTGAAGGATAAGTAGGTATCCTTGTGGAGCAAAAAAATATTATTCGATCAGGAAGGATCAAGTATAAAGCCAGAATAGAGATCTGTAATCAGCAATTCAATTGTAGCACAATAAGGTCATTTCATTGTTACTCTCTAACCATTGTAGCAGTGATCTAAAATCTCTTAATAGAGTTGGTTTAATAGCCATTTGTAAATCCTCTAACAAGATGGAAATTATTTTGAATTGTTTCAAGACCTCTTGCAAGGCTAATCCTAACAGGGTGATTAAATCCTTTAACAGGGTCACACCTAACAAGGTGTTTTGTATTCTTTAATAGGGTTGGCTCCTAATAGGGCTTACTTTAGAAGATTGAAACATAGTAACTAGTTGCATTTGGTGGTTTTTCCCAAATTGGGTTTCCACGTTAAATCGTAGTGTCATAGGTGTTCATGTTATTTCTTTCATGTTTGCAAATAAATTACCAATAATATCTTAAGATTTGTTAATTAATTCACATTCTATATTTATCAAGTTACAACAGTTTCTGAATGATTACTAAGTATCAGCAATAATTAGTTTAATCAGTCTAAATTTTATTTGACATCTAAGGGATCTAGGATTTATTTTCATAGTAGCTGATTCACCCCTCCCCTCTTAGTTACTCCTCTTATATTTCCAACACATGTATGTAGAGCTTCAAGCACTCACAAAGAGAATATTTGTCTGTGGAAAGGGTAGTATGAGATTAGGTTATTTCCCTTAAAAGTGGACAATGTGCATATTAGATTTTCAACATTAGTACTAAAGAAATTAAAATAACTTTAATATCAAGGAAAATAAATAAATATATAAAATACTAAAATAATCATGAAAAGTATAACATAGTCATTTATATGGAGATAACCTTTTTCAAGAGATAAATTATACTTCAAAAACCTACATAGTGTAACAAAAGTTACTGAATAGTTTAGTAGGGTAAAATATTAAAAATATATTGATGTAATGTATTTCTATTATTCATAATTATTTTTTGAAGTATTAGATAGCAGCCAAAAGGATGGGGGATGACCCCGGAGTACAAAAAGGTTGAAGGATCAGCCAAAGGTTACCTTCGAATCAAACTAACTGATACCAATTTTATACTTCAAAAAAAAAGTTCCACAATAGAACTATCACTATCATCAATCTTCTTACTAAAACATACACACACACACACACACACACACACACACACACACACACACACACACACACACACACACAGAAAGAGAGGATGGTTGGCTGGTTGGTTGGTTATAATAGTAAGGTAGGGTAGGGCTCATAAAACCATACCATAAGCCCATTTATTTTATGGCCACCTTAATGATTATTGGGTGGGCATGTTACTTAGATAATCTATGGCTATAGTATAGTAAGGCTCACCCTACTGGCATTAGGGGAGATTTAGTTGGGGGGTAGATGCAGGGTGATTAACAATATAAAAAAAAGTAAAACCATAACCAAGGCTAGTTGGCCTCCTTATTTTTAGGTGTCTCATCCTTCTTCTCCTTAGGCTCATCCTTGTTCACATCCACTCCCTCCTCTTTGATAGGTTTGTCTGGAAGTGTTTTCAACTAGTCTTCTACAAGGAAGCCATAGATGGAGTGTGTAGTCTCACTCTCCTTACCCAAATCTTTCTCATCCTTATTAACCTGTAGGAAATAGAGAGTAGTGGTAGCAAAATTCATAACTTTAGTCGATAATTCCACGACAGTATCAACTTTTTGGTAGATGCCAATGTGATTATCTTCCATCTCCTTCATCGATTACTCTAGCCTATCCAACTAAACCTTTCTTTGAATCTGACCATTTTTATGCTTCCCTCCCCACCCCCCCCCCCCCCCCAACATTTGGGAGTGCCTTTCATAGGGGAGGTGATGTCCTCCCCCCCACTTCTATTTAGGGAGGGGTTAGCATCAAGGGTATCAAAAATGTGAGAGGGACTAGAAGGGATGGAGATAAGTTTCTTCCCAATGTCTTGGTGGGGTCTCTTCCTCTTGGTGGGTTTTATGTCAATCTCAATAGACTTAGAGATAAAAGCTTATTTGGAGGGGACTTGAATTTCTCCAATTGGAGATGTTTGATAGTTCTTCAAGAATGTTGATTTATCTTCCTTGTGTGCATATCAAAATTAATAAGGCTAATTTTTTGCTTAGCAAAAGAGATTTTCTAGGATTTTTTGTGGTTGGAACTAGGGCCAGGGTCTATCAAAATTTGGGGAGTGATAGTTGTCATGTCCCCTTTTCAAATAATTAAAAATAATAATCTTTTCTAAAGTAGGCAGGCACACAAAGGTGAAGTTTCGAAAAAAGGGGATAATCTTTGGAAGCTAATGGACTAATAAATGAAAATTATTATTAAAATATGTTTTATTAACCCCTCTTGGACGTGAGTTAGGGTTATGCCCTCTTTTAAGGAGTTTGGAGGCATTTTGGGCTCATTCCAGAACTTGATTTTTGCTCATTTCTTTGTTATTCTTTAGAGGCTGCCAAACCTGTGAAGAAGGAGACCCAAGAATGGGAGTTTGTAGGTTTTTAGGAAGGCTAAGGATGGGAGTTTGAATCCATTCCATGTCGATGCTCATGTAGAGTTTGCCTTTGTGTTGAACAGTGCAAATTTGTGAGTTTTTGGGTGTATTTTTTGTAAGAGTTTGGTGTTTCCAGTTGAGTATTTCATATTAGTTTGGGTTGCTGTTGTATATCAGACTTTTAAATGTTAAAATAGAGTTGAATATATGTATTTGGATATGATTATACTTCTGTGATAGATTATTAATTTTTTGTGGTGATTCCAGACTATTTTGTGCTATTTTTGGGAGCCCAATGAGCATTGTTTTTGTCCTCCGTTTGGGAGCTATTGTGTGAATGTTATACAGATCTTAAAATGTCATTTTATAGGCTCTTATGCTGCTCAAATTTCTATAAAAATGTCCACTTTTAGATTTATTAATAATAGGTGAAGCTGTGAAGCTTTTGGCACTATTTCTGGCATACCCAATTTGGGGTTTATTGAGAAATTGGTGGATCTTTGAGGTATTGGTTTTTTTATTTTAAAGATCTGATTTGAGGCTTAAAATATCATATAAAATTAGTAAAGGGACAATTCAGTGGTATTAGAGCTATGATCTTGCCAGCCTGAGGGTTTGTAGAAGTTTGCATGTTAGTTTTGACAACTACCCAAATCTTGCATGTCATAATTTTTGGTTGCATGTTGCTTCTAATCAGGTGCATGACAACATCTATGGTTGCATGCTACTTCTAATCATTTTCATATTAGTTCTTGGTGAATTTAGTTGTTGCATGTTGCTTCTAATCAGCTGCATGTCAAAATCTATGGTTGCATGCTACTTCTAATCATTTACATGTTAGTTCTTGGTGTTTGAAGAAGTTATAACCTATTGGGGTTACACTCTACTTTATCCAAAATGGATAGGTATAGTACAGAGTCTCAAAGGACACGATCTTGGACAATTGATATCCAGAGTCAGAATAGTAGAAAGGATGGTTATTTAGACATTCAAGATAAACTTAGGAAAATAAGCCATGACATGTCTGAACAGTTGGTTGAGGACCACCGTACGATGAATGACATGTTGTCTGACCCAACTAAGGTGGATATGTTGACTAGATTTCTATTTGGAAAATTTTCTCACAGGGTAGGTGACACAGTTACCAAGAACTTGCATGAGGAGTTTGAGAAACTAACTTATATCTCAGATTCTACTCCGCCACAAGAGGTAATGAGAAAGGATATTATGCAAATTGATAGTAATGGTCAACTTGATACTCAAATTAAGACAATTGTATATAGGTCGTTAAAGGGTGATATAACAGGTATTCAGAATGGTATAGTTACAACAGGTAGTGACTACAGTGTAGTGAGTTCAGATGATGATTATGAGGATGTTGTTGTGCATGATGGTGAGATACCTGGTAGAGATGAGCAGACATTGAGCATTCATGACTTTGCTGAGAAAGAGTACCAAGCATAGTTAGATGCTTTGTCACAGGAGGTTGAGGCTGGTAGTACTTCACATGATTTTTCTAGCCAGCTGAAAGTGAACAAAGATAGTATTGTGACTTCATTATCTCATCATGACAGGTATATGGAGTTAGTTGGTATTGGTCATATTACTCAAGTGAGGATTTTGCTTGAGTTACCAGCTGATTCTAGTTTACAGATATGGACTTGAGATTGTTATATTGGCATTTGGGATTCAGTTGACTGGAGATCTTTAACACTTTTTGGTAGCAGTGTTTGTTTGGGTGCTATCATGGATTTGATTAGCAAATTGCACAGTGTTGTCTTTTCTTGTGCTAGTAGCTTGTCCAATGTTGGTATTATTTTTTATACACTAGTGTT
This sequence comes from Cupressus sempervirens, assembly GCA_028749045.1. Taxonomy (NCBI): domain Eukaryota; kingdom Viridiplantae; phylum Streptophyta; class Pinopsida; order Cupressales; family Cupressaceae; genus Cupressus; species Cupressus sempervirens. Next base: position 659,652,726 of record CM053784.1, read on the forward strand.
GGGCTTTGTTTATATATCCAGTTGACCATACTTGCTGGAATGTGTTGATGATCCTTCACATTTGGCAGTGTGTACAGATGAGTCCCAGGATCATATTGGCATTGATAACATCCAGGAGGATGTAGTGGGCAGTTTTGAAGACTTAGTTTCCTTGGGTACAAAGGAGTTGGACAGCAGTGCTATAGTTTTTGATACTCTGTTTGTTGATATGAGCTTTAGAGTTGATTCACAAGATATGGATGGTAATACTCTAGAGACTAGTAACTTTGAGGATACTCCTTTAGACAGTGCATCAGAGGAGGTTTGTAGGAGATAGTCAAGCCAGTGCCATCATGTGTCTAATTAGTTGAGAGTTAGTGAGCGAGACATTGCTATCGCTTGCCAACATTTTGATGTTGCTCATAAATTGTTAGTAGTTTATGGATGGGGTTCTCCTACTAGTGATGAGTAGGGAGACAATTATCTTTCCTTGACAGAGTTCTACTCTTTATGGGAGGCTATCTAGATTCTGAGACAAGATTATATGCAGTTGGTAGCTGATAGAGATTATCTTATGGAGTGGGGTAGTACAACATATGATGCATTGTTGGCCAAGGAAGATGAGGTGAGTGAGCTTACTGAGGAGCTTGAGGTGACTTCTGAGATTCTTGAGAGTACACAGTTGGCTTTCAAGGAGTCACAGTTTCATTTGGCTAAGGTGACCATGGAGTTAGAGCAACTATAGTCTTTACTAGATTCTGTATAGTCACAAGCTGTGGTGTTTGATGATCCGAGGATGTCCATGGACGAGATTGTCAAAGATAGTGGAGATGGGGATGCATCCATCCTTGATACTAACATTGGCTTATTGGGTTCATCCCCACTAGAGTCAAGTTCAGTTGAATTGGGTGCTGCAATAGATTGTTGTGGTATGCCTAACATGGTGGTGACCTCTAGTACTAATGAGATGAAGACTAGAGATGATGTATCAAATACCATGTGTGATGTTGGTGAGCTAACAACTGCCATGGTTCCTGGTAGTAATACTACTCCCTTGGTGATGTCTTCAGAGGTAGTAGTCAGTTCCAACTTGGTTAGTGATCAATTGCAGTTAGTTACATCTGGATCGCAGTCTAAGCCACTGACTGAGATTGGCACATTCTATCAGCATTACATTATGAGGTATGCTCATAAATTTATCTTTGATGGCCATGTTGATGAGATGATGATACAGAGATCTACTTTAGTTCCCAATGCTTATCATCAGTTATGGGATAGTTTGATGCCTCAGGATGAGAGTTGTGATGGGTAGGACATGGCGATAGGTTCTGCAGTTGACAACTTGATAATACATGACTTAGAGCAGGAGTTTTGGAGTGATTCTCTAGCAAGTGTTGTTATTCATTCTACTCCTTTGGCTATGACATCTCGTGACTTAGCTAGTGATCAGTCACAGTGGGTTGTATCACTTGTTCATGGTGAGCTGTTGACTGAGGTTGTTTTTCTTTATCAACATTATATTGTAGGGTATGCACATCAATTAGCATTTGATCCTTGTGTTGAGGAGTTGATGGCAAGAAAATTTGGTTTGGGTTCCATTTCTTGTTGTTTATCTTGTGATGGCTTTTCACCATCAGGGTGCATGGGAGTTATGGTTATGAGCCAGTGGCCAATGATCTACAGAGTTGTGTTGACTGCAAGAATTGTACAATGTGTGGATTCTCCATACTTGGTATAGTTTCATTTGGGAGCATTCACCATTGTTGCAGAGTTAGATTTTACATTTCGTATAGGCCATTGGGATGCGTTGATGGTATTTACTGTGTTGGAAATTTGATTTGTCAACTTTACTTGGGTTTTGATGTTCTAAGGGTTTGTGTCTTGTGGGTTTCTGACTGTGGAAGTTGTGACTTTGGAATTTGGTTGAGCAGTAATTGTCAGTTTGATTATTGATTCCTATCGGTTATATTGTAGAGGATATTGCAGGAGCCTATGTTAATTGACAATAGTATAGTTCATGACTATATTTGGGATCCAGGTGGATTGATTGGTTTATTTTTTAGCCATTTCTTTAGGACAAGAAATATTTGGGAGGGGAGGATTTGTCATGTCCCCTTTTCAAATAATTAAAAATAATAATCTTTTCTAAAGTAGGCAGGCACAAAAAGGTGAAGTTTCAAAAAAAGGGGATTATCTTTAGAAGCTAATGGACTAATAAATGAAAATTATTATTAAAATATGTTTTAGTAACCCCTCTTAGACGTGAGTTAGGGTTATGCCCTCTTTTAAGGGGTTTGGAGGCATTTTGGGCTCATTCCAGAACTTGATTTTTGCTCATTTTTTTGTTATTCTTCAGAGGTTGCCAAACCTGTGAAGGAGACTAGAGAATGGGATTTTGTAGGTTTCCAAGAAGGCTAATGATGTGAGTTTGAAGCCATTCCATGTGCATGCTCATGCAGAGTTTGCCTTTATGCTGAACAATGCAGATTTGTGAGTTTTCGGGTGTATTTTTTTCTAAGAGTTTGGTGTTTCTGGTTGAGAATTTCATATCAGTTTGGGTTGCTGCTGTATATCAGACTTTTAAATGTTAAAATAGAGCTGAATATATGTATTTTGATATGATTATACTTCTGAGATAGATTATTAAGTTTTTGTGGTGATTCCAAGCTATTTTACGCTATTTTTGGGAGCACGATGAGCATTATTTTTGTCCTCCGTTTGGGAGTTATTGTGTGCATGTTATACAGATCTGAAAATATCATTTTATAGGCTGTTATGCTGCTCAAATTTCTGTAAAAATTTCCACTTTCATATTTATTAATAATAGGTGAAGCTGTGAAGCTTTTGGCACTATTTCTGGCATACCCGATTTGGGGTTTATTGAGAAATTGGTGGATCTTTGAGATATTGGTTGTTTGATTTTAAAGATCTGATTTGAGGCTTGAAATATCATATAAAATCATTAAAGGGACATTTCAATAGTAGCCAACGAGTTGACCAAAAGTGATAGGTTTAGTTCAAGGTGGTAGATATACAATTTATTCATGAAACCTTGGTGGATGAGATAAAAGGGTTTACCCTCCTCTTTCTTTTTCACAGCCTTATAGATATTATCTTCCATAGGATTGAGAAGAAGAAATAGAAAGGAAAGCTGATCCAAGTTTCTGAAATGGTTGAGAATGGGTAAAATGGTAGCAATAGAGTACCTAAAAATGATCTTTGAGGGTAATATATCTCATGATGGAATAGAAGATAGCATCTAAGGCTTAGCAAGATCTTCTCTAGAGAACCCACCACACATTCAAATAATTTCCTTATCAAACTTAAAGAACTTCTATAGACCGGCTTCATCATTCACTCTGGCCTGCTTGGGCCAATTCTTGCCTCCCAGGGTAAACCCTCCAACCTTAATAATAATCTCTTCTATGATTTTTTATTATTATTACACATTAAAATATATTATATATTAAAAATTTGTATATATATATATATATATTCAAATTATAAACTATAGAATTAATATGATAAATTTACATAGACTAAATCATATTTTTGGGATGCTATTAAATATAATTAAATGAAAATAATGTCATTGGTTTGATTAGTCTCTATGTATGGTGACTTGGAGCCATGTTCATGATAGGACATAACTCTGTTGTGGGTCACTCCTATTGGGATGTGACTCCACAATCATGTATCAAACTATGCCCCATCCTTCGGAAATTCAAACACATCAAACACATAACAATATTAAGTCTTATGTCCTTTTATAGTTGTCAAAAAATTGTCAGTACTTGTTGTCATCATTTAGTATTCATCAATAACATTTCCACTTGAGAAAGTTTGTCTAGTATGAGGTTTTACAGTCCACTAAGAGCAGTGGAAAATTTTCCTACAATATATATGAAGTTATATAAGACATATAAGTGATATATGTATTATTATCTATCATTCAAAGTCTTATAGATATAAAAGGTCTTATAAACATTAACATATAAATAGATAAGTAAATCAAATAAATATGATCTTCAAATTCAACATGGTCTCAAAGAAGGTCTAAAAGATGACCCTGATTAGATTTATCTATCCAAGTACACTCAAATATTCTTAAACCCTACATCTACAAAAATGGTGAATGGTATGAGATTAAAGGACATATTCAAAGGTGAATCAAATTTTGTAGCATGGAAATTGTGAATAATGTTAATCTTGAAGTAGTGTGATCTAAAATAGTTTATTGAAAATTTAGACCAACTCAAGGAGAGTGATGAGTTGAGTAGATGGGACATATACAATACTAAGGCTATGAATCTACAAGTGCATAGTGTTAAGGATCATCTACTTCCCATCATTATAAAACTAGACATGAGACATGAAATTATCAAAGCGCTTGAAGAAATGTATGAGATAGACAATACCAACAACCTTCTCACACTAAAATTCAAACTCTCCAACATTAAGATGATTAAAGGAGAGTCCGTCTCTTCATAATTTATGAGGATAATAGAAATAAGGAACTAAATCTCTATGACATCTATGATGGAAAAAAATTAACCATGGTAGTACTAAAAGAACTACAACCCTCATGGGGAAGTTTGAGAGGAGTATTTACTCGATCCAATCCTTTTAAACTTGATCAACTTAATGCTCACTACATACAAGAGGAGTGCATGTTAATATCTCAAAGAATTGATGATACTTCTATTGGAAATATTCAAGACTATGCTAAGTTACTGAGAGGGGAGGGGTGAATTAGTAATTTCTAAAACTTTAACAATTTTAATCAAATAATATAATTAGCACTTGATTCATCACATCTAATCTAATTGCATGCATGAGAAACTAAAAATATGAAAGCATCCATAACACATTGACACAAAGATTTAGTGACACAGAAACCTTCCAAATAGAATGTAAAACTAGGGTGGGAATGATACCCATAAACTTTAGTATTGTAGCTTAAAGTTGGCTTGTTAAGGCTTATATTGATCACTTCTGATGATTTTCCTTGTTAGGAGCAATTAGGACTACTAGGTCCACATTGTGAAAGGATTACAAACATACAATTAGGTTTACCTTGTTAAAGGATTTTTACTAGTTCACCTATTAGGATGAAGTAGTAGATATTTGATTTGCAACCGAGTTTGTTGATAGAGATTCCTTAGTATTATGATCACCTTTTTGTGATAGAGATTCCTTAGATACTTGGGTTCTAAAGATTGACTCGGTGAGGTTTTGATACTCGAACATCCATTGTCAATACTTAGCATCATCATGCACTCGGTAGACATAGAAGCTCAGTCCATACTGATCACTTTCAAGTAGTCTTGAACTTAGTCTGCATTGGTGACTTGGTAGATATTGTGCAACTTGGAAAACACTGAATCACTTGGTTAGCATAAAGTAGCTTGGTTAACACTGAATTCGCATCACATGAACCAAGAACTTAGTATACACTACAATTCTTAGTAACCACTGATAAACTTGATGTATATCAAAATGCATGGTTTGAATTGCTAGACTTCACACTAACTTAATATACTCAATAACCACTAGGATTAGTCCAAGGGACTTGGTAGCAACTACAGAACTCGGTGGCTACTGAATTACATGGAAAACACTTTAAACTATTCAATGATTTTAGTACCTATATAGAATCTAAATAAGTGTGTGTCACTAATAACAAACTTGACTGATATGTCAACAATCTCCCACTTTGGCATTAGTGACAAAAAAACTTATTAGCCATAACTCTTGGCAATCACTCTTCACTTTCAAGTAGTCTTGAACTCAGTCTGCATTGCTGACTTGGTAGATATTGTGCAACTTGGAAAACACTGAATCACTTGGTTAGCATAAAGTAGCTTGGTTAACACTGAATTCGCATCACATGAACCAAGAACTTAGTATACACTACAATTCTTAGTAACCACTGATAAACTTGATGTATATCAAAATGCATGGTTTGAATTGCTAGACTTCACACTAACTTAATATACTCAATAACCACTAGGATTAGTCCAAGGGACTTGGTAGCAACTATAGAACTCGGTGGCTACTGAATTACATGGAAAACACTTTAAACTATTCAATGATTTTAGTACCTATATAGAATCTAAATAAGTGTGTGTCACTAATAACAAACTTGACTAATATGTCAACAATCTCCCACTTTGGCATCAGTGACAAAAACACTTATTAGCCATAACTGAGTACCTTGTATCCATCACCATGTGATACTAGCTTGGTAGAGTATACTATCCTTTTTTGAGATTTTTCAAAATTGATCTTTGTAAGTATATACAATATACTATACATCTTTTTCTATATACAAAATGCCTTACTAATACAAGTTTTCCACCATAGCACATTTCTCCTCCATACTATGTCTCTCTCTATATACATGTCTATATGGTGTTCTCCAATATAACATTTCTCCCCCTTTTTTACAGTAATGCCAAAGATTTATTCTAACTTATTTACATAGAGACACCAAAATGAGATAAGAATTTAGAATGTACCTTAAGAGTGATTGCCAAGGTTTTATCCCAATTTTCTTGCAAGACCTTGCATGTATGAAGTTCAATTTGCACCTCTGTTGATATTTCAATCATATGGTCCACAAAAAAGAAATTATTATCATGGATTAGAGTCTTCGAATATATGATATGTTTCTACATAGCATCTATTATAAGAAGGATCATATTTTGTATGTCAATCATTGGTGATCAGATCCTTGCTTCTTCTCTTCACAATTTAGCTTGCATGTCAGAAAAAAAATTGATTTTGTTGAAATGCCTAGAGCTTGAACTAGGGTCAAGTTGTAGCTACTGAGCACTTGACTTTAGATCTTTATCAATTTTAGACAATTTTTTGTTTATTTCCTTGGTGTACTTAGTGACATCACATAGTTTCCCAAAAAGTGATGACACATTTCAATAGGATTCCTCAAGATTGACTAAAATTGAAGAAATCTCAACTTGATAAATGGCTATTTATTGTGCAATGTGCTCCAACACTTTATTATTAAATTTATTTTTAGCCTTTTCAACTAGCTTATCTTGACCATTAGTGTCCTCATTGAAATTTTGGACTACTTCTGCTAGCTAATACAAAATAGGTTGAGAAGAATCAACCTCAATTCCTATTGCCTTGGTCAAAATGTTCTTGGCATCACCAATTATCTTATACTCTTTGTCTCTTTCCTATCTTAATCTTTTTTTTTTAGCCTTTTTCTAAAGGAGTTCACCTACATTTGGTCTATAGAGAGATTGTAAATATCCCATTTAGGGATTACTATTTCCTCATCTAAATCTATGTCTTCCTATATCTCCTTTCCTTTCCCCAAAAATTTTGAATTTGGTTGAACCTTAGGCTCAACTTTCCTTGCGCTTATTGCTTTTGTACCCAGAATGGAAACAATAGTGGACATACTTGGACTTGCAGTAAAAACTAATACTATACTAACAAATGGAATATTTATAGGAATACTTGAAGAATCCAAAATTAATGAAGTCAAAATCATAGAACCCAAAACTGAAGTAGACAAAACTAGAGAGCTTACCACTGATGTACTCAAAACTAAAGTAGAAAATGGAGAAGTGAAAATTGAAGTACTAAACTCGATAGATGAAGAGGTAGTCTATAGCTTGGTGGATGAAGTGGAAGTCACTTTTTTCAATGATATGCTGAGCTAAGTTGGGGCAAAGAGTGATTGGACATTTGATGTATCACTAGTAGTCACAACTAAACTTGTTGAAGCTGTCTCCATACTTGATGTAGTGAATGTTTTTCTCAGGGATTGAGCAAGTGAGGCAATGACTAGTACAACTATCTTGACTGGGTCAATCTCCTCATCATGTTGCTTTTCGTGCTCAGTAGCTTCTGTACCTTGATCCTCTTCATCTTCTTCATTATCAAAATGAGAAACTTCTTCAACATTTTCTTCCTCATCTTTCTCCTTATCTTCCTCTTCATCATCATCCTTTACTTCAACTAGAAATTCACTTGGTTTATGAAGATGATAAATATTTTTCTAGGTGATTATAGAATTCCTAAAAACATGCTCTATGTCTTTTATCAAAACCAAACAAGAATCAAACTTTAGAGTTTGATTTTCTTCATTTTTCTTTAATGACTCTTCCACCTCAGCATTTTATATGCTCACTAATAACTACCTCAGATTTTGTGCATATATGTCTTTGACTATTTGCATAGAAAAATCTCGTTGTGGCTTTATCTTTTCTAACAATTCACTTGGGACTTGAGAAGTGAGCTGATTTGGTGAGTACATCTATTTACCCATTTTATTCAGCACCAAGTCTTCAACTTGGTTCTACTCAGCCTCAATCCTGATTTCATATTTTAATGATTTAAAGTTTTTTATTCTTGCTCCTTCTTCCAATTTTTTTAGCATGTCCTATAAGGTAGGTGGAGGTTTACTGAATACAATGTCACTTCCTTTCTTTCGTGACCTGCTTCTAAAGACAACAATGGATGACTTTGCAGGCTTGGTAATGATCACCTTTCCCTTTTTCTTCAAAGGTTCTTCTTCTTTCTTAGATTCTTCCTCATCCTCTACTTCTTCCACATCCTCACATTTTCCCTTGGTTAACAAGAGAGGTGCACTTGATTTCAGCTTTTCTATCCTTCTCTTTCCTTTGTTAACCACCTATGGGAGCTTTATTTCTAGCCCTATTCTGGCCTTAGCTTCATCATAAGTTCCAAAATAAGGGGCCTTGGGATCAACAGGCTCATTGACAAGGGCTTCAATGATATCCTTGGTTTTATCAATGTTTACCTCATAGCCAAGAGGTTTCACCCACACAACTCTAGGCTTAATTGCCTGGATATATACCTTGTCACTATCCTCCATGAAGCATAAATCATTCTTATAGTCTTCAACTAACTTATTCAGAATCTTGAACCTATTTTTCATTTTCTCTTTGAGTACAATGAAGCAGTTGTCCATGATGTTAGCATAGTTCTCACCCATTTCTACAATATATTCATTTATTTGGTAAAGCATAGGCACATCTTTTCTCTAGACTATAGTGCCTTTGGAAGGGAAGAACTTTTGGACATCAAAGAATAGACAGGTAACAATGAACCAAATTTGTATGGGTTGTTCTTTGATGTTCTAATACTTTCCATGTTTTTATTAAACTGCCTCAATAATAGGTCAGCAAGGTCATAAGATAAGTTGTTCTTAACTAGTTTATATGCCAAATCCATGGCTTCACATGACACATTGTTAATTTGGCTTGAACTGTATATTTTATGCGTAATAACATGAATTCCAAATTTCATTTATGCATCTGTGACATTGCTGATTTTCATACCTCTACCATCCCACTTGGTTAGGGTTTTCTTCTCCAACTCTGCCCAACCTAGGGTTTTTGTTGTTTTGGCTTTAGCTAGCATGGGGAGGCCAATGATTCAATGAATCATCTACTTTGTTATAAGAATTGGTTGCTCTAACCACAAATTCTAATTATGCACCCAGCTAAGGATAAACCTAATCCATTTAATTTGAAATTTTTGGAGCATGTGGGGGATATGTGTCAACCCTTTTGCTTCCATATGTTGATGCTTGGGTTTTGGGGTTCCATCAACACATAACTAATGGAGGGAATCATCATTATCTAGAGTACCAATTTCTTGAATAGCACATTTGAAATGAGTATGAATGTCACTAAAAACAAGTACCTTAGGAGCAATTTGGGATTGAGCTTTGCTTGGGTCTAGGGTTTCAACAATCGTGGGTATGAGCTTGAAATCCAATGCTTTCCATTCAACTCCTCAAACCAACATGTTAGGCCCTCTTTTGACATTGCTATTGCTAGATTCCATTTTTTCTTGGTAACTTAAGAGAACTTTGAATTTATTTTTTAAGGAATTCACTCAAGTCACTTTGATCGTAGTGAAAATAGCTCTTCGCAAAAGCACTTGAAAGTTCATGGTAAGAAATGAATCCAAGTCCATGCCTTTTGATAAAACTTCACTGTTAATGCTTGGTATGAAGGTAGATAAGTTGATATATTGTCATCCACTACATAGTATTGATTACTTGGCAACATCTTTATGACTTAGTAACCATAAGTGCCTTCGTTACTCCCGACCTTTCTCGGTAGAGTCTATGACCTAGCCTTACTCAGTAGAGAAGGGAACTTGGTAGTAACTCATATTGATCTTTCTCAGTGATCCCTTTGCATCTTGTATATGGATTTGGATCTTTGTCACCTTTCAATTGGAACTGATTCAAATGTCTTCTTTGATAACCTAGTTCTAGTTCTTCCTTGAGAACTTAACTAGAAATGGTAGAGCCACCCAATTTTTGAGTGACTTGACCATCATTGCATGGACTAGTATCCCTAGTAAACTTAGGAATTTATTGCTGTCTCATCTATTTTTTGATGTTATCAGCTTTTTCCTTCTTGTCATCTTCAATTCTATCAATATTCATACAATTCTTCACAAGATAACCAAGTTCTATACAAATAAAACATCTTTTGGTGGTATCTCTTTTCCTCATATGATGTTTAACACAATTCATACCAATGTGTCCAAATTCTCCATAGTAATGACATCTATACTAGGTATTGTAGTCCCAAAAAAATATTGCTCTCACAATTTTCTCTATAGGATTCAACATCTTTGTTTTGCATTCTAATTCCTTGTGTCCATGTTTCTTACATTTATGACAATTTCCTTCAAATATTGGTTTTTCTTTGCATTCATTAGCCCTATGACCATGCTGATTGCAATTATAGCATTTTCCATTGAATTTTTCTTTACCATTTCTCCAACATTTGTTTGATGTATGACCTATCTTACCACAATGATTACAAGTAGGTCTTTGATTCTTTTGAGCACCTTGTTTGTAGGATTCACTTTCTTCTTTGTATCCAATTCCTATTTTTCCTTTTTTCCTATAGGGGTTTTGCTCATTCAACTGATCCATGTCTTCTTGAGATTTTATCATTCTCTCATTGATTTGCTTCTCAAATTTTAGTTCATTCTTTAATCTTTCATTGATTTTTCTTTCAGATCTCAGATCATTTTTATTCTTTCATTGATTTTCCTTTCAGAATTTAGATCATTCCTCATTCTTTCATTTTCAAATGTTAGGCTCATGATTTCCCCATTTATATTGGAGAGCTAACCAATAATGTCTTCTTGATAAAGGATTGGTTATTATTTTATTGTTTCTTCATCCATTTCTTCTTTTATCTTGTTTCTTTTTTCCAAGATTTTACATAACCTTATTAACTAAATTTCTTGTTCTTTGTTCAACATTCTTACTTCTTACAAGGAACCATTCTTCTCTAGGAGTTCCTTGATTGCATCATTTTCTTCATCCGAGCTTCTTGAAAGGTTAAAGTCTTCAATTCTTTCTTTAATGTAAATATTATCATTCATATGATTTGCGAGTTCCTTTCTTCTTTTCAAGGATTTGGAAAGTTGATCCTTAGCTTTCTTGAGTTGGGTGATGACCATTTCCAAATCCAACTTTTCATTGTCAATAGCTTTGTCAAGTTTGAATATCTCCATATCCTTGATCTTTGCTCAAGTTGTTAAACTTTGTCTTGAGAACCAAAAAGCTCTGATACCAATTGTGGAAAATATTCAAGACTATGTTGAGTTATTGAGAGGGGAGGGGTGAATCAATAACTTCTAAAAATTTAACAATTTTAATCAAATAACCAATTAGCACTTGATTCATCACATCTAATATAATTACATGCATGAGAAACTAAAAATATGAAAGCATCCATAACACATTGACACAAAGATTTGGTGACCCATAAACCTTCCAAATAGAAAGTAAAACTGGGTTGGGGATGATACCCATAGACTTTAGTACTACAACATAAAGTTTGCCTATTAAAGATTAAATTGATGACTTCTAATGATCTACCCTATTAGGATCAATTAGAACTACTAGGTCCACCTTGTGAGAGGATTTACAAACATACAATGAAGTATGCACTTGGTAAAGAGATTTATGAAAGACTGTTAGGTCTAGCTTGTTAAAAGATTTTGACTAGTTCACTTGTTAGGATGAAGAAATAGATCTCTAATTTGTAACTAAGTTTTCTAATAGAGACTCCTTAGTGTACTAATCACCTTTCTATGATAGATATGTCTCTACTGCTCCTTGTATTTTTATGGCCTTTACAATTCTTTATTTGCTACATTCATAACTTGAACTTTTTGCATTCACATTCACATGCATATTTCACATTTGCATTCTTACATTGGATATGATACAATACATTATATATATATATATATATATATATATATATATATATATATATATATATATATCAATCCAAATATGCAAACTACAAAGTTAGCCATGATATAAGTTAACACAAATATTACAAAGTTGGCCCACATGAAGATACTCGGGTTCTAAAGATTGACTCAGTGAGGTTTTGATACTCGACATTCACTATGCACTTGGTAGACGTACAAGCTCTATCCATATTGATCACTTTTAAGTAGTCTTGAACTTGATTTACACTAGTGACTCAGTAGATATTGTGCAACTTGGCAAACACTGAATCACTTGGTTAGCATAAAGTAGCTTGGTTAACAATGAATTTGCACCACATGAACTAAGAACTCAGTATACATTGCAATTCTCGGTAACCACTAATAAACTCAGTGTATATTGAAATGCATAGTTTGAGCTATTGAAATTCACACTAACTGAATCTACTCGGTAACCACTAGGATTAGCCCAAAGGACTCAGTAGAAAATATAGAAATTAGTGGCTACTAAATTACATGGGAAATACTTTAAAATGCAATATTTTAGATGCAAGAATAAGGTCTCTCAATAGAAAAATACCTTGATAGATTGAAACATCAAGCTTCATGTGCAAATTGTTATCAAACCTAATATAGATTCAAAGAGATGTCCATCTTGAAGAACTTTAAAATATCCATAATACATGTGAAACTTTTGATTAAGAGGGATTTCTATAAATTATTGCAAAATAAATGTGTCATACGTTAAAGCTGAACATGGCATGGTTATATTTTCTAAGATGGATTCTACAAATAATTGATTATTGTACAATATTATGCTATAATTATTTGAGCTTGCGTATGTCATAAAAAAGTGATGAGTTTCAAATGATCACCAATTTTATTTGCATAAGTTATTAGAAGGTGGAAATCTTACAATAACTAAAATCATGATGTACATTTTATGTAAAGATTGAAATAGATCATGACAGGTTATATTTTGCAAATCAACAACTATGTGCTAGATGTCATTCCCTTGATGGTCTATGAGTTGTTTGTATAGATATATGATAGGTATTCAGTGAATATCATGTGTTGATATTCTAAATTTTATTACATTATTGAGAACTTTTTGAAAATCTATTAGAAATGTTTATTATAACTAGGGAGGAATTAGTTACATAAGGTCTATATGTAACACTTGAGTAACTAATCATTAAACACATCACTGTTCTACTTATCTTGCATATTCTACTATTGCTCAATCTCTTAACTTGAATTTCATTATGAAAAAATCATCACATGTAAAAAATTCATAAGACATTAATCACAATATGTCACAAGGATGTTACATCGAAACTCAATTCGGGAAAAAACACCAGCAACATGTCACTCTTTTTCACCCTTTCAAAGTGAGCTCTATTAGGAGCCAACTCAATTAAAGGTTACATTACACACTATGAAATGTGGCATGGTTAGAGGATTTAATCACCCTATTAGGAGCAGCCTTGTAAGAGGAATTTGATCATTCCATTAAGAATGTCACCTAGTTAAATGATTTATATAGACTAATAACTCTTCAAATGACTGTTAGGTCAACTTTCTTTTAAAGGATTTTAATAAAAACTATTTACAATGATAAGAAAGAAAATAGTAGTTTTTGATCTATGTGATTACAACTCATTTTTGCTCCAAGGTTCAAATATTTGTTTAGTCCTTATGTTAGTTCATTGGCAAGCCTTTCATTCTCATATGTGAGCTTGATCTACTTGGACACCCTTCAAGTAATTAGTCCACTATTGTTATCAACACTTAAGCCTTCTACTCAAATTCACTTATTAATAACAACATCACATTAGTAAGATTTTCTCTGTTATCTTTGTATCCACTCACTTGTGTGTGTTTTATCAACTTTTCTATGTATGACTTCCTTCACATACAAAATCACACACACACTCACGCACACTATGGCGATGAACTAGACACCAAATGTTTGGTCCTGTATCACCTTAAATAGGCAATCTATGCTTTACCATTTTCTATGTACATCCACCCTAGATCTTAGGGTTTATGATTAGATTCAACTTGATTCAATGCATATGTATATCTTATTGATCATCCTCTAGAAACTTCTCTAAAATCCTTCTATTAGGTCTTTACCTAATCAGCACCTTGAATTTAATGATCCAACTCATCAATCTTATCTTAAGCATGTTTTACATCTCCCCAAAAATCAACTAAGTCAGCTTGATTTTACAATTTCTTTGAATTATTTCTTTTACTATTACTCAACAATTACTAAATTTTGATGCTCAATCAATACTATAATATCCAATTGCTAAAAGTCTTTGTGGTTTGATATCAACTAACTTTCTCGATTGATGGTGATGCTTGGTCAACAATAGATTTTCTTGGCACTAATTGTGGCTTGGTTGACACTAGCACTACATAGTACTCCTTAGTATTTTACTCTTTTTCTTGGCTTGGCTTAGCTTCCTTGATATAAATAATTTCTTTCTTTTTTTTATCAAAGTCTATCTAATCAAATATCCATTGTAACTTCCTTTTCATCACTTTAATCTTTCCTCTAGGTGCTATAGTTATGAGTAACTCTCAAATCTTGTTCATCACTCAAATAAACATGACATTCAACTTAGGTAGCAATATGTCTCATCCATATATTTGACATCAATGACAAAAAAAAAATTGTTCCTATTGAAAGTTTTCAACAATCTCCCTCTTTTGCATTGATGCAAACATCTTAAATATCTGAAATACCAATAAAAACTTAGTTACCATAAAATCAAAAATATTTTACTTCCATGAGTGACCACTATGCTTAGTTTCATTCTAATTCTCATCCATCCAAACTTTCAAACTCCCTCTCTCAGTTTTCTCACTTTCATGATTCTCTCCATATGAGATTTCTCTTTCTTTTCTTAGTAATCTTGTGACTTCTTAGAAATCTCTCCCTCTTTCGTCTTAGATTCTCAATAATCTCTCCCTCTTTGACAAAAATGCCAAAGATGTGTAGCTAGCTCAACTTCAAATTATTCATACATATGAATTATGTATATTTTGCATGTCTGACTGATACTTGTCATTTCTTTATGACTGATTTTTTTATATTGTACTAAATTATTCTACCTTAGGCATGTCCCAAAGTAGAGCTATATTGGACCATCGTGTAGAAATTTTTTTTTTAGTACATGTGATGCAATACATGTTGGCTTCTTAAATAGCCTTAGTTAGGGGAATAACCCCTAATTTACCTCTAAGATATTCATGAGCATCTTTGGGTAATGGTTTTTTGAATATGTCAGCAATGTGTTTCTTTGTATTCATATATTCTATCTTCACTTCTTTGTCTTGAACTGATTCTCTCATGTAGTGATACTTGATAGCAATGTTCTTTGTTTTAGTGTGTATCATTGGATTTTTTGAAATGTTAATAGCACTTTTGTTATCATAATAGGTAAATATTGGATCAGTAATCTCTTCTTGCATGCCTTTCAACAATTTCTTAATCCACATTATATTTCAATAATTCACTATAGTTGTCACATACTCAGCTTCAGCTATTGATTGGGAAATACAATTTTGCTTCTTCCTTGTCTATGACACCAATATCTTTCCTAGAAATAATGCACCTCCACTAGTTCTTTTCATGTCATCAATATTTCTTGCCCAATCTAAGTCAGTGAAAACCTTCAGTTCAAATCTATCACTTCCCTTCTAGTATAATACATAGTCTTCTAGACCTTTCATATATGTCATTGTCATCATGTGATTCTCTTTAGGATTTTCTGAAAATTTAACAACTATGCCAACTGCCAATGTATTTCTTTATGAACAACATATTTTAATTTTTCTATCAAGGATCTATATAGGGCCTAGTTCACATTAGTAAAATCATAATTCTTAGATAGCTTATGTCTTGTAGACATAGGTGTGCTCACTAGCCTTGAAAATTCCATACCAAAAGTCTTCAATATTTCCTTGATGTGTTTAGTTTATGAAATGAAAATATAACACTTCATTTACCATACTTGTAATCCAACAAAGAATGTGATTTAACCAAACATGGACATTTCAAATTAGTTTTTCATTTCAGTAACAAATGATCTATATAATGCTTCTCTTCCTCCAAATATGATATCACCAATAAATATCTTAGATAATAATACTTTATTTTTCTTACCATTCTTCAAATATAGATTTATGTTATCATTTTTCCTCTCTAAAACAATTCTCACTAAATAGCTATGTAACCTTTCATACCATGCTCTGGTGCTTGCTTCAATCCATAAAGAGCCTTTTCAATTTACATACCATGTTTCTCTTGTCTCAATCTACAAATCCTTTGGGCTATTCAATGTATACTTCTTGCTCAGTATACTATTTAAAAATACAGATTTGACATCCATTTATTCTTGTAGAATAAGCATGCAAGTAGAGTTCTGACTCCTTCATGTTTGGCCACAAGAGAAAAAGTGTCTCCATCATCAACTCCTTCTTGTGCATAACCCTTGCATATCAATCTTTCTTTTTTTCTTGTTATTTCACCATTTTCATTGATCTTTTTCCTAAAAACCCACTTTATCCCAATGAGATTTTTGTCTTTAGGTCTTGGCACTAAGGTCCAAGTATTGTTCTTCTCAATCTAGTCAATTTCTTTATTCATAGCTTATATCCAATATTCATTGTCTAAAGAATCTTTTATTGTTTTAGGCTCAAACTAACATAATAAGCACGTGTCACCTTTGAGTTTTCTCCTTTTCATCACACTTGACTCAACATCTCCAATGATTTGATCAAGTTTATGGTGTCTTCTCACATATTTTACTAATACAGGGAGGTTTCTTCTTCGCTCTTCTTCAGGTTTATCTAAGGAAACAATCTCAAGCTCATTTCCTCTTTCTTGTTCTGGTTTTGAATGTTTGATATTCACTATCTAATGGTTGGTATTTCCTCTTTCTGACTTGATATCTTCAATCTGTTGCTCAACACCCACTCTCTATTTCTCAACAATTTGCATTTTCAATCCATCATTTCATGTCTAATGGGAACTTGCAACTTGACTTGCCTATTCATTTTGAGTGTTGGGAGCATTAACATCCACATAGATGAATGTACTATAGTCTTTAGGTTCTTCATTACATGAGGCATCGCTTTTTTTTGTAAACTCATCACCTCTCACATTTGCACTTTCTCCAACTTTTTTAGTGTTAGAATTTAAACACTTATACGCTTTTCTTTTTGTGGGATAACCTAGGAATATGCCCTCATCACTCTTTGGATCAAGTTTTCCATTCTTATTATCTTTCATTGTATAGAATCTACTTCCAAATATTTGAAAATATTTAACATTAGGAGCATAACGATACCATAGATCAAAAGGTTTAGGATTTGTACCTTTCTTGACTTGAACTTTATTCAAGGCATAGACAACAATACTAATAGATTCTCTCCAATATTTCTGTGATATGCCTTCCTCCATCATTAGTGTTCTTACATAATCTATTATTGATTTCTTTCTTCTTTCATCTGTCCGATTTTTGAGGAGGGGTCCTTGGTGCTGATATTTGTCTTTTAATTCAATTGTCATCACAAAATGTATTGAACTAACGTGAAATGAATTCACCACCTCTATTAGATCTCAAAAACTTTAGGCTCTCCCCTATTTCTATTTTTAACTCTAGCTAAATACCACTTGAATAATTGAAAAGCTTCATATTTAAATTTAAGAAACATCACAGTCATCATTCTAGAGTAGTCAACCAAAAATAGAATAAAATATTGATCTCCATAGTAACTTTTAACATCAATGGTCCACATAGGCTAGTATGAACTAATTCCAAAATATCATTAGCAATTTATGCTCTACTCTTAAAAATAGACTTGGTCATCTTTCCTAATTGATACTATTTACACATAGCATTGTCAAGCTTCTTCAGTTTAGCCAATCCACTCACTTTATTAATCTTACTGATATTTACCAAATTATCAAAATTTACATGACATAATCTTTTATTCCATAACTAAACATCTTCTTGTTGTGTAAACATACATGTTTCTCTTGATAGGTCTAGATAGAATAAGTTACCTCTTGTTTGCTCATCAGTTCCAATTATCTTAGCATCATCATCATTATTAGTCTTTTCTTCAGCAATATAACAATATTAATTATGGTTTTCATCCTTTCTTCTTCTGTAGTATTTTTCATGTCTCTTCTTCCTTTGCACTTTCTTTCCTTCTTTTCATCCTTATCTTCTTTGTTAAGATATCTAGCACCAAGATGACCAACTTTGTTGCATGAAAAAAGAAGAAGGTAATTTACCTTTGTATTTACCTCTTCCTCTTTCAAACCTTTTTGCAATGAGGGATTCAAGTTCATCAATCTCATCATCAGAACTATCCCTTTCACTCTTCACATTTTTTTATTTCTTCTTGCTAAGAATCAGTTGTAACTTGAAAGTAGATTTAATGGTGGCAAGCATGTAGTTATCAAACTAGACATTTCAAAAGTCCTAAGTCTACTAACTACACCTTCTAAGGTCAAATTTTTACCTAGTGTTCATCTTAGTTCTTGAATTGTAGAGACCCTAATGGCATAGATAGGGAGTAGAGTCCTCAATACCTTTCTTATCACTCTTTCATCTTCAATTGTTTAATTTTCTCCTTAAATAGCATTAATAACCTCTTTAAATCTTGTGTAGTATTGTACTATTTTTTCACCTTCCATCATTCTCATATCATCAAATTTACCTTTCAAGATTTATACTTTGGCTCTTATTACATTGTCATCACCTCCATATATGGTCTTCAATCTGTAGTATTGCAATCTTTTAGGTCATCAAACTTGACATAGCTTAGGGATAAGGAAATCTCCAACATTTCTTGTTTGTGATGTAACTTCTATCTTAGTTCTTCACTATTCAGAGGAGTAGTTGTTACCTCTACATATTCATTGCTCAAAAAATTAATAGCAGCATCACTGATACTGGATGTCTCTAGCTTCATCAATGTCTACCATGCAAGAAATTTCTCCTTATATAGCTTGGGTAGATCTCTCTTGTTTGTCATGGTCTTCAGATTTGAGTACCTTTAAACTTTTCTCTATAAGCACTAAGCTCTGATACCAATTTTAAGAAATGTTTAAAATAGCTAGGAGGGGGAGGAGGAGGGGTTAATCAATTATTCAATGTCTATATGTAGCACTTGAATAATTAAACATTAAACACATCATTATTATGCTTATCCTATGTATTCAGCTATAGCTCAATCTCTACTATAAAATTGTGATAAACTTAACTTGCATTGCATAATGAAAACATCATCAAATGTAAACAATTCATAAGACATGAATCACAGTTTAACATTAGGATTTTACGTGGAACTCCAATTTGGGAAAACCACCAACAACATGTCAATCTTCTTCACTCTTTCGAAGTGAACTCTGTTAGGAGCCAACCTTTTTAAAGGTTACAATACAAACTATTAAATGTGACCTAGTTAGAGGATTTAATCACCCTATTAAGAGTGGCCTTGTAAGAGAACTTTGATCATTCCATTTAGAATGTGAACTAGTTAAAGGATTTACATAGACTATTAAGTCTTCAAATGACTATTAAGTCAACCTCTATTAAAAGGGTTTTTGCAGTGCCTGCCCCTAAGTCGCATTTCTGTTATCATTGCCAAACTCTTTTAGGTCAATTTATGTTTGATGATTAGTATTATTATTTTAGAGATTATCAGATGTTTTACACTCAGTTTATTATATGATGAGATTACTTGGTACTCTATATTTCATGCATGTATGATGATTATTCAATGGTTTCAGTTATCGATGATGATTAGTTAGATGGTTTATTATTCCATGTGCTTCTTATGGATACTTACCCCATACTGCATGTGTATGGTGTGCGTGTTTGTTTTATTTATGTATGGTGTTTCTGATGTGGTTAAGGAAGGGAGTCGTAGTCACCTGCTAGTCAGGATCTACACGATGCACCACTTCCTACCATTGTCTGTTTAGCTTAGAATATTGTTTTTGTACATGCATGGATTTTATGCAGGTTCCAGGTACCGGGTATCGACTTCCCTGAATTGCCAGGATGAGCGTACCCTATCGCATTGTCTCAATGGTAAGAGAGGGGAGATAAACTCTTAAGTCCATATCCTAAACCCTTTAGCCAATTGTCCTAATTGATAATTAGGACAAGTATCTGAGTTAAGTACCCTCTGAATGCATCAAAGGATGTAATTTCGTGATTATAACCCTTTTTGTTTGATTTAGTATGTGTTTTTCTATGATGGGTTTTCGTATGTTGTTATATGAGTCCTTGATGTGTTTTCTATTAATTAAGTCTAATTAAAAAGATTAATTAATGATTTAATTTAATGGAGAATTAATATGATATCTTTAATATTTAATTAATTGAGAAATTAATTAAATAAAAGAATTAAATTTGGAGATTAAAGTTCAAAGATAAATTTAGAACAGGATAGTATTTATTTAATTAATAATAATATATTTGGAGTTCATTTTTAAATAAATGCTAAATATTATTGTTATTTAAATTAACTAAATATGTTATCAATTAAGTTCTAAAATAAATTAAAAGTTGAAAGATATAAAATTATTAAGAATTCTAGATCGCATGATCTAAGCATGAGTTTAAATATGAGAAATAAATTAAAAGATTAAATAATAGAAATTAATAATGTTATTTTAATTTCATGAAGTGCACATGAGATTAAAGTAATAAATTAATTTAAAATAGAAGTCAAGTGGAATATTAAATAAAGTTATTTAATAAATCAACTTAATGTGCATGAAAGTTGAATGCAAAAGAAAAGAAAAGATAATAAAGGTTAATTTGGAGTTAACTGAGTTGTGCAAAGAGTCTTCTCGGGTGAATGCACAATTAGTGCCCCGATTTGAGGAGAAAATTGCTTATCACAACTTTGGGGGTTCATTTTTGTGACACACGAATTTGGACGAGAATTTTTGGGGAGACAACTTTTGGAAACAAATTTCAGAAGGCCGATACCAAGAAAGTTTTCTAGAAGAAGGTTATTGAGGGGAGCGAATTCTCTTACAATTCCTGGAGATTGCATAATAGCATCAGGATCAGGTAGGGTCTTGTGTTTTTTATTATCCATTAAATACGCAATTATCCTTTCCTGTCTTCTTCGTGTCTAGGGTTTGTAAATTTGAATTCTCTGTGATGAATGTTTAAACATTATGATATTAGAATTTATTAGATGCTTGTCTATAAACTTCTGTATACAAAATTTAAATGGGAAGGGTTGAATTTAAGACTGAATTTCTAAGTTAGAAGTTCGGATGGTTGGCTATATTTTGTATATTAATATAAGGAAGTAAACAAGTTTTCAATATATTTATATATATATTAAAAAGAATTATTTTATATATACATATATTTAATAGATTGAATATCAATAAATTTTATTATAATGTTTATATTTTTTTTAAAGATAAAAAAAAATATACATATATGTAAATTTTAATTAACAAATCTATTTATACAAGGTCGGATATAAATAAAATAGTTTTTAAAATAATAATAATAATATAAAATAAAACAAAGTATTGGGGAGGGGCGGCTTAACCACCCCCTACCCCCTTATTAATATGCGGCAGGCGACTGTTGTACGTAGTCGTACCTACTGACGCAGGACGACTGCGACAGCAGTCCTGCCCTGCACATACATACGGCAGGCAGCGATTTTTAAATTGCTAATACATGTTTTAATAAAACAGTTAATATGCCATGTGAATTTCGGGTTTGGTTATGAGATAATTCTTACTATTATAAATTTTAATTAATTTTGATAATTTTTAATTAAATTAAAATTATGATATTATTTAATATTAATTTCGTTATTAAATTTCAATAATATTTTATAATTTTCTATATTAATAATAAATGTGACATATATTTAAATAAAATATTGATTAATATTAATTAAATATGATTTAATATTTAATTAAGAATAGAAGTTATTATTATCGGGTATTTAATTATTGATTTTAATAAAATTGTAATTATTTTATTTAAATCATTAATAGATATTATTTGATAAAATTGTATAATTAGACTATTGACTTAATGAAAGTTATTAATGTGGGTTTAAATAAAGATGATTTTAATAAAGTCATAATTGTTTTATTTAAAATCATTAAGGATCATTTTTATAACTTAAAATTTTTTTTAAAAAATAAAAAAATAAAAAAAATCATCCTTAGAATATTTATAGGATAATTGTACAATCATGTAAATATAGAAATGGGTTAATTGTAAGGGCTAATTGTGAAAACTTAGTTACTTGAGATAGACGTTAAACTGGAACGTAAACCTTACCTTAACTCAATAATATAATTTCAAATCCAATCTCTGAGACTTTGATGTTTTCTATGTGTTCTCTGTGTTTTGGGGTTGTTCTAGTATTGACCAGTTTAGGTTGCTACTAGAGGCTCGGGGTTGTGAATGTGAGGTTATGATGATTTGTTCTTGATCTTTTCAAACCAACCAAGGTAATGTGATAGTATGCTCTATGATGGATGTATTTACTATTTGTTATTGCTTTCCAGTTTCCTTGTGTGAAGCTGAGGTGTATGTATTTGAGATACCTGACTTAACCGTTTTCGAGTCTCGATCAGTTATATTTGATAACCATTTTTGAGTCTCGATCAATTATACTTGGATTTCTTTTTGGTCGTTTGAGAGGACTAAAGTGTTTGTTATGTTCTTGATGATGTCATGTTTTGACTTGACCACTTTGGAGTCTTCGATCAGTAGTGTAATTTACTATTGGGATACTTGCTGGTTGCTCATTGGGAGAACCATTGGATTTTGTGATTTATCATTGATGCCTTCAGTTGCTGATAGAGAACTGTCGTGATCATATGATTATTATTGGATGCTTATTTGTTGCTCATGAAGAACTGATGTAATTTTGTGGCTTATCTTTTATGATGTTTTTTAGTTGCTTGTATAGGACTGAGGTGGTTTTATTATGATTCTTTGATTAATGATTTCATGAGCCTAGGGTAGGTTATCTATGTGTAATGTCGGGAAGTGGCTTGCAATGGGGATCGGGGCCCTAAGAGGCTGCCTGGAGTAACCCATTGTAAGTTGATTTAATAAGTGAAAACATTTACACGAAATGGGAGAAAATGAACCTAACAAGATAATTGTATGTTCTCTCCCATGCCTTGAGTGCTAGTACAGACTAGGATGGGGTAGAGAGAATGCTTGGTTACGACCTTGCATTCCATAGTATGCCTCATCAGTACGAGAGGATACTAGTGGTCGCAGGGATCAGTAGGGACCCAGAATTCCTAAGGGATTTCTCAGGTAACTTCTACGTGACTTTTGCGATGACACTTTCTCGCTTGCATATTAGGTTTCCTACGTGTCCTGTGGTACCTCTGGGTCTAGATGTCTATCTATGTTGGAACCCTTGAGTTAGTATACTTTTAGGATTTCCCAGACTTAGAGAGTACTTGTGTTTTGTGTTTTGATACCTTGTTTGGGACTTGAGACTATCTCCTCAGCGCGGTGGGAGTGGACCATTTAGGTTCCACACAGTTGGGTGGTAGTGCTTTTACTCTTACCATTGAGATCCATTCCGTGGTCACCGTGGCTGGAGTTTTCATGATTGGCATTTACCTTCACTATGTTCTTGGATTATTATGATGGATGGTTAGATTTTATGATAGATGTTTTATCATTATGGATGTATGGATGTATCATGTATGGTGATTAGTTTCATATATTTTTACTGTACTTTGTATCATGGATTTGAGGATGTTGTATATTTATCTTTACATATGTATATTCTTTTAAGCCTTTCATACCCTGTGACTTGTACAGTGGATGATTGAGCATTCCGAATTAATTTGCCAAGAGGCATTCAGATCAAATGTATATTATGGACATGGGACATTCTGATTATTCTTTCATATGTATATGGTAATTGTTAGACTTAGAATTAATTAAATTTAAACGTGACTCAACGTCTTGGGATCCTTAAGAAATGTGACTTGCAAAGTATGGTTATCGATGATTACATGTTATTGCTTCCGCTACTATGTGTTTGATGTGTATGTTATACATTCTTACTTTTAAAAAAAAAATTGTTTGGCAAACTTAGTGAAACTTTAGGTTAATTCTTTTGGATCCCTTGGCGGGGCGTTACAGTTTTAATACACACTATTTACAATTGTAAGAAAGAAAATAGTAGGTTTTGATCTATGCAATTATAACTCACTTTTTCTAGTTCAAATCTCTGTTCACGACTTATGCTAGTTCATTGATAAGACTTTCATTTTCATCTATGATCTTGATTTTCTTGGACTTCCTTCAGGCAATTAGTCCATTCTTCTTATCAACACTATAGCCTTCTACTCAAATTCACTTATCAACAACAACATCACATCTACAAGCTTTTCTCTTATAGCTTCACATCCACTCACTTGTGTGTTTCTGATCAACCTTGCTCTATATGAATTCCTTCACATGCACACTAGTTGGGGATGGACTGGGTAGGAAATGTTTGGTGTTGTATAACCTTAAATAGGCAAACTATGCTTTACCATTTTCTACATGCACTGTAGAACTTATGGTTTACAATCAGATTCAACTTGATTTAATGTATTTGTACATTTTCTTGATCGTCCTCTAGAATCATTTTGTTAGTTCTTTGCCTAATAATCACCTTGTATTTAATGATCAAACTCATCTATATTATCTTTAACACACTTTACATCTCTGAAGAAATCAACTAACTCGGCTTGATCTTATGATTTCTTCAAATTCGATCTTTTAATGTCACTCGATGATTACTGAATTTTGACATTAAGTCAATACTAAAATACTTGATCACTAAAAAGCTTTTTGGCTCTGTGTCAACTAACTTTCTTGGTTGATGCTAATGCTTGATCAACACTAGATTTTCTCAGCACTAGCTATGGTTCGGTTGACACTAGCATTACTCAATGCTCCTTAGTACTTTACTATTTTTCTCGTCTTGGCTTAGCTTCCTTTCCATAAACAATTACTTTGATTTATCAAGGTTTATCTAATCAAATGTCCATTGTAACTTCTTTTTCATAACTTGAACCTTTTTCTCTAGGTGCTATAGTTATGATTAACTCTCAAATCCTATTCATCAATCAAAATAGATATGGTATTTAGATTAGGTAGAAATATGTGTCATCCATATATTTGACAACAATGAGAAAACAACAATTGTTCCAATTGTAAGTTTCCAACAATACCATGTGTTGATATTTTGATAGGCCAATACTAAGAATATTTGGTGAATTCCATTTCTTTATATTACAATATGCCAATACTCATAATATCAAATGTGATATCAAAATAGTGGAGATCTTCTTATCAAGATATCCTTAAATTTTATCATTCTAAATATTACCAATGGTGTAATATCTATGAGTTTATCCTTCTAAACTAAGAGGGTGGTTTAGTGAATAGTTTAGTTGGATAAAATATTGAAGGTATATTGATGTACAATATATTTCTATTATTATTATTATTATTTTAGAGGTAATCATCTAAAGCCTAGATTATTTATTATTCATTTATTATAATTGTTAAGATTTATTATTAATATGTGTTACTCTCGAGTAGATTTGAACCCAATACCTCACTGATAAGAAACTCAAAATTTATCATTGCATTGTAGGCTCTTGCCTTATTTTTATTTTTTATCATTTCACATGAAATATATATATATATATATATATATATATATATATATATATATATATGTATGTATGTATGTATGTATGTATGTATGTATGTATGTACACACACACACACACACACACACACACACACACACACACACATATATATATACACACACACACACACACACATAAATGTGTGTGTGTGTGTGTGTGCACGTGCCCTGATAGGAGTGACCCATAGAGGGTTCATGTCCTATCATGGATGTGGCTCCAAGTCACCACACATAGAGACTTTTGAAACCAATGATTTTTTTTTTCATTTAATTATATTTAGTAGCATCCGACAATATGATTTAGTCAGTCTCAATTTATTATATTAATTGTACGATTTATAGTTTGAATGTGTATACATACATATGCGTGTGTGTTTATATATATATGTATATATATATATATATATACACACACATATGTAGGTATGTATCTATATATATATACATATATATATATACATATGTAGGTATGTATCTATATATGTATGTATGTATGTATATATGTATCTATTATGTATATATGTATGTATTATGTATACACACACACACATATGTATGTATGTATGCATATATGTATTTACATATGGATGTATATATACATATAAATACATACATATAAACACATATGGCTTACATGCATACATACATATACATACATACATATATACATACATACAGACACATCCATATGTATGTACAGACATTCAAATTATAAACTGTGAAATTAATACAATAAATTGAGACTAACTAAATCATACTGTCAAATGCTACTAAATATAATTATATGAAAAATTTATCATTGGTTTCAAAAGTCTCTATGTGTGGTGACTTGGAGCCACATCCATGATAGGACATGACCCCTCTATGGGTCACTCCTATAGGGATGTGACTCCACTTTCATGCATAAAATTATGCACATTATCCTATAATTCAAACACATAGAACACATAACAATATTAAGTGTTATGTCCTTGTGTACTTTTTGAAAACACCTTGGTGCTCATTCTTAGCACTTTTGTACTCATCGACAACATTTTCAATTGTCCACTATCTAATTTGAGGTTTTACAAATCACTAAGTATAGTGACCCATGGTCTTACAATATAAGACATAGAAGCAATATATGTATTGTTTTATATCATTCATAGTCTTTTAGATTTAAAGGGTCTTATATACATTAACATATAAATCAATGAAAAGGGCTTAAGGATCATTTTATAGAATTTAGTAATTCAAATAAATCTGATCTTCAAATTTAACATTCTTTTGGAGTGAAATGCTCTACAAAATACATTCTTAAATATATATTCACTATCTACACACCAAGTAATAGTTTTATAGTCACCTACATCACATGCATCATAAGCATCCGTTGTCTCACACTACCCATAATATATTAGAGCTTAAAAGTAGAATCATGCAAGACTAAAATATCAAAGTTCAAAACATTAAGTTTTAGAGAGTAAATTTTTGAGTTGGAGACAAAAAAAACCATCCTTTTAAACAAAAATGTTAAATTCAGACCTTTTTTCTTTGTTAAGTCGAACATGAAGAATTTTTTGATAAGTTAGGAATTTGCATTTTCTCAATTATGTACACTTTTTCTAATGTGTGTGTCCAATAGTAACATTTACAAGAGGAAAATTGTGACATGTCTTTAGTGTGATGTATCATGGACTATGCAAAAGGAGTGATTCTTATGGTGCATTGTGATGGTTGGATGGTCCTACCATTCTTGTATCATTCTAATAAGTGTAGTCAACAAGTTTATTTTTTATGATGGAGACTCAGGGTTCACAAATATATGATATTGTGTATGTAAAATGTTAGACATTGACAAAGAGATCATTTATGCTTAAAAGGGTAGTTTAAGACTATCTTAGAGCTTATAAGAATGTAAGGTGTATAGGGGTAGGAAATATTATTGAGATAGGGGTGAATTAGTAATTACCAACTTAAACATTAAATCACATTCCTCAAATTCTTTTATAGATTTATAGATTATAACTTAGTTAACCTGTAATAGCATTATGAATTACCATAACATTAAAAATCCATGAAACATCAAGTAAATATCCACACAACATTAAAACCACTATTTATCTTGTGAAAAACTGATTAAGGTGAAAACCATGACATGAGATCAATGCCCATAAATAGTTGTATTCTTCTCAAATAAACCTAGTTAGGAGCTTGTTTGGTTAAGGGTTACAAAAGAACGATTAAATGTTACTCGATTACGAGATTTCCCTAGAGACCCATGAATGCGTCATACCCTATTAGGAGTAACTTTGTTAGAGTATTTTAGACACACTTTTGTGAATGCCACCATATTAAATAATTTACAATAAACCTATTAGGGTCATTTGATAAAGGAATTTTACTGTAACAATGGCTAGAGAGTAATGACTACAAATGATATATAGCTTGCAATAACTCTACTATCAAATACCAAAAAGTTCCTTAGCACAATAACATGTACCATTTACATCCCTGATCAAATCTATATCCTCTTCTGTAGTCACAACAATCCTTCACTAACCAGTTCCTCTATACAACTAATATCCTCTCACAATATCCTCCTTCTCATCATGATACTATCTTACCAAGCTTCTTGATTCCTCTCCCCCACCCTTTTTATAGCAATATGTTTTTCATAAACCCTATATCTAGTTCCAATAATCATAATCTCATCATTCAACCATCCTTACAATTTCATTATTTCCATGGATATGTCAATGAAAAATTTGCATAGAAATGTGGGCACTCATCCAAACAATCTTGAAATTGTAGACAAAGTATTTGAGTTAATTTAACTAACAACTAGAAAAAAAAAGATAGCATTCATTATATTTTTTTCTTCTAAATAGTCAAGTTGGTCAATTTAACATGCAATGTTCACCAAAGTAATATTTTTTTTTGAAAGAGTAAAAACAAAGCTATGTTGAATTATACCCTTTCCCTATGAACCAAATCAACAGGTCATAATGTTGAAGAGTTGTCTATTTGTTTCTTCATGCATTTTAGTTTTTGTCATTAAATTTTAAATTGTTTATATATTTTATTTACATTTTGATTATTTTCTTAAATTGGTGCTAGGGATTCCAAATCCCAATCTTTAAGAAACTTTACTTCCTAAGAACCATTAATAATGACCCTAGGGTAACTCTTAAATGGGAAATCAGATGAATGCACCAATAAATGTCCAATAAAACTTACAAGACAAGTTTTTAAGTCATTTTTAATAACACAAAGTTAATTTTTTTAGTTAGTTTCTAGACCGAAGTCCATCATGTACCTATTTTAAGACATAATATTACTAACAAGTAGATACTATGATATCAATAAATAAATATTGATAATAAAATCATATATAAAATCTATTATAAATAAAATAATATTTAAGATAACTGAATAAAAACACAATTACAATGAATGAATAAGTAAATAAATTAACTATAAGATAGAATATCGTAACAACTATATTATCTTTCTAAATATATTTTAATAATAAATGATAATAAACATAAAATAAATAATATAATATAGAATAGTATGAATTAACTAAATCTAATGAAAAATGAAAAGATATGTAATAAAGAAATGCGACTTCTTCAAATTAAGATATAAAAGTGAGGAGAGTTATTTGAAAGAAGGAGAAAGAAGATGAGAAGATAAGAGTTAAGGAAATGTTAATGGTTGCATCACAGGTAAAAGCACAAACCTATGTCACCATTTGGAATATCTTGGAGGGTTAGGACCGAAATGGTTATGATAAAAATTATTATGGTTGAAAGTGTTATGGCCGAACCCATGTGGTGTCAAGTGTCGTTGATGTGGTGCAAAGGTGGAAAAATGGTTACGACAATAAATGATTTTGGCTGTAACACTTTTGACCGAAATAGTTTTTTGAAAATTAATGAAGAAAATTGTTTCTTTTATATGAGGTCACATAAGTGGGTGGAAAAAATAACCATGGGTTTTGGCCACAACTATCTATGCGTCATCCTATGTGGTAGCCACATAAGAAAAAATTAGAGTTTTTTAAAACTTCTCACTTCTAATGCTAATTTCTCCATTAAAAATGAAGTTTATTCAAAAACTTAAAATACCCTTTTGTAGATCACGAAGTCAAGATTGTGGTCAAATAATTTTTATATTGTTTTAGAGTAGTTATAATGTTTTATACTTTAAAAATATTACAAGTAGGTACTTTAAGATTCAAGAAGATGTCACTTCAAAAAAGGAAAAAAATAGTAAAAATTGTTTGAAAAATTAAAACTTTACATGTACCTCTAGAGAAGAGAGTCCTCTTCAAGAATATGTAACTTGTTTTAAAAAAATGTGTAGATTTGATAGGAAAATTTGGCAGAAAAATAAAACTATCAATTTCTATTATGTTCAACTTTGAACACTTATAACTTTAAGAAAATACATTGAAAATATTTTTTTTATCAACTAGATATAGATGTCAACTATAACATATTACAAAATTTGAGAAAAATATGATCATTTGCATATATTTGTTTGGTGAGAACAAAACTCTATATTTTTAGCTTTTCAAAAAAAATTAAAAATAGACTTTAAAAATTAAAGAAGTGCAAAACATCTTTCTCAATTTAAAAAAACAAAAATTATAGACTAAAACTTCATCAAATTTTACACATTTCAATAGTTTACACCATGTTCAAATTCTAAACACAAATGCCACTTTTATGTCATTAAAGTTGAATGGTTTATGTTTTGATATCCTGTTCCTTTATAAAAGGTGACACAAGTTCATGTTTATCCCCTTACATCTTAGACAAGAAGTTACACAAGATGTTGTACATGAGGCAATATGGTTGCATCAGATCTTGGAAAATATGTTGATTTAATAAGATCAAACTATTAGCATGAATGTTGATCTAGTATTCTTTTTGGGGAGTATCCTAAGAATTGTTAGAATGGTTGGAGATATTATTAGCATGATTGACATGTTGCATTCATGACTTTTTTTTTCATTGATGTCAACATAGTATTGCTTCTGTAAAGATCGGAAGAGTAACTGACAAGGAACAAGCTCTCACACACTGTGTATTGATGATGAGGTCAAACACAACTAGGGATATGTTCTACATTATGTCCTGATAATGTGGAAAAGTCCACGTGTAGAGAGTCCAAGACATGCAAGAATTATTCAAGAGTTATAGAGCACAATGTGCAGACAGAGTACCTAAGAAGTAGTTTTGAATGTTTGGATTGTACCTCTTAACATAGATAGAATCAAGATTAGAGAAGTTACATAGTGACTATAGAGATTCTGATGATGATTTCAATGAGTGTGTGAAGTTCAAGGTCACACATGTGAGAAGTTGTATTTATTGTAAGCCAATAATGTTTTCTAATTGCAAAAAGATGAAATGAATTATAATATCTTAATGAGGTCATATTATATAACTAATTGAGAAAGCCTCAAGGCCATCTTAGTGAACTATTTTGAGGGTGTGGTATAAAGGAAGGTTATTTTCCTTGTGATGAAGTGAAATTAAGTGTGATAAGTGAAGATAAATTGGTAAATGCGAGCAAGCGATCCAAGGGATTAGATGTGAGGTTTGGTGATCTAAAATTTAGATCAAAAGAGGTTAGGTCCAGTCAAGATGACAAAGAAGGAGTTCAAGTTATTATACATTTTATTATTTTGCAAGAAATAATACAAAAGCCAATTAGACAATGCGTTTGGTGGTCTTGCCCCTGAAGTCATTTGGATAGTGGTTCTATCTGTCTTCTACAACTCCTAATAGGGTTGGAATCTCCTAACAAGGATTGAAAGTTTCCTAGCAGGGATTGATATGTATTGAATGTATTTCATTGGCTCTTAACATAGTCTATACTCCTATAAGGAACTTTTATATTAGTACATAATTTTGTGGGTACCATCTCAACCAGGGTTTTTCCTTTGATCAAGGGTTTCCTTCATTAACATCTCTCGTGTTATTGTGTCCATGTATCTTCTTATGGTTGCTGATTATATCTTTCACATGCTTAAGGATTAATAAGGTTGATAAAGTTATATTGATCTAATAACTCATTCACCCCCCATCTCAATTAGCTTGGTGGACTTTAGTTTCTAACACAACCATCAATTTTATTTTATGATAATCAAGGAGTATTCAAACTTGTCAAGATTACTATTTTCAATGAATATGACAAACATAGTCAGTTTTATTTCCATTGTATTTGAGAACAAGTAGTGATCAAGAACCACATTTAGATCTAGATTTGTCCCTCCATTTTAGAGGTTGTTGATATACTTACTCTTGGAAAAGTTAAATTTGGGCTCTTTCAGGAGTCTCTTTGTAAGCCTAATTTATTAAGGGGAGAATATGAGAATAATAAATTAGCATTAATAATATGGTGATTAGGTTGGTTGGTTAGCTAGTTATGTACTCAACTCAACTAGTTCTGGGTTTCTATTTATCCATCCTCATGTATGCTCAATCCCACTACAATACAAACCCATTAATCTTCTTTTATAAATGTATGCCTTTCAAATCAATAGAAGAAATTATCTAGGTGCTCAAGGACAAGTAATTTAAGTAAGGGTGGACTATCATGTCCCCATTTTAAGATATAATTTTGAAAATAATTCGATAATAGAATAGTTTCAAATAAATAATGATGATAAACTTATACATAAATTTAATATTAAAATATAAAATAATAAATAATAATAAAATATTATGACTATAACATATATTAAATATAT
Source organism: Cupressus sempervirens (assembly GCA_028749045.1). NCBI lineage: Eukaryota > Viridiplantae > Streptophyta > Pinopsida > Cupressales > Cupressaceae > Cupressus > Cupressus sempervirens. Next base: position 659,685,514 of record CM053784.1, read on the forward strand.
TAGCTTTGAACATTTAAAATAACTAAATAACAATAAGAATACAATGAATGAATAAGTAAATAAAATTAACTATAAGAGGATCAAACATGCCTAGTGTCTATGGGCCTTTACTTTCCTCTTTTGTCTTTCTTTTGTTGTGTAGTTAATAGTATTTGGCTTGATATGGTTACTATGGTCCTTATTGTAATTTTGGGATTCTATTTTAAAACTATTATGTTTAATTTGGTTCTCTTTAATGGCCAATACTTTAAGACTTAGTTATCCTAGTAGGTTATCATCTGTGTTTTGGATGATAAGTTAGACTCTGATACTCAAAACACTTTACTTTATTTTTTATTAAGTTTTATTCTTTGGTGGGTCTCTAGCTATTTGTGTTAGAGATAGTATTTTATGATGCTAGGTTGTAATGGCCTAGGGTAGGTAAGTTTAGGTACTTCTATGTTGTTACTCAAGTTGAGGACCCTTATCCAACCTCCTTTAATAAAATAGTATAACAAAGAATATTGTAGAAATTATGTTTTTGATTAAGAAGGCAAGCAAGGGCCCGAAACCCATAGAACAACATAGAAAATCACACAGTGCAAAATTCTAGGCCATTACAACCAAGGAGCAAATGAGAACAATACTAATTATTACAACCAACTTGAACATTCTAGCAAAATTAACAAAAAACTTGTCATAATTGTAGAGTATCAATAACCAAATCACTATTATTGTAACTATAATACTATTATTTTTAAACCTTAAAGTCTCCTAGCTAGAAATAATCTTGGTGCCAGAGTCCATACTTAAACAAACACAATTTCTACCCATATAAAGCATCATAGTAATAATAATACATTATCTAAACTAGTAACTCACAATATTTTTAAACAGAATCTTAAAACCAAACATGGAAAACAAACTAGTAGATCCTAAATAACTAGGCTTTGTTGATGGCTTCCCAATCATTGACTAGGTTGTTAATGTCTCCAGTCTAGTCCTTAGGATCCTTAGAGCCACGTACATCATTTGGCTTGTCCTCCTTAAGCATCCTAGCTTTTCTTAACTTACTCTTCCTTGTGATACTTCTTAAGAGCACCTTTCTTATCCTTTCCCATTGAATTTTGCACAAAGTAGAAAGAAAAACACAAAATTTAGTGTTAATCATGGCCTCAAAATACAAATAAATCAAGACATCAATCTTTCTTTGAATGTCCCTTATGTTCCTTATGAAATTATTTTCCTTTCTCCTAGAAAGATCTGCACCTTATCATTAAGATCCTTTAGCTCCTTATTGTTACTTTCCACATTTTGGTTCTTCTGAGGGAATTCCTCCTCAAACCCAAATCCACTTCAATTTGGGCTTCATGTGTGTCTTGAATTTCTTTGATAATCTCATCTTACATTAAATAGAATCAAATACCACTTATATTATAATATATACTAGAATTAAAATTAATTTAAAAATATGTGCCCCTAAAGTAAATAATTTTTTATAGTTGTGATAATAATATAATTATATTATAATATTTAATGGAATTTCAAATAGTTTTAAAATGACATGAAATATAAATAGACTATTAAATCCAATTTCAAATGTTAAACAATAAAAACAAAGTTTTTACATCTTAATCTATAAATAATAATATACCAAGTGTAATATTATTAAAGAACCTATATACATTAAACACAATTAGTTTAGCAGAGATTTGCATTACTTCAAAAAATATATATAATATATAGATATTCGGTAGATGAAAGTAATACTTAATATATAAACATTGGGTAGATAAATATAAGTTATTTTGAATAGAAGTGATTATAATATTTTTAAAGAAAAATAAATTATATTTTATATTAAAATGGTTTGAATTTAAATATCTATTAAATTAAGCTAAAAGTGAGGTAGTGAATTAAGATTATTATAAACCATTATTTGATTAATTAACTTTGTAAATATGAAATAGTTTAAAGAAATAAAAATATCTATTATTTTGATAGACATTGCCCATTAGAAATTTTGTAATGTTGAGATTTTTTTTATAATCAAATTTTTGTTTAATGTTTAAACATGAAAGATTTAAAAAATATATAATAGAATAATTATTAATTTGTATAACACAAATAAAATTTAAAATTTAAAATATAGCGCATACTAAAAAGTAGCATTAAGTCATAGTGTTTCCAAGAAATTCGCTAATAAGACCCCAATCATTTCAGCCAATCATAGTGCAAAATTAGCTTTTTTGATAAATATTAAAGTAGATATTTCACATATAAACTATAGAAAAAATGTAAAAAAAACTCAGAGAACAATTTTTTTTAGTAGTTATTGATTGAAATGGATCAATTTAATCACTAGTTAATGAAAAGTGATTACAATAGTATATGTCTATGACAAATACTAACAAGTAACAAAGTAATTAATTTTTATTTTTGAAGAAAACACTTTGACATTTTACATACATGTCTAAGATGCATTTGAAACTATAAGTTTTAATTAAAAACTTCTTTTTCTCTCTCCAAGAATAAACATCACATACTAATAATGATTTATTCATAGACAAAACATGTTAAATATTAACAAATTAACTTACTTTTTCTAAACATATATTTTTTAACCAATAGGCTATTTGTGGGAACCTTGTTTTTTGAAATCAAAATTTTGATGGAAAAGTTGTTAGTTTGCATTAAAAATTGTAAATCTTTCCCTTTAATTATGTACCAACCAATTTTTATCTCACTCCATTTTTAACTCTTATTTTTTGATATTTATTAGTTGTTATCTTCACTTTTAACTATTCTTTTTCTTTTTCTATTTATTTAAAAAAACATACTTGTGATCTCTATTTATTTAACTTTTATTTTTTAAATTCATTTAAACTTTTGTTTTTAATTTTTTTTTTTTTTTTTTAATTAGTTTATTATTCTTTAAATATTGTCTTTTAATTTCTATATTTTATTTAGTAGGCGTTGCTATTTTTTCATATTTGATAAATTGAATTTAAATAAATAATATTTGTTAATCTATTTAAAAGATTTTAGTAAATATTATGTAATTTATTTTTAAAATTATTAATAATCTAATTTGTTCACATAAGATTATATTTAAATTCTCCACTTTTAACTATTGTTTCCTTTTCATATTTATTTAAAAAATAATTACTTTAATGTCCACATTAGCTCATGTTGTGGTATTTATTTATTTAACTTTTGATTTATAAAATTGATTTATGTTTTAGTTTTTAAATTATTTAAATCAATTTTTATTACATTAGTTTAGTTTTCTCTTCAAATATTGTTTTTTTGTTTCTTTAATTTATTTAGTCAATAAAATATATTTGTTAGCAATGTTATTTTTTCATATTATTGTTTTGCTTCTTAATTTTTTATAATAGATTTTTTGATGGGTTATTTTAAAATAATTTTTTTCATATTTGATAAATTGAATTTAAATAAATAATATTTATTAATCTATTTAAAAGATTTTAGTAAATATTATATTATTTTAATTGAAAATTATTATTAATCTAACTTTTTCACATAAGATTATATTGTAAAAAAATATTTTATTATCGAACTCTTGGCTTATGGTTAAGCACAAAAGCTCTAATTCTATATTGTATAATGTTTAATATAACCCTCCTTACTTTAATTTGTGATAAATGTTAGTAGCTTGTTTAACCGTTCTACTTTTAGACACTCAGGTTCTCAATTCTGTGATAAAAAACAACAAAATTTCTCAGAAAATTTTCGATGTGTTTTAATGAATCTTAAAAAAATCATGTTTGACTTTGTTTCTTTTTTTTAAAAGTCTTTCCATATTAACAAGCGCCTCTTATGTCATACCCTCCCATTTGCTCAAAGAAATTCTTAAATCTTCCAATTTTCATCATTGTTTGGAATGGGTACATCAAGGCTGTCATTGACCCTTGGCCCGTGGCTAAACAACAGAGGATTTACACCAAACGTGACAATTTTTCCAATTAATTAATTAATTTATAAATCACATAACAACTGCTAGATAGACATTGCCCTATCATTGGGCAGCATTTGGATAACTTTCGTCTTGCAAAACCTGTAGAAACACCTGCTTTAAGAAAATTTATTATGTGGGTATTCTTAAGTCATTCCATTACATAAAACTTTTAACTTTGCAAACAATAGCCACTAAACAGAGTGTTAGAAGTAGTCAAACCGATGTGGCTGGTTAGTTACAACAAAACTGCCAGTCTGTCATATTTCCAGCCATTGACTGTTAGTGCTGTCAAAATAATACCAGATACTCTGCAATGTATGAGGAAGTTAGTTTATTTTCAACATGAATTCAGGGAAGCTCTACAAACTTATAGGTGTTGGAAGTCTCTATAAATAGAGAGAAATTGTAACACATTGTGTGCAGTCAGATTAATGAAATAATTTTGTTATCTGCTGTCACCATGTTTCTTTATAGTTTTAATTTTCAATATGGTATCAGAGCCTCGTTTAGTCAGGTTCAGCTGGAGATTCATTTAGAAGTTCAGCTAGAAATATTGCTAGAGGGTTTTGTTGAAGGAAAATATATTGCTGGAAATGGTTTGTTTGCAGGGCTGATTTTTTTTTGGAGTGATATTTAATTGCAGGGCTGTTATGCTACTAGAATATTGCTAGATTTGTTTGAAGGCTGATTTTTTTGCTAACATGGGTTCTTCAAATGAAGTTTTGTCTATCTTTGATGGAAGTGGTTTTGCAGATTGGAAGATTGTAGTCAAGAATGCTCTAGGAGAGAAGGCTTTATGGAGGATAGTAAATAAAGAAATTGGGGAACCTCAACAAACTGATAGAGAAAAGGAGTTGTCGAAATGCAAGTTGGAGCAAGCTAGAGAAGATATGTTGTTGTCAAATGAAAAGAAAGGCTGATCATTGAAGTCAATGTTTGCAATATGAAGATCACAATAGTGATAGTTGTAGCAAGAGGTGTACTATCGGTTGTATCCGACACTTCAAAATTTTTTACTATATTGATGAACCATGTATCTAAAAAATATTCCTAGAGAACTAGCGAGCACAGCGGCTGGGTACCCATGTGACTCGGTAGATGGATTATTTTTCATATGGACTCAATATTAGTATGCTAGAGAAAAGTTTAGAGTTGGTTTACCTATCATTGGATCAATGGTTTTGTGAAGTTTGAAGGGTTTGTGGTAATCCAAAACCACTCGTTTAAGTAAATCTATTGAACGGTTTGTGGTCAGCCAAAACCACTTATTTAGGTGAAAAATCTAAAAGTCTTGAAGGGTTTGTGGTAAACAAAAACCACTTGTTTGGGTGAAAGATCCTAAAGCATTTTTTTCCAAAGAGTTTATGGTAAGCTAAAACCACTTAACAAGAAAAATGAATTTTCTATGTTGTAAATGGGTACCTCAAAAGGCTTAATGCTGGGGCCTATCATGTTTAAATTTCTTATTGTAATTTCTCCCATTGAAAGAGTCTTTAGTGGTAGAAATTAAGGGAGGATGTTAGAAGTAGTCAAACCCATGTGGCTGGTTAGTTACAACAAAACTGCCAATATGTCATACTTCCAGCTATTGACTGTTAGTGCTGTCAAAAAAATACCAGATCCTCTGCAATGTATGAGGAAGTTAGTTTATTTTCAACATGAATTCAGGGAAGCTCTACAAACTTATAGGCGTTGGAAGTCTCTATAAATAGAGAGAAATTGTAACACATTGTGTGCAGTCAGATTAATGAAATAATTTTGTTATCTACTGTCACCATGTTTCTTTATAGTTTTAATTTTCAATACAGAGCCCGTCAAACTGACATAAATTGAACATGAAAATAGATATATTGAAAAATTAACTTACTATTTGAAAGTAGCACTAGTGCGGTTTCTTGTAAGCCTGGTCATTCATCTTCCATATATTTTGAAGTACACGTTATCCCGGCTTTGATACATTATTTATACCAGATATTTTTCGTAATGAGAACTTTGTTTCCTGGATGCTTTGTTCTACGTACTATGAATTCTTCCTGCAAAACTATAAACAGAACTTATAGAAATAAAGAAATGCAATATTAGATTACTCACTGTTGTGAAGCATTCGACTGCACAAGACTGTTGTAAAGGAAAAAATAATAGAGTAGTAACTTTTTGCAAAAGACCATCACAACTAATGAAGATTAGTCATATCCTCCGCTTTTCTCATCTTTTGCAAAATGTCACCACCCTTTTATTTTGCCCAAAGGAATTTTCTCTTAAACCTTTTCTCGCCTGGTCTGCTCCCCTCCCCAAGAAGACACCTTAATATAAAGCTTGGCCAAACAACCCTAATAACTGATGTTTTAAGTCGTTCAGACAATGGTCGCTGAAGTTTTAATGAGCACAACTGCCCTTCGACAAAGAAGCTTCCGCAACAAAACCCTAGACTACTTATGCCACGTTGAAGACATGTTAAACCAATAAAGATGACACGTATATTAGATTAAACATGGGCTACTAAGCCATCGACAAGCTTTGCCCCAGCAACTTTTCTTTGTGCTTCATTAGTTTTTGATTTATTTTTGTTGTCATATAATATACTTAAATGGAATGTTAGCGTGGTGGTTTAATACGATGTCGTTGTTATCATAGCTCAATTTTTTATTGAGATTCTATTGTGGAGTATTTATCTGGACGCGGCTATCCTCCCTTTTAGAGGTTGTTGATATACTTAAGTCTCTTGGAAAAGTGAAATTTGAGCTCTTTCAAGGGTCCCTTTGTAATCCTAATGTATTAAGAAGGGAATATGAGAATAATAAATTAACATTAATAATATGGTGATTAGGTTGGTTATCTAGTTATGTACCAAAATCAACCATTTTTTTGGTTTCTATTTATTCATTCTTATGTATGTTCAATCTCACTATAATATAGATCTATTAATTTTATTTTTTCAATGTATGCCTTTCAATTCAATAGAAGAAATTATCTAGGTACTTGAGGACAAGTAATAAGTAAGGGTAGACTATCATGTCCCTATTTGAAGATATAATTTTGAAAATAATTAGATAATACAATAGTTTTAAATAAATAATGATAATAAAATCATATATAAAATTAATATTAAAATAAAAAATAATAAATAGTAATAAAATATTATGACTATAACATATATTAAATGTATTAGCTTTGATAACATTTATAATAACTAAATAAAAACAAGGGTTGCATGAGTAGCTCGAGTTCCTGCCTTTAGTGGGCTAGGGGGAGGGAAATGATAAGGGGCCTAGTTCCAAAATTCAGAAAAATGAAGAGTATAGTGTTGTTACAACAGAGTGAGATGTGAGAAGTTGCATGACCTTCCTTCTATTTTTATCCCTTTCTATATATTGGAGCTTTGGTGTAACATCTTGTTCTTTGCTTGCTAATGAATCATCCAATTTATCAAACTAAACACATACTAGTATATATTTACTTAACCGAAATAAAATAACATTGAAGCACATTGTGACATATATTGTTAGCTTTTGATTGCACAATATCTTGATTTCTTAATTACCATGGTTTCCAAAGAAGTGTTTATTATAGAACTTTGTTTTACCAAATGGTGAACTAGCTCATATTTTTACACATCAAGTGATAATCTGCGAGGAGGAAAGGATGATGGGTGCTGTGCAAAAAATAGATTTATGCTAGAAGATAATACAATGATGCACTAGAACAATTGGTTGAACTAGTACAGCATGACAGTAAAAGAAAATTTCTGTTGAAATGACTCATTAAGATTTCTCACTAATTGCCCATTCAAGAATATGTGTCTATTGGTTATATTTGGCATTTCTCTCTTTTAAATTGGATAGAAAGTTTAATTGTTTTATGCCTCATATAACACAATTATTTATAATACTCCAACCTCCTTAGTTTATTAGGGATTATGTTTTATTTTCCATTCTCGCCATACGTCTTTGTTTCAAATTAATATTTTTAATGAAAATTTGAAAATTTTAAACCGCCCTAGAAATTTAGTCTTCAAAATATTACATTAAATATTATAAACCATTCGCTCTAAACCTGAATTCCCCTATAAAACGATATTGCCTAGGATACAAAATATAACCATTTGACCAAACATTATTAGCTTATTGGATTTTCCTTGCTTCAACCCCATACTGTTTCAAAAAGAACCTGCACTAAGGGAACCATTTCTGATAACATCTATTAGATTTAGCATGACATGACTGGTTTTCCAAAAATAATATTACTATAATTAAGATTTAAATGCTAAAAATTCCAATATGTACACTTTCTTTTTGCTTCTCTGCATCTAAGATTGGGAAAACATATGTTAAGAAACTTTTCTCACTTGAAAGGTTTTTTTATAAAGCTATAATATGTCAATGACCACCAAGGCTAGATGTAAACATTGGCAATCTCTAGTTAACTATTCTATCCCTATCACTTGCAACACTTCAAACAACAAGAGCAACTAGTTTTTGAACAATAACAGTATAAATATCAAGTGCATAAATCTTGAAACTAGAAATTGGCACTAAGAAAACAATTAAAAATTCTTTAAGGGTGGCAAACAAATTAATTACTTGAGTCTCCAGTTGGCCAGAAATAATAATATAATATATTTATAAGACATCATCAGGCTATAAAGATTCACAACCTTTTGTATTTGTCCAAATAATTGTGAAATTGGAAATGTAAGACATAACAACTACCAGTCATCAAGTAATTCAAAAGAATTTTCTTCCATAAAAATGCATAAAAAACATAAAGGGATATATGTCCATAGGAAGATATAAAATTATAAATCTTTGAGATCTTGAGAAGGGAAAGAGGAGTGAATATGCTCTCAAGTAGGGCACTATTTAAATACCTTCCTAGCACTAGATTTTTACACTTAAAAGGATGGGTTTTTATTATAAAGGATGGTTTTTCCATACAATATCTATAATATTTTACTATAAGGGTTTTATTTTAATGGTCTAAAGTTATAATACTATAACCACAAAAATAATTACCTTACAATGCTCTTGATCACTATAAATACCCACCTTTGGAGGCCTCATGCATTCACATAATTTTAGAGGAAATATTTTTTAGTATCTTTTGATTTTCTTAAAAAATGGTTAGGTCATATTCTTACATGATAAAGATATGTGGATCTTCCTACCACCCAATTTCTTAATAAAATGTGTGATAATGGTAACAACAACTTTAGACTATTCCATGTTGAAGAGGAAGATGCAATGAGTTTGAGAGAGAGTAAAATGGAGTTCTTAAGTTGAATAGATTAAAGAAGATGTCAAAGTGGTCATCGAGAAGATTAAGAAAAATGATGAGATGACATTGTAGCCAGCATAATGTTGGTTTGGTTTTTTTTCCCCTGGTTTTTGTCCTTTTTTTGTCTTTATAAGAATAGATTACTTACTTGGTTTTGGTGTTGGCTCTAGTCCCTATTTGTCTATTGGTCTTTTTTGGGTAGCTAGTCATATAGGGGTGTTGGTTATCTATTCCAACAATATTTTACTGTTAAATTTCAACTCTCATTTTATAAAGACTTTTAGGGTTTCAGGTCCCTTGTAGAAATTATGTTTTAACCCTTAATCGAAATGTTAGATTAAAAATCAACATCAAACTTATCATGTTAACTTAATCAACCTACACAAAATTCAAAACTAAACTATAAACACCTTTTAGAATCTTGTACATTGATAGACTCAAAATTAAAATTCTATTTAAGGTTTCCAACCCTAAACATGTTTATTGTTTGATAATAAAAACTATTATTTATCAATCTAAACTAGTTTTGTCAACTAAATATGCAAGCTTATTCAATTTAGCTCTATTTACTACTCCATTCTTTCACCCTTGGCTTAATTATTGTATTTTAATCATTCTCTTGATTTTAGTTCTATATCATGTTAAAAATTAACTTTAGAGACTACACACAAACTTAAAACAATACACCAAATGCATATTCTAGATACCTCCATTTGCAAACTTAGTTACTCGCATGTTTAGTTCAACACACAAAGACATAAAGGTTATATGTTTTTTCTAGTAATGTTAAACAAAAAAAGTTTCATATAGTATTTTCTTGTTGAGTCCTTATCCTTTTGTAAAAATATGATTCATTACTTACTCTATCATAGCATAAGACTAGAAACATCAAGATTGATCACTACAAACTATTCCAAATTATATATAATTACAATAATTTTATCATTTTGTATTTATAAATGGCATTTCAATCATTTGGGAGAGTAAGGTATATGGTGATATCAATTGAAAATTATTTATCAATATCTATAAATAACATTGTATCTATAATTTTAAAATCCAATCACATTGTAAATCAGTGCTACATATAGTATATGTGTATAACATGAAAACACTAGTAGGAATTTTTTTTTAACAGATAAAATAATAATTTTAGACAACACTATCAAGATAACTCTTAATCACTAAAAATAAGTTGTATACATACATACATACATATATGTGTGTGTGTGTGTGTGTGTGCATATACATATATATACATATATACATACATATCTACATACATACATACATATATATATATATATATATATATATATATATATATATATATATATATATATATATATATATATATATATATATATATATATATATATATATATATATATATATATATACACACACACACACACACACATATACATATATACATACATATGGTAAGTGTACCAAGTTGCAGCGCCAAAAGGGGGGTATAAGTGGACACCTTTTTCCTAAGATCAGCAATTTCTGAAATTCAACAAGAATTTGAAGATAGTTACGCTCAAAATTTTAAGATATGACAAAAACAAAAGTCGTAGTCCTTTGAATCTAGTTTCTAAACTACTAATTTATTTTCAAAATAGTTTAGTTTCAGGTCCTCAAAAAAGAGGGCCATAGAAAGTGGTACTATTTATTCCAAAAAAATATAACATAATACAAATTGTGGCCCCCCTAAAATTTTAATTTTTTCTTTGAAATTCTTTAATCACTTTGGTCAAAAGTTACTTAACACTATGTAGTTTATCCCAAATTTTCCGGGTAATTTTATAATGTGTATTTTTTTTAATGAATTTTTTAACTAGACACATCTCAAAAATGTGAAATATTTGTGTGCTCCCCCTAGAAATAATTGAAAACTAATCTAAAATCAAAACTTGTTTCTTTCAAAGTGTGTAGAATGGAGTCTAGTTTCTTAAAAACTAAGTTGTTGCAAAATTTGATGAATAAGCTAAAATATATAGCCCAATTAGTACATGGTGGTTTTTGACAAAAAATGGACATACATTCAAAAGACATTATAGATGAAAGGCTTGAAATAGTTCAAATTAAAAATAAATTATATGGTTGTATAGCTAACATAGAGACCTACAATATCATGTAACCTGATCTTATCGATGCCCAACCACAAGGAATCCTGAAGGAGAGCACATAAGAAAAATTAATCATTTTTTGTATGTTTGTAGCAAAACACATATCAGACCTATTTATAAACTCCAAACCTCTGGATTAGATCTCCAAGCCAAAACCAAGCCTTAGGCTTAGTTTTAGTGCAAATCTTTGAATAGTGCGCACACACTATTTAAAGCTTTTGAATTTGGCTCTCAATAGCGTGTGCACACACTAGTGAGAGCTAATTAGTGCATAGAGAAGGAAGAAGAGATGCAAAGCAAGAGCAAGAGAAAGGGGGGGATGGCTGTGTGTGTGTGTGTGTGTGTGTGAGAGAGAGAGAGAGAGAGTAGGGGATGGGAGAGGGGAGAGAGAGTAGGGGATGGGAGAGAGAGGAAGTGAGAGAGAGAGTAGGGGTGGCAGAGAGAGTACAAAATGGGAGAGAGAGGAAGTGAGAGAGAGAGTAGGGGTGGCAAAGAGAGAGTATAGGATGGGGGAGAGAGATTGAGAGTAGGGGATGGGAGAGAGAGGAAGTGTGAGAGAGTGAGTAGGGGTGGCAGAGAGAGTATGGGATGGTAGAGAGAGATTAGCTAGTGGGAGAGAGAGTGAGAGAGGGAGAGAGTGGGAGAGAGAGGAGGATGGGAGTGTGTTTTTGAGAGAGAGTAGGGCATGGAAGAGAGTGTGAGAGTGTGAGAGAGAGTAGGGGTGGCAGAGAGAGAAAGTAGGGGATGAGAGAGGGAAGAGAGAGAGCAGGGGATAAGGGAGAGAGAGTAGAGAGGGAGAGAGTGAGAGAGAGACAGTAGGCAATGGAAGAGGGAGTGGGAGAGGGAGAGAGAGGGGGGATGGGATTGTGTGGTGTTTGTGAAAGAGAGAGAGTAGAGGATGGGAGAGATAGAGTAGGCAGTGGGAGAGTGAGTTGGAGAGGGAGAGAGTGGGGAATGGGAATGTGTGTAAGAGAGAGAGTATGGGATGGGAGAGAGAGGAAGTGTGAGAGAGAGGAGGGGTGGTAGAGAGAGAGTATAGGATGGGAGAGAGAGATTGAGAGTAGGGGAGGGGAGAGAGAGTACAGGATGGGAGAAAGAGATTGAGAGTAGGGAATGGGTGAGAGAGAGTACAAGATGGGAGAAAGAGATTGAGAGTAGGGAATGGGGGAGAGAGAGAGTAGGTTGTGGGAGACAGAGTGGGACAAGGAGAGCGATAGAAAGGAGGATGGGAGTGCATGTGTGTGAAAGAGAGAGTAGGGAATGGGAGAGGGGGGAGAGTGAGAGAGTAGCTCAAGAGAGAGTAGGGGATGGGATAGGGAGTGCAGAGGGAGAGAGAGGAGAGATGGAAATGTGTGTGTGTGTGTGTGTGTGTGTGTGTGAGAGAGAGAGAGAGAGAGAGAGTAGGAGATGGGAGAGAGAGTAGGGGGTGGTAGAGAGAGAGTAGAGAGAGAGAGAGTAGGCAGTGGGAGAGGGAGCGGGAGAGGGAGAGTGAGTGAGAGATAGAGTAGGGGATGGGAGAGGAGAGAGAGGGGTGATGGGTGTGTGTGTGAAAGAGAGAGAGTAGGGAATGGGAGAGGGGAAAGAGATAGAGAGAAACTAGGGGATGGGAGAGAGAGAGGGGGAATAGGAGCGTATCTAAGAGAGAAAAAGTAGGGGATGGGAAAGAGAGAGTAAGTGGTGGGAGAGGGAGTGGGAGAAGGAGAGAGAGGGGGGAATGGGAATGTGTGTAAGTGAGAGAGTAGAGGATGGGAGAGAGAGGAAGTGTGAGAAAGTAGGGGTGGTAGAGACAATACAAGGTGAGAGAGAGAGAGAGAGAGAGAGAGAGAGAGATTGAGAGTAGGGGATAGGGAGAGAGAGTACAGGATGGGGGGGAGAGAGAGTAGGCGGTGGGAGACAGAGTGGGAGAGGGAGAGTGAGAGAGAGGTGGATGGGAGTGCATATGTGTGAAAGAGAGAGAGTAGGGAATGGGAGAGGGGGGAGAGAGAGAGTAGCTCGAGAGAGAGTAGGGGATGGGAGAGAGAGAGTAGGTGATGGGAGAGGGAGTGGGAGAGAGAGAGAGGGGGGGGATGGAAATGCATGTAAGAGAGAGAGAGTAGGGGATGGGAGAGAGTGTGAAAATGTGAGAGGGAGTAGGAGGTGGTAGAGATAGAGTAGAGAGGGAGAGAGTGAGAGTGAGAGTGAGAGAGAGAGTAGGTAGTGGGACAAGGGAGAGAGAGACTAGGTGGTGGGAGAGGAAGTGGGAGAGGGAGAGAGGGGGATGGGAGTGTGTGTAAGAGAGAGAGAGTAGGGGATGGGAGAGAGTGTGAGAGAGAGTAGGAGGTGGCAGAGAGAGAGAGAACAGGATGGGAGAGAGAGAGTGAGACTAGGGGGATGGGAGAGAGTGAGAGTAGGGGATGGGAGAGAGAGAGTAGCGAGGGAGACAGAGAGTGAGAGAGAGATAGTAGGAACTGGGAGAGGGAGAGGGGGAGGGAGAGAGAGAGGGGGGGGTGGGAGTGTGTGAGAGAGAACCAAAGACTAGGGGATGGGAGATGAGAGAGGGTGAGAGAGAGAGAGTAGGTGGTGGGAGAGGGAGAGAGAGAGTAGGTGGTGGGAGAGGGAGAGAGAGAGTAGGTAGTGGGAGAGGGAGAGTGAGAGAGAGAGAGTAGGGGATGGGAGAGGGGAGAGAGAGAGTGAAAGAGAGAGTAGGGGATGTGAGAGAGAGGGGGGATGGGAGTGTGTGAGACAGAGAGAGTAGTGGATGGGAGAGGAGAGAGAGTAGGGGATGAGGGATGGTGGGATAGGGAGAGATTTGTTTTGACATAGTGTGTATGCACTATAGTGCGTACATGCTTTATAGTGTGTACATGCTATAGTGTGAACGCACTATGTCAAATCACCCAAAAAATGGTAAAAAATCAAGTTTGGGACCCATTTCATCCTTTCTCTAATTTTGGTATGTTATGCATTTCTTTGTTCCAATAGAAAACAATGGTTTCAACATAAACAAACACTATTTGAAGACTTTTTGAAGCTAGCAAACACCAAATGCAATCATTGGATACGCAATTTGAAGACTTTTTGGATATTCTTTGTATAGAAAAGGTTAGTGCAATCTTTTTTAAATATTGTTTGTTGATATATAGATACATATTAGATTATAATTTGACATGTTGTTCAATATAGAGTGAATTCTTTGAAATTTGTATGTTTGAATGAAAATTTATTTTTGAAATGGTTAGAAACTTGACAAGTTGTTTGATATATATTGTGTATTCATTCAAATAATTGTAATTTTGATATGTATTTGAATAATTTTTAATTTACATATTGTAAGTAATTCAGATGTTTGAATAATTTGACATGTAGAAATCATCATCTCACCAAGGAAGAAACCAAAAACTAAAACAAATGAAGATAGGGAGAGAGATTTGGCAATTAAAAAAGATAAAATGATACTACTATGTGAACAAATAAAATTGCAAAGTAATAATTAAGAATTGACTTTCGAAGAGGATCAAGAACCACCGATACAAAGAAACAAAGAGGAAGAATTGGAAAGACAAAAAAAATTGAATGAGACTATTACACTCAGGAAGACAATTGAATTGTGAAGCTACACAATCTTCAATTGTTGGAGTCATATCATCCTCTCATATTGAAGGGGCACTAATTTGTAGATCTGAAGATGTACACACTCCATCATGTCATGTTGAAGACACAACATCAACACATCAAGTAGGTGATATTCCATCTTTTGCATCTTATTGCCAAGGCACATCATCTTCAGTTCAAGGTACACAATATACTCAACCTTCTGTTGATGTTCAAAATGTTGAGGGAATGGAAGAGATTATAACACCTTCTAAAATTCATTTTAGAAGACCAAAATATTTGATAGATATTGATACTAACATTTTGAAATGAATGCCTAACAAGATTAGCAACTGCACTTATCAAATAAAAGTTAATCATATGTGGAGCTTAGTTTTTGAAGAATTAAATATTATAGGTCAATGCCAATTATTTGTTGAAATGATGAAGAATTTGAAATTTAGGACTATCATGAAGATTCTTGGGCTAAGAATGATGGAAGATTCAAATGAAAAAAACATTGTAAAGAATCTAATGAGTGCTTATGACAAAGTGGGTTCCAAATCACACACCAAAGATAGTAATATCACAAGATGAGTACTTACATCGACAATAGTAAGTAGCCAAATGAAGAAATCTTGACTCATGAGAAAGACAAGAAAAACATTAAAAATGGGTAGAGGTACTCTAAGGAGAGCCATGCTAAGGCTTGAGAGATTAGAAGATCCAAAAATAAAGAGTTATGGACATTTAGTGGTAGACTACCACGAAAGGATAAATAAATTAGTGAAGCATTGAAATAATTGATAGAAGATTTTCAAAAAAATAACACACATGTTTCCCCTAATCAAAGAGATGTTGTAAGAAGGAGAATTGGTAGCCAAAATTGCGACCCACATGCGAAACATTTTTTGGACTCAACTCAGACACAATTTTTTGCAAAATATATTGGTATGTATCCTCAAATTAGAATAAGTCAAAGATTTTTTGAGATGCGTAAATCTTTTTATGTCAATATAAATCACACATGCACAACTTCTTGTTGTAGGATACATATTGAATTTTCTAACCATTTTGATGCTTTTAGGCATATATTTGTGTTTTTGCATTCTGAGTTGTTTTGTAGGATTGTGACATGAATGAGGTACCAAGATCTTCAAGAGAATTCATATCCAACATTTTATGTGAAATAGGGGATGGCCAACAATTTTACAAGACATCATGCTTGGGTGGTACATGCTTATTTTGTGGTTCCTTGCAACTTTTTTCAACTTTTCATCATATGAAAAGTACACATGCAATTGGAAATGAAATAGTAGATTATGGAAAATTTAAGACAGTGGTGTATGCTCTAAAACATGGGAAACAAGGCAAAAGATGTGATTTGGTCATTGAAAAGATTCTAATGTATGAGTTCATGAAGATTTTTCATGAAAAGATTATTTATGAGTATGGAAGGCATACACATAGAGCTCGATGGTTGGATTTTCAATTCAAGTTGTGGAAGGATACATTTCCACTGGATACCATTGTTTTGGTTGTAGACTTCACAGAGAACAACACACTACAACCACAAAATGAGGTGCAAGAAAAGTATTATAGTTCTCAATAGGTTTCCATATTTGTTCACATAAAATTTATGCATTCACCTACAAGTATAGAGGATGACAAGAAGATTTTGAGGGAGTACCATTTTTACATCAGCGATGATTGATCACATTCTATAGATTTTTATAGGGTTGTTTTCAACTATTTTATGGAGATTTGGCTAACAAGGGCATCACATATCGTTAACACATTATTTGGTCAGATAATTGCACAACTCAATTCAAGAATGCACTAATGTTCTATTGGTTAAGAAGGATGCACAGGTTGTGTAGAATTCAATATATGTGGAATTTCACAGAGGTTGGTCATGTAAAGGGAGAGAACAATGGTGTAGGTGCGTGCATCAAAAGAGCCTTAGCTCATGCAGAACTAAAGTACAAAGATGGAGCAATATTGATAGATGCAAAATCCATCGTCCAATGGTGTAACACTACAATGGTTCTAGGTAAGGAAGGTGAATCTATGGTTCGTAGATTCTTTTGGTTGATAAATAATACTAACATTGCACCATATCAGGATTGTTGCACACTAATAAGATCTAATGAGTTGCACTCTTTTAGAAGCTCTAATGTAGGTTCATGGAGTATCCACACATGAAAAATGGCATGCTATTGTCCATCATGTGCAGAGGATAATTGGGATGACTGTGAGTCGACTAAATGGGTGGACAAATGGGATGTATAGGTTTTGGACCCAATTGACAACTATCATCCCCACAAGCACTAGAAATGGTACAAATGGATTCATCTATTGACTTTGACCACTTGTCTGATCTAGTGCAACTTGGTAATATATATATATATATATATATATATATATATATATATATATATATATATATATATATATATATATATATATATATATATATATATATATATATATATATATATATATATATATATATATCTTTGTAATTTTGATATGTAACTTTATAACTTTAACCTAAGTATTTTTTGAGTTAATGAACATGTTTTACACATTTGTCATTGTAGGCCATGTTTTTGTTGTTATTGCATCTAAAGACAATGAAGAAGGAACAAATTGTGAATTGTGTCATTGTGTAAAAGCCAAACAAAAATTGGATCACTTAGTTATGGATGGTGAAGGTTTAGAGTACCATGTCGGTGTAGTGGTTGTAACAAACACATGGCTTAGATGATATTCTATGAAGAACCCTAACTTGTGGTTATTTGAGGATTGGCAAACAGAGAGGAAGATTCTTCATTATTCAAACCTTGTTATCACATCAAATGTCCACTTGATAAAATATGGTGGAATACCACATAATAAGATTCTTTGAAAATTTCATGAGTCAGACCATGAGATGATACTTGAGACATTAAAATGTAGAGGAAATCCAGTTGGCACATTAGATTGAATAGGGAGAGAGGTAGTGAGAGAGAAAGAGTGATCAATTAGATACAAATACAATGTTGCAACCTCTCCCCCAAGATTGTCCACATGACAAGGTGGACCATATTGTTATGATGTGTAAGTGATGAGATACATTTAAATCATAGATTTTATATTTTGATTTTTTTAGAATCTAGATACATTATTTGAATTTATATTAGATTCTTTAATAGGACCCATTTTTAGATTAGTCATTTGAATAAGTGAAAGTTTAGAATTTGTTGTTTAGATCAAAATGAAATGAAAGAACATGAAAATTGTTAGAATGTGAATGCTTTGTGATGTAAAGTCATGATTGTGTGCATGTAACCAAAAACTTCAAACTAGTGAAAGCAAGGATATAATGCGAGAAGTTTCCAAGACTCATCAACCAATGTTTAATAAGTTGATTGATCATTGCTAGAAGCTCAAACAAATAGTTCTTTGTATTTGGAAAATTGTTGTCAATAATGATATTATGACTAACATTATTTTATCTTTTAATAAAAATTAGGAGGAATCTAGTGGTTCAAATGCCAAGAGTGAGTCTCCTAATAGAGGGACATTTAGGGGTAGAAGATCCAATGGCAGAGGAAGGTCTAGTGGAAGAGGGCTTGGTGTGTTCACTGGTAAGTGCTTTACTTGTAACCAAGTAGGACATCAGTCCTTTAGATGCCTCAAAGAAAAAAAAACAAGGATATTACATTTATTTGGTTTTGTTTCTTCTTACAATTTTTATTGCCTTATGTGTTTTGGATTCAAATTTGAAAACAAGACACTCTCATGTGTCATTTCTTAAATTATTGATGTAGTGTCGCAGAAAATAATTCTTTTCGAATCAATTTCTTTCTAGAGTTGATCAATATGAAATATAGTTAGTATATTCTAAAACAATTAAGAGAACCTAGAAATGATTTATCAGTGATCATCACGAGATGACCATCTCAAAAGTGTTTATTGAGCTCATTTTCCTGGCTACAAGACTAATACTTCCTTATCCTTATAAATATTGGATTTGAGTGTAGTTTCAATATTTGGTAGCTCATTACCAAGGTATCAAAATAAGTGTTGAATATCAAATTACAGCCATTTTTTTATTTATAAAATTCAAATATTAAAAAACAAATGGCTATGATTACTTTTTTGATTAAAATTCAAATATTTAAATGCAAATTTTCATCATTATGATTACTTCTTGGGGGGTCTTTTTGAATCTTCTAAGTTGAGAAGCATTTCAAATGGATTGAGTAAGACCTAGTAGCAATTTCCAATTCCTTTTGAATGTTTTAAAACTTAATCAAAGTCACTGTTTTGCACATCCACATAATAGTCATAGTTTTCAATACTTTTACCTAATAGTTATACTAATCTCTTTAATGTAGACAATCCATTTCATGGGATCATGGGCCTTGAGACCATGAAATGGAAATGATTAACCTGTATTATATAAATCTAACATTTTATATGCTAATCATTGAAGACAAACATGTACTTACTAAACCTACACCACATAAAATTAAAAATCAAACCTATTATACACCATTTCTGGCAACACCAGCACATCAGATAGATACTCTACCAGCACTACCATCTCTAAAACTCAAATCCTCCCGAAAAAATAACTTCAACCTGAAAATTTTTCGTGAAAAATTTTCCTTTTTTTTCCAAAAAAAAATCCTTTCGTCTTGTCGTTCAACAAGATCTTTCCTAGACTTTGATCCGCCACTGCCTCTCTCTATTTTAAGCTATAACTAAAGCCTGATTAAATCACTCAAAATCATAAAATTTAAAATGCATCCGCATTTTACCAAAACAAATCATGCCTCTTTTTCTCCAAGTTATCTTCATTCCTCTAATAGTGATCTCAATGTTAGCACTAAAGATAATGTACAGTACAAATCTACTTGATCCGCCTCACAATAGATGTATCATAGTCATGCTCTAGGCCATGCTTAGGAATAATATATTCAAACCAAGGACTATTTTTCCCACTATGAGGAGCATTTAATCTTGTCAACCTAGGGACCTATACTTGAAATGGTCAGCTCAGTATGTGCACTAGGTCTATTAATGAGTCAGTAAGCTTATGCTGCAAGAAAGTTGTATCATAGTCATTCTCTAGGCCATTATTAGGAATAATATATTCAAAATAAGGACTATTTTTCCTATTATGAGGTGCATTTAATCTTGTCAACCTAGGGATGTATACTTGAAATGGTTGGCTCAGTATGTGCACTAGGTCTCTTAATGAGTCACTAAGCTTATGCTACAGGAAAGTAAAATGGAAGGGAAAAAAACTTACACTATTGTTGCAGGAAACTAACACACTTAACTCTATAAATTCTTGAAATATAATGAAAGGATGAAAAATATTCCAACTCGGTTCATCCACTATAACTGTACTCACATATGCTATAGGAACATTCACAAAGTGCTATGCTACAGGAAGGAACTTACATCTTATAATTATGAAACTAAGAATGCTTGGAAATAAATCTATTCTATCCTAATCTAATCCACCTTCCAAGTGGCCCCCCTTGGTTGGCTTCACTAAACTACTAACACAAAAGAGAACCCAAAAATTATTTCATTGGATTTCATAAATTCATTACATAACACATAACTGTAAAAACACAACTATAAAAGTTAACAATTTATTTTCTTAAACAAATTCTTCTAATTGGTTAAAAAACTTAACACACTCAGGTCGGTTCCTATATATATAGGAAATCAACATTTATTCCATAACAAAAAAGTAAATGACCTAGCTTTAAATCAGCAAGAGAGAAAATAGGAGGATAACAATTGAAGGTGGGAAGAGGCAATAATGGCTTAAGGTGGGAATAGTAAAGTCTAAAAATCCACTGGCCAAAGAACAAATGTAGAGAAGGTAATAAGTCTTTATAGATCCTCCTTACTCACTGTCGTGTCTTTTGGAACTGTTGCAACTTTCATATGTCGTGGCTACTCCTTAGCATTCTCTTCTCCTTAAATGTTGTTGGTGCTTAACTTTTTAATTCCTCCAATCATCTTTCAGTCTTCATTAACAAGTTAGTTTCAATATATTGACATGTTTGCAAATAAACATTTATCAAATTAAATTGAAATATAAGAACACAAATTTCGATAACTATATGAAATACTATATACTATGTATAATATTACCAAAAGATGGCATAGTTTCTATCCATAGGTTTGGTAAACATAGGTCCACAAATGTTTTGACAAAGATAAAACAGAGTATCAACAAAGTATCTTGAAACTATCATAAAATAAAGGCAAATTTTGGTCTCATCATCTGCCCCCTACTAAACTAATACTTGTCCTCAAGCATTGCACTTCCTTGTTAATAACCTGAATCCTCCAATCTCTATCCTTCCTTTTCTATTGCTCTTGAAAGTGTAGTAAAATACTTTGGTTCTCTCCCACACTTCCCTTATGTGATCTTCTTGAAGCTTGTCGAGTCTATCAACATTGATGTCATACAAAGGCCACAAGAGCATTAGAGGCTACATGGTTAGGGGACACCACAACTCTATTATGGCTTGCTTCCCTAACACTAAATATTTTGGAACCCTATGAAGTGTTGCCTCCAAGTTAATGGGACTGTGTGGTTCTAAATTTTAAAGAGATTCAGGTAGTCTATCCCATCTACTCCTAGCACCAGTCATAGCTCTCTAAAAACAAAAGTAGGGCAAATTTTCATAATCAGCATAAACGTTAACTCTGGTAGCAAAGATCCTATCCCTTACTTATGGATTCTTCTTTCCATAGGTTAATGTGAATCAATCCTTGAGCACTTCATCTAGCTTGCTACTCTCTACTCTTAAAGGCAAAGGTTCTGTCCTTTCCTCATCCCTATAATTATTCAGCTACCTATCATAATTTGCTCCACTGGACATCCAAGACATGAGAGCTCTTAGGTGTATATCTCCTATGTAAAGTAAGAGATTCCATTGAGTCTCTAAAGGAATAGAAAAATTATGAACATATAATTCACAAAGTAAATTTTGCTGCCAAGGTGGTAGATTTTGATATAGTCCATAAAATTCTTGTGCTTATTTGAACTTTGCATTAATATTCTTAAGAGTTAACATTAATGGAAACAAAAGAAAATTTTCTTTCAAATAGAAAGCATAAACTCTTGGTGGTGGTCTACAAGCAAGGGCCTAATTAGCTAACTTGAGGGCATCGTCCATTCATTATTGATGGCTTGCTAACTATTCCTTTAAATCTGCAATTTCATCATCTTGAGATACTATAATCTTATTCAACTTTTTCTTCTCTTCTTTTCACAAGGCTTCAACAAATAGATTTTGTCCATACAACTGAAAAAGGAGTTTCTGCAATGTGATAGAACCACTATCTTCTTCATGATGTCTTTTCCTTTTGCTTTGTTCCTGCCATAAATGTTATACAAAACTAGTAATCCATTTTCATCTATGGGGAACAAGGGTAGTGTTTGGACCAACATATTCAAGAACTGTTTCATCCCTACAACTAGAAGTACCTAGTAGGTTTGCTGGGATATCATCTAGATTTTCTTTGATTTCATCCCTACATTCCTCAGTAGGATTTTCAAGAATACTTGCAATCTCAGGATGGGGAGGAGAGTGATCAGAAACAATTTGCACAGGGGATTCCTTGGTGGATACTTTAGACAATGTAGAATCTTTAGAAACTTTCCCTCTCATCCTAGAGCTTCTCCTTATGAAGGTTTCCTCTTGTATCATGGCCTTTTTCCTACTTTTCCCTTTAGATGTCTCTACTACAAGAGTGGTTGTTGCAAGACTTTTCTTTCTTCCCTTTTGTCTTACAATTGTAGGGTTCAACTCTTCCTTTTCCTGAAGAGAGATTTCTTCCTGCAGTTTTGTTTCCTCTTAGCTCTACTAGTAGTAGGTTTCAGAGTCTCTTGCATAGGTGAAGGCACATTTTCTTGGATAGAGATAGTTTCTTGCACATTTTCTTGGGTCTTTTCAACTTTAGCCTCTTGGGTATTTTGTTCAGCAGGCTCACTAGTGGGAGCTACATTTTCCTCCCTAGGTTGTTCACTAGGGGCAGCTTGGGGTCATGGGAGATACATCCCTAAGTGACCTCTCTATCAATAACTTGAGATGAGTAACAAAATTATCGTTTCCTTTTCGAGTCTCTTCCACACTAATACAAACCATATTATACAGGAAATTTGGAATATTTACTGCAAGATTATGCCTTACACAACTAAGTAATTTCAATAGTGTGGATGCAAGTATGAGAATCTACTTTCACATGTAAAATACCTAATTATGTGCATGGCTAATTCATTGTATGGTGGTGGTTGTGACATTCTTTTGCAACCCTACTTTGTAATGTCCATTTGAGGATCAGGAAGTCTAGTAAATTGAGCTCTTGCTGACCTCGCATCATGTGTACTGGGGTAATGTTCTCCAACTGTAGGCAACCCAGTCAATTCAGCAATCCGTTCCTCTATTGTAATCACCTTTAAACCCCAAATGGAAGCTTCAACCTCATCAAATGTCCTTGTAAATTATGCAGCTACCTCCTCATCAAATGCAATTAAACTTAGAAAATACCCTAGCAATCTGCATGCATTAAACCTTCTCACGGCTTCTATGTCCAAGAGTAACATAGTGTGTTCCACTAGTTCTCTCCTTTGCAACTATCCACCCATTCTCTTAACACTTCCTCTGTTTACTCTATTTTCTCCCTTTTGAATTCAAGCTTCAAATTGGCTTGTTATTTTAAAGACTCAACTCACACTTCTTTTGTTTTAACATGCAATTAATGTCATAACAAATTGTTATGCGCAATAATAAGGCTTTTAATGAAGACAAATCATGAATATGTGTGAGAATCATCTGAAAATAGGGCTTGTTTCACATAAAATTTAAACATAAGTCACATCATAGCTTGACATAGAAAATTATTCAAAAAAATAGGGAGTACGACACCTTACTTGTGTACTTATGGCAATTAATTTTCATTAATGAAATGAATGCGAAGATTTGGAAAAATCTTTATGGATAAATAGAAATTCCATTGGATATTGAATGAATAATAATTTGAAACTACTATACCTATTCATATGATAATTGTACGTACCAAAAAGGTGGCAGAAGTGATATCATCATCAGCAGCGTCCGTCAGCATCTCACAGGGTTTATCGAAAGCATGAAAATTAGATGACGAGGAGAGTGGATGGATAGAAGATAAAGAAATGAGATGAGGTGGATGGGTGGAAGGTAGACAGATGAGATGGAAGAAAAAAGAGAATAGAAAAGTGAACTTTATCTGAACATAAAGTCTTTATTATGAGTATGAACAAAGAGACTAATGTTGAAGAGTGGTAGTCAGAAGGTTGAAACCTTTGATGGCACGAAGAGTTACATGATTTGTATTTGAATCCAAATGTTAAAAATACTACAGGAAGTCTGCTTTTGTTTGGGGCCACTTATATAATTTCAATATGTGACCATTGACTAACAGTTTGAAGGGTATTGGATCAATGGTAGTGAGTTGAATAGCTCCATTATCAAAGACATGACTAATCTCGTATGGTCCTAGCCATCTTGTCTATAGCTTTCCTAGCAGATCTTTGAATTTGAAATCATATAGGAGTGTCTAGTCACCAAATTGAAATTGTTTACTAATAATATGAGAATCATGTCATTATTTCCTTTGTTTCTATATCAATTCAATATATTCCAAAGCAACTTTGTGCATCTCATCCAAAGAGTTAAGATGCATAAGACATTCACTTTGTGCTACAGGAAGTTCAATATCCAATGTTAATGTTGTCCTTAGATTTTTATGTTCAACTTCAATTGGAAGCATTGCTACCTTACCATATAAGAGCTGAAATGGTGTGAATCCTATATTAGTCTTCTAGGTTGTTCCATAAGCCCAAACAGCTTCTTGTAATATGTTAGTCCAATCCCTATGGTACTAATGGGGACACAAACAAGAATAGAATGGACACAACAGAAAAGGGGGAAATTATATTAACTGAGAAAATAAGCTAGTAAAAATAGTACAGAGAAAATAAACTTCAAAACATGCCCTAAGGGCTTACAATAGCATAAATTTGGAGATAATTTCTCCTTTCAATACCTTCTCTCAAACTCCACTCCGAACTGCCTTTTACAATGCCAAAAATCTCCTTAAACAGACCCCGAAGGGTTAAGGACTAGGAGTACATTCTAGAAAGTGCTAGTAGACATCCACCGACCAAATAGAAGGTTCTAGAAGCTGCGTTAGAAGTTGGTGCAAATCTAGAAGAATCTAGAAACGGTAACCAAACTTTCGGGAGGCATAACTTTTGAACCGTAGCTCTGATTGACGAACCGTTTACATTTTTGAAAAGCTCTCGAAGTACTCTATAGCCTTATGGAGGAGCTTTGCTCGTCCCCCATTTTTCAGCCCTTTTCAAGGTCATTTAATGCCCCTAACCTGACTTTGAAGCATTCTTAGGAGATCTCTAAAACTCGAAAAACAGCAATAACTTTCAAACCGTGGGGCCTTTTGACCTGATTCTTTTTTTGGAATGCTCTAAATCACAATTACATTCATCTGGCCAATTCACACCTTCTAGGTCACCAAAATTATGGCCAAATTGCATGCTCCTATTTTTTTGGGATTTTCTAGCACACTGATAGTTGAACTGTGAGAGTTGGAACCTTTATTTGACCCAAATGGGTGTCCAAAAATGAAAACACATGAAACAAAAACTAAGTCTAAGTACATTTTTTTGGGTGACACAAGATTGCCCTTATACCTCTGGATGCTCCTACATCAGGTACAGATGGATTGTTTTTGTTAAGATGTTCTCCAGTTCATGTTTTGTGACCTTTGCTTGTCCATAAGCTTGAGGGTGATAAGGACTAGATTTTTGATGCCTAATATTATACTAATTCATCAACTCTAAGATCAGATTAGAGGTGAATTATGCACCTTGGTCAGTGACTTGCTCCTTGGGTACACCATAGCAAGTAAAGATCTCTTCATACAGATATTCAACAACTTTTTCATCATGAGCATGCTTCATAGCCTTAACTTCAACCCATGTTGTTAGGTAATTAGTGCACACAAGAATATATGATTTCCCATTAGATGGAGGATCAATTGGTCAAATAAAATCCATTTCCCATTTGTCAAATGATACTAATGCCATCTAGATGATTAAGAGGCATTTCATCTATTCTTGCTGGCTGGCCTATCATTTGACACTTGTCACATTTCCTTGTATAGTTGACTTCATCCTTGTGAGGTGTAGGCCAACAATAACCAGTTGTCAAGATTTTGAAAGCTGTTCTTTTTGTTGCAAAGTGTCCTCTACATGGTTCATTATGACATGCATGTAGAATGTCATATGTATAATCTTCTCTCACACATCTTCTCATAACTTGATCAGGTCCAGTGTAAAATAAGAGATTATCTATCTAAGAGAAATGAAAACTTTTCTCCACAAGCAACTTATTTTCCTTGTAAGAAAAATGTGTTGGTATATTATTGGCTGCAATATAGTTAGTAATGTCTACATTACATGGAGTTTGAATAGCAATATGAAACAAATTCTCATCCAAAAATGAATCATCTACCAAAGTAGTGTAGGTATCATCATGATGGATTCTTGATAAATAATTAGCTACAACATTGGCTTTTCTAGGCTTATCAACAATAGTTATATCAAATTCTTGTGACAATAGTAACCATCTTGCTAACCTACCTATTATAGCAGGTTTGTTCATGAGATATTTAATTGATGCATGATAACTATGAACAAATATGGAATAGCTAGTTATGTAATGCCAAAATTTGTTGAGGTCATAAACTATTGCTAGTAATTCTTTTTCAGTCACAATGTAGTTTAGCTCTAGTCCATGAAGGCTCTTACTAATATAATAGATTACATTTTCAAGATTTTGGGATTGTTGTTCTAGGACTGCACCTATGGCGTAATCAGAGGCATATATATATATATATATATATATATATATATATATATATATATATATATATATATATATATATATATATATATATATATATGGAAAGGTAAATTCCAATCAAGGCCTTGTAAAATTGGGGCTGTAGTTAGAAGTTTCTTAAGCTATAGGAAGGCTTCATCACATTCAGATGTCAAACTAAATTCAGCTTCTTTTATGAGTAACTTATATAAGGGACTAGCTATTTTGCTGAAATATTTTATGAAAAGTCTGTAATATCTAGCATGACCTAGAAAATATCGTACATCTTTTGACTTGGTAGGTATGGGTAATGTTTGAATTACCTCTATCTTAGCTAGATCCACTTGTATTCCTATAGCAGATATGAAATGACCAAGTACTACACCTTCCTGCATAAGCATGAAACACTTTTCACTATTAAGTGCCAAATTATGTTCTTGACATCTCACCAAAAAAATTTCAAGATTCACCATTGCTCTCTCAAAAGTGACTCCAAATGTTGTTAAGTCATCGATGTAGATTTCCATGCAATCATGTGATATATAAGAAAAGATGCTAATAACAGCTCTTTGGAACGTTGCAGGAGCATTACATAGATGAAATGGTAAAATAGAGTATGAAAAAGTACCCCATGGACATGTAAATGTGGTTTTGTCTTGATCTTCAGGAACAATATTGATTTGATTATAACCACTATACCCATCTAGAAAAGAGAAGTACTTCTTTCCAGCTAGTGTGTCCAAAACTTGATCTATGAATGGTAAAGGAAAGTGATCCTTTTTAGTAGCTTTGTTAAACTCTCTATAATCTACACAAATTCTCCATTTTCATCCCTTTTTAGGCACTATGACTAGGGGTGACACCCATCTACTATCAGATATAGGATAAATAAAACCAGCATCAAGTAATTTTTGGAATTTAGTTTTAACTATCTCTCTAAGGCTTGGATTTATACTTCTCTAGGGTTGACGGAGTGGTAGAAAGCCTTCATTGATCTATATCCTATGAGTGCATAGTGTAGGACTCAACCCTTTCATATCATTATAATCCCATGAAAAGGCCTTTTCATGCCTTTGAAGCAATTATTTTAAACATTCCATCTATGTGGGTGTTAACTTAGGATTCACATGAAGATTATGACCTTTAGTCAGTTCAACAGTAGCGATGGACTCAATCATAGTAGCTTCAGAGATTGGACTTGCTTCTAATTCACAAGGTAAAAGTGAATAAAGAATTTTAGGTTCTTTGAGAAAAGTACAATTCTTATCACATTCCTCATATGTTATTAATTCTAACATAGAACTTTTAGATATGTCTTTTTCTACCACACAACTATTAGTGAGGATACTCTGAAGTATTGAATCGTTCTCTTGTAATTTTAGAAAAGACTGTCTATGCAACATCATGAGTTGTACTCTAGAGTTTAACTCTTCTTCATCCCCTAAATCTTATCAAAAAAATGTACTTAAATCTAGTAATGGTTGGGCTAGAGGATATAAATCAAATTTCTTTGTTGCTTGGCCATTTGATATGGTCACATTCCCTAATCTGCAACTTATGTTTGCATTGGTTGTGTCTAACCATGGTCTACCTAAGATGACAAGGTAACTAGATAGATTAACTTTGGGGGATAAAATCATGAAGTCTGTAGGGTATTCTAGAGAATCTAAGGTTACAACTATTATTCCTATCATCCCATCAGGGGTAACAGTAGAACTATCTCCAAGTTGCAGAATTTTTGGTGTAGCTCTTAGTCCTTCTATTTTCAACTTCTTTATGGTATACTTGGTCATAAAATTGATAGCAGCTCCAAGATCCATTAAAGCATTTTTAATAAACTGGCCATTTATACTAACATTCACTACTAGACTTCTTAGATCAGAATATTTTGGTGTAATCAATTTCCCTAGCATGATGTCAGCCAGTTGTCCTACAACATGGACTATGGTGGGGTCCTTTTTCTTCCTTCCAAGTTTCTTCAAGTGGGCTTCCCTAAGATATTTTCCATAAACTTGAACATATTTAATGGCTTGAAATAGAGGTATTTGGACATGCATGTTTGTCAACTGATTAACAATATTAAAAGGTTGTTCCTCTATTTGTTCATGTTTCTTTTTATCAATTTTTTCTAGAAAAGGAGGTTCTACTACTAGTTGAGCTCAGGTTGACATAGTAACATTGGTTGAGTCAACAGTTTCAGAAACTAAGGGTTCTGGTGCTATAGGAGAGTCTAGTATTTTAGTTATAAGAGGCAATTTGGGAACTATTAAAGTTGTACCAGATCTCATACGTATATCAGCAACATTTAGGGTGTAAGTAGGATACTGCTGAGCATCAACAATATACACGGGTTGCTGTGGTTGTCTATTTGGGTTTGGCTGAGGTTGTGCAAGTAATTGTGTTTCCTTTTGAGGTCTAGGATTTGTAGGTGGTGGCATTAGAGCAAGTTGCTAAACTAGAGATGGTAATTGTGGAGCACTAGCATTTTGGTTAGGCCATTGTTGAGATCTCCTCTATTGGTTTATAGACTACCAATTCCCTTGGGGTGGTTGCCATTGATTTTTTTGGTTTTTCTAGTAGTTTTGTTGGTTCTGCCATTGGTTACTCTATTGGTTAGGCCAAGGTGGTTGGGAATTCTGAGGCCATTGGGATTATTGCTAATTGTTTTGCCCAACATTGTTCCAATTGGGTTGATTTTGTGGAGGACCTTGGGGATTATGGTTTTTCCATTGGTTACCATATGAATTTGAATTTTGCAAGGGATCCTGAGGCATACCTTGACTTTGGGCCCATGGTCGGCATTGACAAAAAAAGAATACTTTCTCATTATCTCCATCTATCTTGACATACTCAATTGGAAGATGTTGGTTCTCCATGCTTGCAACCTGTTTACATTGGCAATCCTTATTCTTCTTTTGGAAATGAGGGTAGTATTTAGCTAGTTGTAACTTAGCTTCAGCTTGCTTCTTCTTTGCACTCATTGTGTCTAGATGTGTAGTGACATCATTGATGATATCTTGTTTGAAATCTAACAATAGGTTAGATATCTCAAGCTTTGAAATGCCTTGACTAATTCCTTTAGTGACTGTGGAACGAGGTCCTTGACCTTTCTTCATGGTTGACCTTGAATAGTTTTGATAGATCTTCTTGAAGTCATCCCAGGAAGCTTGATATATGTCACCACCAGCCATCAAGTCCAATGCTTCTAAACAGTCATCATTCATACCTCTCAAAAAAACTAACTTTTGTGAATCTTAAGAAAAAGTGTGTTGAGGATTCTTCTATAGTGTATATGAAAATGTGAAACATAATCTTCCAATTCTTCTTCCTTCTTCTATGATATCCTGAAGATATCATCCCCTCTTGAACCAGATGCTTTGTAATATTCTTTATACTTATCCAGAAACAAAGCTTGCATCTCATCCCAACTTCCTGCTGCATTGGCTCCTAAGCCCATGAACCATCATAGAGTTGATTCTGTCAATGTTGTTGGAAATAATTTAAGCTAATGAGCATCAGTGTTGTAGTCAAAACTACAATGAAGGATGTTAAATTCAAACAAGAAAGTATCAGGGTATTCAATTGCAAGGCCCTAGAACTTTGGAAGAGTAGTGGGAGGCATGATCTTAAGATCAGCATTAGTTATAATACTTGGAAGAGGAAATAGAAAAGTAGGTTGTGCCATGACTGGAGATATTAGATTATGAGGTTGCTGCTGAAAAGGAACATTGGGCATTGGGTGATTAACTGGTAGATTCAGAGCAGTGTTATTAAGAAAACTAGCCAATACTTTAGTGAAGGGTTGAAGACCTCTTATATCTATTGGTTTAGATCTTGATGATGATGTTTTGGGAAAAATAGGACTTGCATCTTGAAAATGTAACTCAAATTCTTCTTCTTCAATTTCTTCGTTCAAATTAATAGACTCCCATGTAAGAAATTTCCATATTCATCTCATCATCTTCCTCTTTGATGCATGCAATTAAACATTTCACACTGGTGAAAGAAACTTCAAACTAGAGATTTCTTTAAAAACCTTCTCTAAGAACTATGACTCAAAAATGCTCCTAGCTTGACACCATCCTCGTTAACGGTGCCAAAAATGATTTGCCTCACAATAGGTGTATCATAGTCATGCTCTAGGCCATGCTTAGGAATAATATATTCAAACTAAGGACTATTTTTCCCACTATGAGGTGCATTTAATCTTGTCAACCTAGCGATATACACTTGAAATGGTTAGCACAGTATGTGCACTAGGTCTCTTAATGAGTCACTAAGCTTATGCTGTAGGAAAGTAAAATGCAAGGAAAGAAACTTACACTATTGCTACAATAAACTAACACGCTTAACTCTATAAATGCTAGAAATATAATGAACGGATGAAAAATATTTCAACTTTGTTCATCCACTATAACTGTTCTCACATATGTTGCAGGAACATTCACAAAGTGTGATGCTATAGGAAGGAGCTTACATCTTATAATTACAAAACTAAGAATGCCTGGAAATAAATCTATTCTATCCTAATATAATTCACCTTCCAAATGGGCCCCCTTGGTCATCTTCACTAAACTACTAACACAAAAGAGAAACCAAAAATTATTTCATTGGATTTCATAAATTCATTACATAAAATAGAACTATAAAAACACAACTGTAAAAGTTAACAATCTGATTTATTAAACTATTTCTTCCAACTAGTTAAAAAACTTAACACACTTGGGCCGATTCCTATAGATATAGGAAATCAACACTTATTCCATAACAAAAAAGTAAATGAACTAGCTTTAAATCTACAAGAGAGAAAATAGGAGGATAACAACTGAAGGCGAGAACAGGGAATAATGACTTAAAATGGGAATAATAAAGTCTGAACATCTGCTTACCAAAGAATAAATGTAGAGAAGGTAATAAGTATTCATAGCTCCTCCTTACTTGTTGTCATGTCTTCTTGAACCATTGCAACTTTCATCCATCGTGGCTACTCCTTAGCATTCTCTTCTCCTTGAATGATGTTGGTGCTTAACTTTTCAAATCCTCCAATCATCTTTCAATCTTCATTAAGAGGTTAGTTTCAATATAAAGACATGTTCGCAAATAAACATTTATCAAATTAAATTCAAATATAAGAACACATATTTTGATAACTATATGAAATACTACATACTATATATAATATTAGCAAAAGATGGCATAGTTTCTACCCATAGGTTTGGTAAACATAGGTCCACAAATGTTTTGACAAAGATAAAATAGATTATCAACAAAGTATCTTAAAACTAGCATAAAATAAAGGAAAATTTTGGTCTCATCACTACTTGTGCCAACTATTATTATTATTTCTAAGAAAGAGATGGAAAAATAAAAGTAATCCAACAGGAAGTAAAATAAAAATAGTTGAAACAATCAAGGGAAGTTAGCCACATGGGACCTTTTATAATTCACCACAACCTTATAAATATATATATTGCCACCTCATGAGTACCCTTTTTTAAGTGCCTCTTTGCCTTCCATGTGACAACAATCTATTCCTTCACTTCTATCATGCTCCAAACATGTACTCTTTTAACACCCTTGCATTAATTAAATAATTCCTTATTATTATTATTATTATGTACTTAATGTTTCTTTTAATTTCCCATGATTTCTTATTGTTTTAACTAGAGCATTTGTTAACTTTTAACCTAGCAGCAATTTCCAATTCCTTTTGAATGTTTTAAACCTTAATCAAAGTCATTGTTTTGCACATCCAAATAACAGTCACAATTTTTAATACTTTTAAGTAATAGTTATGCTAATTTTTGTAATGTAGAGAATCCATGTCATGGGATCAAGGGCCTTGAGACCACGAAATGGAAGTGATTAACCTTGTATTATATAAATCTAACATTTTATACACAGAGAAATGGATGGGAATGTCACAATTTGAAATAGTGAAGAAATCAACATGGAAATGGTGGTTAAGTTCAATAGCAGGAGTTCTAGCCACATGAAAGGAGTATTTTCTGATTTGGATTGAATCTTCTATGACCAATGTAAAGGTTTATGATCAACCAATTTGATCTAGATGTTTGGGGAAGGGTGATATTGGTGATACCCTAGATTTGAGGGTTTGAAAGTAGGTAATTTTGGATTTTGGGGTTCCAGTAGGTCTAGGATAGATTGCTTATGGAATTGCGGGTTTTATGCCATGAATGATGACTGTTGAAAGTTACAAGGTCTAGGATTCTATTATACTAGGAGTTCTATGTTAAATTATCCATTTTCATACTCAAAAATAGGGCATCAGTCAGAAATAGGCATGTTGGTCCAAAATTGATTCAAAGTGCAATAGTGGAAGGCTTAGTTTAAGGACAATGCTCTCAAATCACCAAGTCTACAAACATGACTCCAAAGTGTTTCAAAAACCCTTTACTAACTACCTAGGGAAAAATTATAATTGGTTCAAACTGCTTCATTAGCAATATACAACTTTTAAGCAAAAATTACTTAGCAACTTTTTATTGCATTTGCAAATTTTACTGAAATTGACTACCTAGGTCCTCTAAACTATTCTTGGACCCTTATTAACCTCATCTCAGGTGTTTCCACCTATTACCTAATTACTTAATGCCCTATAGGCCTTGGGGACTCATGGTTTATAGAATTACCAAATGAGCCTCAAAACCATCTGCAAAACATTATTATCAATTCACATCCTCAATGTTTATTAGTATTTTTTGTTCAAGTACCATTGTGTGGTAATCATATATATAACAGACAATCAATTTACACTTCATAAAATGGTTCCTATGTTAACAAATTTTATTGTATTTCTTGATTTTTTTCTACCATTTAATGTGATTGTAATATTGGTTTGTAACTGAAGGAGGACAAAGGAAAAAGAGTAAAAAAGTTGCATCTGTGAACACACCTACAAATGGAAGTGGAAGAAAATCTAAGGGAGCTAAGGAAGTAAAAACTATAACAAATCAAAACCAAATAGGGATATCATTAGATACATGTGCAAGGAGTTCAAATGATGAACCTTTGGTATGTAAACTCCAAAATACTATTGTTGGTTTTAAACTAAATGTGAGTATGCATTTGATTTATTTATCCTAAAAATGTAGAATGCATGGAGATCATGTAAATGCATAGATTAGTAGACTTTGGGAGTCAAGCTTCACTTCAAAAATATATGATGAACATGCATAGGTATTGGAAACTTCTCAGATTGCTTAACATACCTATCACCTTTAAAAATAGTTTCTACAAAGACAATGCAAGGCATTTCACAAGACATTGCAGTGATCCTTCATAGCACTACCTTCCTAAGTGGCTCATGATGGAGGTTATAATGTTTTACAATGTTAGGACTAGTTTCAATTTGATATCAACCCATTTGTAAATGCTTGAGACTCATTGGTGTTTCTATAAACCTTGAGTCCTCAAGACCTATAGGGCATTTAGTATCTAAGGAAATAGGTAGAAATACCTTAAATAAGGATAATTTAGGTCCTAAGGTCCTTAGGATAAAATAGTCTTTTTAATAAGTTAATAAGTCCATTTAAATGATTTGGTAAAGCTTTGTCACTTAGAAATTTCAAAAATTCAAAAGTTACAAAGTTATAAATTTGAATTTTCAAATTATAATGGTAATGGACATTTAGGAGGGAATTGGTTTCTTTATTGTTTTAAGCCAAATTAAACCATCCAACCAATTTTTTTTGGTTGGGGTAGTTGATAGGAGTTTATTAAATGTTTCACAAATCCATTGTATGGGCAAAGAATCCATGGTAGGGAGTACTACAGCAAATTGAATAAAAAAATTCTGATTTCTTGCAAAGTTAAAGGGTTTTTTGGTATGATTCAAAGTTCTTATTGATTGGATTGCCTTGGAAAATGTTTTGATCATTCATATTTCATCTCTTTGAATTCTTTCATGTTATAAAAACCCCACTATAGTCACTGCTAATCAATTTGGTATTGTTCAGTCTTTGGAAAATCTAATTTTGAGATAGTTTTGTGTAGATTTCACACTATGAATGTCATTCTATGAATGTAGAACTCAAATTCTCATAGAATGGAATCTTATTGAAATAAATAATATCAATTTTACATGTATAGTATCTTACTAATCTTTGAAATGCAATTTTGATTAATTTACGTGGTGATCACCATAAAGAAGACTAAGAAACTATGTGAATTTGGAGGATAGGCTGAAGGTTAGAGAGTTTTGGCCAAACAAGGGCACTATTTTATGATGGAATGTGTATATAAATGTTTTATACAAGGTGTTTCAACCTTTATTTGTCGTAGGAAACTTTGGGAAGCCTAACATTGAGGAAGCCCTAAATTTAAGGGTTTCGAGGGCACAATTTGGGGCTTTGGTACCTAGAAACCTCTTGGAGTCAAACTGACTTCATATTACTTTGATTTGAACCTATTTATCAGACTATGTAAATATTTGGATCTTGGGAGTTAGAATGGTTAGCACTTCCTTCGTAAATGCATGAGAATTAGGCCTTAAAATCTAAGAAATAGTAAAAACAATCATATACCTTCCAAAGAAACCTACCCTATCATTTTGGTATGTTAAGGTACTCCATAAAGGATACTCAAATTTATAATATATTTTCTAGGTGTCGTGGAAAATGTTGAAGAAAAATCCTCGTGAGTGTTGTTGTAGGGCTACAAGGCATGCTATTAGGCCTAGTTTGAGGAATATTGAAGTTTTGGCATCTAAACCATTGAGAAAAGTCTAAAACTTGTTGAAGTACCTTGGATTGCATATTTTAGGGCTATTAAATCACATCATAAGACTTTTTGGTGGATAATTTACCATTTCACTTATTGAAGGCACTTTTGGTCACTAGATTCAATTGTGCATTTGATTGAGTTTGTATTTGGACCTTCGATCCACCATATTCTACCCTGCAAGTGGAATCCACTCTACATGCCCAACCCTCAAACCTAGGGTTCACAATTGACTTAGATCAATCACAACTTCTTAGGGACTCCCCTTCTCCAATAGGCCTAAAAAGGAAAAATCTCCCTATATGGGTTTAGAACTCAACTTTCTTGATAGAAAAGGTTTCTATGGACCTAATCTCTCAAAAACACCCAAATTTAAAGTTCTCAAACCCCCAACAACTGATTTGCATAATTGTTACCAGCATTTCTAATAGGGCTAATCCTAGCTTTCTTGGTCAAACTCAAAAACTTTGCAAAAGGCCACACTATCTTTTCACCTCTTTAGACACCCTTTAACCACCTCTTAGAGATTCCAAATGATAAAAGTCTAAATCTATTTCAACACCAACTAACACCCACTTTGAGGCATAGACCTAATCGGCTAGATTAGGCTAGGTTACAAAGGAAGTATGAGTAAATGGGTTCAAAGACCTAATTTCACCCCTTGTAACTCTTCTTTACATCCAATTAATCCTTCTACACCCTTCACTTTGGTCAAATAAATTAGTTTGGAAGCCTGAACCTTCGTTCTTCTTCAAATCTAGACTAGACATATAGCAATGTTCAGTCTAGGGCTTGCTGGTAAAAATAGGTAACCTAAACCTATAGTTATAAATCTCTACCATCTTTAATTACCCTCTCCTAACTTGCATTCCCCAAAGTGGCATTGAAATCCCATTATGGAATTACAAGTTAGGAGGTCATCTTGAAGAAACCCTTGGATTTAGGGTAAATCTGACCAACCTCTACAAAAATTGATGTAACTTTTGTTGTAGATAAGATAAAGACTTAAAAAAAAATTAAATGGAACACCAACTCAATCATCTATCCAACCATACCAAACTTTCACTCCTACCAATCTGTACAAGCCATACAAAATTGAAACAATGGAGAAAAAGTTAGAAATTTTGAGTTTTATTTAATGTTTGCTACTCATTGGTCAAGTTGATCATATATAAGTATGGATATCTAGTATGGTTGGATAGATTTTCAAATATTCTTTCTATTTCACTTGGAATGAGGTTCTAATTCATTCTACAACTCAAGATATTCCCATTTTACTAACCGATGTCCCTATTTTGTGCCATTACCTAGGGTTTCATCTATTTTCCCTCATATCTTGAGATTCCACTATGGAAAATTAATGACCCTTGGTGGAATTTGAGTTAGGAAAATGTGTTTTATGTTCCTTTTAGTTTTAGGTCAAAATAATGAGGCTAGAGAGAAAAACTTGATGCCCTAGGCATGCAAGATCCATGTGCATGCTAGAAATTTTTAGCAACATCTTCCATAACTCATTACAAAGAAGGTTTTGAGGCTTTGATAATTGGTATGTGATAATCTTACATGATCCCCCTCATGTTCCAATTTCTAGATTAAACTTTTTTCTCAAGGAGTATGGTGCTTCCTTTGTTAATGGATGCCTATTTGCATACATTCCTAAGTGAGCCTTAAAAAACTCAGTTGTTGCATGCTTCTCTTGAGATCCCAAGGCTTTAGTATGTTGTATAAAACCCAAAAGGGTATCCAAATCAGTGATTATTTTCTTTTTGCTGTGAGGAGGTGTTTTTGATTTTCCATGTTCAAGGCTACAAGCCTAGTCTTGAGTTTATGAAGCAATTAGTTAATGAAAGTTGCATAGTTTGAATCTAATGTTGGATTCATGTTAGTTTGGACCTAAATAGACACATTCCATGCTTGGAAGTCACCCCTAGTCCTTATTTGTAATTGTGGGGTTTTGTGTCAAATAAGCCTATGGGCTACTTTTTAGGCATAAAAATGAGCAATATAGGTGATTTTTCAAGGAAAAAAGGATTTTTATGTTTCTTAGAAGGTTGTAAAGGTCCTTAGGGTCATTAGGTTAAGTTTTAGGCATCGAGTTAAGATGTCAAAAATTGCAAAAAATTGCAAAAGTTGTCAAAGAAAAAGTACAAAAATGCTGACAACTTTGCAGGAGTTTGGGAATTGGTAAAGGTTGAGAATTTGGAAATAAGTTATATTACTATTGCCAAAAATTTTCCAACTCATAGAATTGGAATCAAGTGAACAATGCAAAAATTTCACTTTTGTGCAAAGTTGCATTGTTGAAAGTTGTAAAAGTTGCTCAAATTTGCAACTTAGTGGAAAAAGGGTCATGGGATCAAACTGTCTATTCCATTAGGTCTGGGTTGCCAAGTAAACCCTATCACCAACCTTGCCCTATCTTGTTGAGTACTTGAACATTCTCAAGCACGCCGAATTGGAATGTCCCTAAGGGTCACTAAATGCCATAGGTTGCAATCTTTGACAGGGCATATCTTATAGCTTGTACAAGGTATGGATGTGATTCTAGTTCCTATAGGACCATGTTATGAAGATCTAATTTAACCTCTCTCACTTTTTGGAGCTCATACTACATTTTTATTTTGAAACACCATCTTGAGTGATGCTAAAACTTGTATTGTTGGCCAATATAAAGTTTCCAACTGCAAAATCTCTCTGACCTTTTGTTGTGGGATTGAACTATCTACTCTATTCTCTTTGAGTGGCTAGGTAAACCCCATCCCCAACCTCATCCCATCGCATTCAGCCCTCAAACATTCTCAAGCACGTCAAACTAAAATGTCCCTAACGGTCACTAAATGCCATAGGGTTGCGATCTTTGACAGGGCATATCTAGAAGGTCGTACGAGATATGGATGCAATTCTAGTTTCTATAGGACTATGTTGTAGAGACGTGCAATAACATCTCTATCTTTTTAGAGATCATACTCCATTTTGATTTTGTGACACCATCTCAAGTGATGCTAAAACTTGTAGTGTTAGCCAATACAAAGTTGCCAACTACTAAATCTCTCTCACCTTTCATTGTGGGATCGAATTGTCTACTCTGTTAGCTCCGAGTGACCATGTAAACCCTATCCCCAACCTTGTCCCATCCTATTCAATGCTTGAATGTTCTCGAACATGCCAAATCAGAATGTCCTTAAGGGTCACTAAATGTCATAGACTTGCAATCTTTGGCAGGGCATATCTCAGAGCTCGTGTGAGGTATGGATGTGATTCTAGTTCCTATAGGACCATGTTGTAGAGACCTACAATAACCTCTCTCACTTTTTAGAGATCATGCTCCATTTTGATTTTGTGATGCCATCTCAGGTGATGTTGAAACTTGTAGTGTTGGCCAGTACAAAGTTGCCAACTACCAAATCTCTCTCACCTTTTTTTGTGGGATCGAACTATCTACTCCATTAGCTCTGGGTGGTTGGGTAAACCCTATCCCCAACCTTGTCACATCTTGTTCAAGGCTCGAACGTTCTCAATCATGCTGAACCAAAACATTCCTAAGGGTCACTAAATGCCATAGAGCTACGATATTTGACGAGGCATATCTCGGAGCTCATGTGAGGTATGGACGCGATTCCAGTTCCTATAGGACCATGTTGCAGAGACCTACAATAACATCTCTCATTTTTTAGAGATCATACTCCATTTTGATTTTTTGATGCCATCTCAAATGATGCTAAAACTTGTAGTGTTGGCCAGTATGATGTTGCCAACTGCCAAATCTCTCTCACCTTTAATCATGGGATCAAATTTTCTACTCCATTAGCTCTAGGTGGTTGAGTAAACCTTATCCCCAACCTCCTCCCATTTTGTTCAGTGCTCAAACTTTCTTGGGTGCGCTGAACCAAAACATCCCTAAGGGTCACTAAATGCCATAGAGCTACGATCTTTGATGGGGCATATCTCAGAGCTTGTATGAGGTATGGATGCGATTCTAGTTCCTACAAGATTGTGTTACAGAGACCTACACTAACCTCTCTTTCTTTTTAGAGATCATACTCCATTTTGATTTTGCAACGCAGGTGAGGGGATGCCCCTACAATAATATACCTCTGCACTTGAAGGGAGGGGACTGGCCCGCTAGATTGTTAGGTGGTGGGGAAGTATTTTACATAGAGAATCTACCTAAACCAACCATTATAGGCCCCGCTACTATTATGTTGGGGCACCCTTAATGATTATTGGGAAGATTCTATAGGTCCTTCATCGATGAATCACCTAGGGCCTAAATGTCCTACTATTCTAAGGGGAAGGTAAGGGCTAACACC
This sequence comes from Cupressus sempervirens, assembly GCA_028749045.1. Lineage (NCBI taxonomy): Eukaryota > Viridiplantae > Streptophyta > Pinopsida > Cupressales > Cupressaceae > Cupressus > Cupressus sempervirens. The sequence goes on from CM053784.1 coordinate 659,725,475, forward strand.
CATAAAAATAATAGGGTGATGTTGAAACTTGTAGTGTTGGACTGTACAAAGTTGCCAACTATCAAATCTCTCTCACCTTTCATCATGGGATCAAGCTGTCTACTTTGTTAGCTCCAGGTGGCCAGGTAAACCCTATCACCAACCTTGTCCCACCCCATTTAGCACTTGAACATTCTCAGGATTGGTTAATGGATTGGTTAATAGATTCATGTTGAGCTTCCAATTGTTGACCAATAGCCATTAAATGAGACCAAGCTAGTTAAAAGTTTTTTGTGGATACTTTTGGAGGACTTTATGACATTATTGACACTCCCATACCCAACTCATAAATAAGGAAAAATATGGAAAAGATGACATGATCTTGGGTTGAAGTAAAATCTCAAGAAGTGATGCACTTAATGAGCCATAAGAAACCTACGTGTACATTCCCCAACTTATAATGAATAGTTTCATATAAAGGCTCCATATTCTGGCCCAAAAATGGAAGCCAAGGATGTAACCATGCATGTATTGGCATAGTCTCCCTTTGAGGATCCCAACTATCTACTATTGTTATTAATTTGGGCATCACTATATGATCTAGAATGTTATGAAGTACTAAAGCATGTTGTAACTTCTACTATGTCTCTAGAAAAATACATCAAACCAAGGAATCATAAGGTCTTCTCCCATCAAAATGAATAGTTTTAAGGACTTTTATGCCTTTTCAAACTTTTTTTTAGCATGTTTGGTTGTTTTTAGGCTTTCTCGCATTTAGACCCTGTTGTGTGAACCCTTGAACAACTTTGGTATTTCTATAAACCAGTCAATTCATGAGGTCATAGGGGTCTAGTAGTCTCCTACGATCTTGTTAGAAGTCATAGGAGGTGTTAGGATCTTTAGAATTCTTTATAAAGTCATAAAAAGCAAAATAAGCTGCATAACTAGGGTAATAATGCAACATTTATGCAATAATATGGGATTTTGTTTGTAATGGCTCCCTCCAATAGTCACAACCTTTGAAAATGAATTGGACCAGTTGGAGGAAGGTCTTCATAAGCCCTTACAAGTAGGTGGAAGACATAGATTATTCTTTTTCTTTGAAATCAGTAAAGAAACTATCATTTTTCCTACAAAAATACTGCCTTTTTGTGTATTTTACGGACTATACAGATCAAGGGGCCTAGAGAGTTAGTTTTTATTGAAGCTTGTAGAGTCACCTTTCCAATGAGCATACTTTGAGCCCTTGACTCAATGAGAGATTGGAGATATAAGGTTTTTATGTAAAAGTTGCTTTCAAACCCTAACCAACTAGGGTTTTGGAAAATAGTGTTGATTTCTCCCATTTCCACTATTGGAAAATTCTGATTTTTGGTGCAATGGGAGGTTGTCAAATGTACATTAAGATTTTTGTGGTTTCTAGGTTGGAGCAGATGGTGGCTATTGATGTAAACATATGTTCAAGAGTTTAAGAAATGAGTTTGACAAGCTTATATTCTATGTGTTATAGGTCAATGATTAGAACAATACAAATAGTGTACAATGTTCATGGATATGTGAGCTTGGATATGTGTTGTAATATGAGTATAGACCTTATGTATACTATTGCAATACTTTATGTAATGATTCAAGTAAGTTATATAGATGTTTTATTAAAGACTAGTTGTAGGATAGTGATAGAGAAATATGTCAGGTATTGTTACTATATTTTGGTTATAACTTGTTGGTGACCTAGAATTAAGGCTTGGGAGCATAAAGCATGGTAGAAGACTTGGAATAGTGCATGATTTGGGATTTTCAATTCATTTGGTTTGTGTTGTGATGATCGCTAGTGTGTGGTGTACAGATTACTACTTCTAGGAGCTGATGGAATGGTGTAGTGTATTGTTTGGATTGGTGAGTGTTAATTGACAAGTAGGAATCCAATGAGTCCTGAGTGCTCTATTCATTCTCATGAGAGATGGCTTCATGCAAACCACTACTCATGCAACATGGGTCAATTAATTTGACTCAGAAACAACATAGTTGAATCTTGATAGAAATATCACAATTTGACATGTTGTGGAATATATAGGTTACTTATAAATTAACAAGCTTAAGGGGATTACTAATGAATGGTTCATAAAGCACAACACTTGATGAAGCTTTTACAAATTGAGTTTCAAGAAGAGTGGTTTTAACCATGGGGAAAATTTTTTAGTTAAGCACACTTGAGTTGGAGTAGTACTAGGATGGGTGACCTCCCAAGTAGTATTGGTACTTCACCTCTCTAAGCATCAATTAGATTCAATGGGTGCTAAGTTTTCTATTCATTATCATGAGAGATCAGTTCGTGTAAACCACTACTCATGAAACATGGGTCAATGAATTTGTCTCAAATACTACATAGTTGAATTTTGATAGCAATATCACAATTTGACTTCTTGTAGAAATGTCTTCTACTTATCAATCAATGAGCTTAAGGTGAAGGTTTTGCAAATTTTGTTGCAGGAAGAGTGAGTTTAACCATAGAGGAAACTTTATAGTTAAGTGTGCTCAAGCAAGAGTAGTACCAGGTTGGGTGACATCTTAGGAAGTCTATGTACCTCAACTCTACGAGACTCACCTAGATCTAATGAGTGCTAAGTGTTCTATTCACTCTCATGAGAGATGGGTTCTTATGTCCCACTACTCATGAAACATGGGATAATGAGATTGACTAAAAAATTAAACACTTGAATTCCATTAGTACTATCACAATTTGACTTGTGAAAAAGGATCTAAGCCTACTTATCAATAACACAATTTGCTAGACCATTTGACCTATCCTAGCATACACATGCATATCTAGTCTCCATGGTGATAGATTGATTGATTTATGAGGTGCACACATACACACATAGGAAAATCTATGAGAAGAAGCAAAGTATTTTTTAATAGGATTGACTAGAATGCCAAAAAAACCTCCTAAACCATTCAATTATATCCTTTGTCTAGTTCATATTGAAACACACAAATATTACTAAGGAAATCACACCCATTTTTGTTTTTTGTTTTGTTAATGATGTTCCTCTTGTCATGATTTTGGATTGATAAGGGCTCATGTCTATAGGAGGTTTGATTGTTTCCTTGTCTCTTAAGTTTTGACAAGATTATATTATGCATTTGATCTACTTTACAGAATTTGCACAAATGAGTTGGCATTACCATGTAACAACTTTGTTGCATTATGAAATTTGCTAATTTGCATGCCTCAGGGTTTGAACCAGTAAGTGAAACTTTGGAATCTACCTTTCCTTGTTCTAACCTAATCATTAGATGCATTGGTTTGGTCTTTCTCACAAGATTTTTGGTACTTCCTTTGTTAAGGTGACCTAATTGGGGCAATTAGGCCTGTATAATAGTCCAATTTTGGAAGGCTTGTAAATGGCTTTAGCACTTTCCCTTTTGGGGATATAACAAAATCAATAAAGGGTACTTGGAATTATAATTAGTTATTGACGTCTTTTGAAAGATATCGTACTTGTTGCCTAATTTTTCTTTGGAAGGGCTAGTAGCCTAAATGCTGCATTATGAGGACAGAGTTATGAAATTCATGTTTGGGTTGCTATTTGGCCATGGTTCCTTGGTTTTCATGTTGGGATGAACCCCTTAACATGCTGATCAACCTTATTTGTGAGAATCTACCATTCATGGGTATGAATCCAAGTTTTCTAGTGTAAAGTTGTATGGATTAATGATGATCCCTTAGTGTTATTGTTGTGTCAAGGTGTAGAAGTTTGGGTGTATAATTTTTCTTGTTGGATTGACATCAAAATTGTGCTTATTGTACCCTAACTTCCGCATCATTCTACCTATAAAATTCTATCTTCTACAAGGTACAACATTGACCAATTGTGCATATAAGGAAATACATGCATTGGAATACATGTGAGTGCCCATTACAATTGGTATTCTATGATGACAGATCTAATATATGGAATTAATGAAACCTTGAGAATCCTATTAGGCTCTACATCATAACTAAACCTTTGAATTAATGTAATGTATTGTTTTCAGTTTTAGATTTGTTATATGTTTTTAATAATAATTTAAGATAAATGTTTAGATGCATAACATAGAAGGTAGGCTTTAAACATGAACAAGAAGATCATAAATCAATATGACAATGACATAAATTGCAAATGATAAATTTTTTGCTTGAACACTAATAAAGTTTATTGTCGATCGATATTGTATCAAAAATTCAAATTGATTAGGTATTGAATTAATCTTGATAAACAAATGATAGAGAAGGAAAACTTTAAACATGAACAAGATCATAAATCATATGACGATGACATATTGGAAATGATAAACTTATTCTTAAACAGTGATAAAGTTTATTGTTAATTAATATTCTATCAAACTTTTGAACTGATTAGGTATTGAATTTAATGTCATACATCTAATATAAAATGATAACCAATAATTTGATGTACATTAACAACCACATAATATATTATGATAAGCAATAATGTTGTACATGGACAAACATATCATACATTAACCAATAATTTCATAAGTCTAATAATGTCATACATCAAATAAATGTCATACATCAAATATATATTGTCATATATGGATCAAATGTATATCGAGTATGCCTACTGACATAAAAGCCAACATATATGTCTGCTAATTCCTAGACATGTACATGTCTATCAACTATATCTTCTCCTTCCCATGGGGGGAAGGAAGCAAATCTCTAGAGGCCTTCAGTCATCGTGTGGAGGGAGACGGTGGCGATGATGGGGTCTTCCTCACATGCTCGCTTGTCCTCTTATTGAGGCTCTTCTCTAACTCAATCTGATACAAAAAAAGTAGATATGAATCAATAATTATTATACATTGAAATCAAATATATGTACACACAAAATTAATTACTTTCTTACTACCATCATATAGTTTCTCTACAAGTCCACCTCGAAAGCTCGTGGATGATCAGGTGTGACAAGACCCTACAACAATTGAATCAATATAATCACTTATAAATAAAATTATAAATTTGGATACTAACTATTATAAACAAAAACTAAAACCAAGAAAATTCTTTCATACCTTAGTCAATGGTTGTGAACTATCCATAGCTACAACCACTCCATGATCGACGGACTACCAGAGATGAGGAGGAGTCTCCAATGTCAAGAGCTCTATGTCATACAGTACACATTAAATGTAACATGAAACATGAAACAAATATATTCAAATGAATTAAATTAACATCAAACAAATGTACCTCTACAAAGCTCATGTCGCATTTAGGTTTGGAGTCTATAGCGAATGTCGATAGTCCTATAGAGAACTGATGCACATGCATAATTTTTTTTGTCAATCCTTCATATGATTACTTAATAAATATATGTATTCATTTAAATGATTAAATCAATACATACCTCTGGACTCATCAAGGGGATGAAAAATGGGGTCTAACCCTGAATTATGAAGAATGTTAATAGATGCTAATTAATTAGTCATTCACTATACATATGAAATGTGATCAAATTAGTTTATTATAATTGTAATTTACCTGTCTGTCAATGCCAAATGTCTCATTTAGGAACTGATCAGTCACTAGCCCATCATTTGCACCATCTTCAGCATGACTTCCAAATGTGCATAAGGATCAACACGATGTGCACATGTGACCATGATGTGCAAAATGCTCCTCCTCAACTAATGGACTCATGCAATGAATGAGGGTCTATGTCAAAGCTCTAATAGTCCCTAGAGTGCTAGCCTCTACATGTTCCTTCACAACTGAAGGAATAGTCACATGCTCACCCTGTGGCTTGACCACATGTGCCCTAACTACATTAGGGTCATGATGTGCCCCTGGCCTCTCAAATGATGACCCCCCACCTCTACCCTGAGAGTCTAATATATAAAAATAATTGGGGATCTCCCCAAGGACAAACTCACAATACAATTTCTTTAAGAAATACATGGGGACCTCATGATTATTGCAAGGAGGGGTATCAAAAACCATCCACCATCTATCCCAAAAATTATTTCTAATAGCATCATGTATGCACCAATGGATGGGGAACCATTTAGTACCCTCTCTAATAGTATTTTGTTCACCAAGTTTTCTAAATAATGCACATATTCTGCCTTTTGATCTATCTTTATTTTTTAATATCTTGATATGATAATTTATTTACATAATATCTTTTTTCTTCATCCCTCTTAATCCACCAAACATCTAACTAACCACTAACATGAGCTATGTGAGTCTTAATGGATTCGAGGGATGATGTCAATTGATCTCTTATTGGATTGGTTTGTCAACATTGTTTCAACTAACTAATGAGTCCATCTAATTCAGCTTCACCTCTTTCTATTTCATTTATTATATTTTCTTATGTGCCAAGAGGAGGTCTTGCAATTGGTTTAGGTTGTGAGATTTGTTCTTCTTCTTGTGGAGGGTTTTGGTTTTGATCGTCTTGAGGGTTTTGGTTTTGACCTTCTTGGGGAATTGTCAGTTCATTATTGACATTTCTTGATCAGAAATCAATTGAAATCTAAATAAATAAACAATTAAAAAAAAAAATTAAAAAACCTACAAAACAATATAGAAAACATATCAAACAATGCAAAAAGAAAGATAGATAACATACGGCATCCTCATGATCTCGATCTTCGATGGTGAGGAGGCATATTGGCAAGGTGAGTGGAAAAAAACTTATTTGAATGCAATCTGCATATGCATTGTAGCAAGGAGAAGTAGGAAAAAAAATGTTAAAATGAATGGGCTGCAGGTATGCAGGCCATTTATAAAAATTGGGTTTCTTTTTAAAGTGTGTACGTGCTATAGCATGTATGCACTATGGCTTAGGTTGCCCAAGCCATAGTGCGTATGTGCTATAGTGCGTATGCACTATTGAAAATTAGAACAAAAAATGGTGTCACCTTTTTGGCACCTCAACTTGGTGCAAATACCCATGTATATACATATATGTATATGTGTGTTTGTGTGTTTGGGTGGGTATATATAATTGATCTAGATTATTAGACCAATTGACTCACCTTGAATACTAAAATTACTCTTAACATTTGCATCTAACCACTTAGGACACACACATCCAATAATTTTTCTTTTTGATATGACCATACACAACTCCCAACTCTATAGAGAAGAGAGTAAGTATTTATATTTTTCCAAAAGACAAATTGCTTACATTGAAATTTACTCCCATTGTAAAAAGGACCTAATTTAAATATATATTAACTCTCTTAACTTTTATTTATCTACATATATATATATATATATATATATATATATATATATATATATATATATATATATATATATATATATATATATATAACAATCATAAAGTTGGTTTCTTAACATGAAGCTAGTACCTTATAAATTTTCTACTACCTATAAAAACGCAAAACAATAAAGGCAAATTACTTATACATAGAAAATAAAAACAAGTAAGAAAACTAATTATTTTTTAGGTTTTAAGAAAACATTTCTACATTTTATTTTACATACAAGTCTAAGAGGCTTTTCAAACTATAAGTTTTAACTAAAAGCTTTCTTTTTTTCCTGTCCAAGAGTAAACATCACTTAACAATGATTTATTCATAGACAAACCAAGTTAAGTAGTAATAGATTATCATGCTTTTTCTAATCACATATTTTTCTATATTGTATAATGTTTAATATAACCCTCCTTAATTTGATTTGTGATAAATGTTAGTAACTTGTTTAAACATTGTACTTTTAGACACTCAGGTTTTTGGACTCCTGTATATTTTGTGATCGTTAATAATAAAAAAAATTTAAGAAAATTTTGTTGTGTTTTAGTAAATCTAAAAAAAGAATCATGAATACTTATTGCTTTCCCAACATAACCGATTAATGTCATCACTAATTCAATCAAGAAACCCATCAAGGGGATAATAAAAAATAAGTATAATCATCTAAAGAGTAATTGGTAACTTAGGCCAAGGTAGTGTAGTGATAATGTTACATTCCCATTTAGGTTCTTTTGTTAAGGGTAGTCCTTTCTACCTGGGATCGGCTCTCAAATTAGCCAAATATAACACTCACCCATGTGCAACCTTGTCAATAGAATCAGTGTTTAATCAAGAGGATATATTTAGCTTATTGATTGAAACATGTTCACTTTATGTTCCTTATTTTGAAGGATTAATATATTACGTAATTCTTGGATGGATTGGCAGTAAAGTTGGTATTATTAATGGATTACATATATCGAATGCAATGTAAGTTATTATGAAATTGTGTTTGATGTGTCTACACCATCTGCATGATGAGAAGTTGTACTTTCATGTTGCTTCAACTATATAAGTTTTAGTGGTTATATTTGAAGTTTAATTGAGTGAGAAAATGACAAGTTAAATCATACTAGAATCAAGGGACTTATCTCATTGTAGAAGTATATGTTACTGTTCATGCACCAAAGAATAAACTGAGCCTTGTAATGTCTAGCATATTACATATAGTCAAGTAGATACTATGTAGGGTCTTCAATGAATACATGGAAATCAAGTTGTGAGATATTATGTGAATATGCCCTTGGTTTGGTTGAGTTTGGTAATGTGAATAGTAAACCTAATTTAAAATAAGTTAGACCCATTAAATTGAGTTCCAAAATCAAGATAGGCACAATGTGTCTAACAAGAAATAAGAGGGGAAGGAAGATGCCAATTGTCAAATGTAGAAAAAGAGTTGGGTAGTGTGTAAAACACATTATTGAAAAGAAATGGAGTTGGAAAAAGATGAAGAAATGAAGTGAGAAACATGACAAGAAGAAAGAATGCTAAGGAATGTAAAGAGAATCTCTGAAAGCATTAATGAAGGAAGGTGAAGTAGACTTGAGAAGATGTTTCATTTTAATTAAAGATTGGATGCTTGCCTCAAGATTGAATCAAGTGAATAAGAGGAATAAGGCACACTCAAGTAGATAAAGAGCAATGAAAATAATGGTTTTAGAATGCTATGAGGAAATAATCAAGATAAAAAACCATGGAATGACATTGCTATGAATATATCAGCAATTTGATTTTACTATTTGAGCAGTAATAAAGAGGGATAATGATGTTTGACCAATTCTAGAAGATATTTAGAAGGAATGTTGAATCCTTTTCATTTATAAATGAGAGGGATTGAAGATGAGGAGTTGTCAAACATTTATTGATCAAGAAGTTTCACAAAAAATGACTTCTAAGAGACATGCTTTATTGGCATGTAGAGATAGTGAGAATTGGCAAGGAAAAAAATCTTTGCAATGTCATTCAAGGTTTTCTTCCTAGTTTCCTGCTGCTTTACTTGCAAGCCTCAGAGTGGTGGGGCCAACATGGTTGATTATGCACTCTCCAACCAATTGTTCCTCCATTCCATCTAGCACTTCTCCATCACCCCCATTCTTCTTGCTAATCATACCCCCCTTAGCCTCTCCCTCCTATCCAATTAGGAATATTCCCTATCTTTTCTAAAGTGTATTATGTCTAAGAAGCTAGGGCAGAGAAAAAAGTACACAATTAATCTATCCAAGATATGTAAGAGAAAAAAAGAAAACAAGTTCTAGAATAACTTGCACCATTTCATTTTCATATTCCTTTCCAAGGTCGATATATGCATAAAGGTTTTCAATGGAAGAGAGAAGAACCTAAATTAATGGGATCCACAATTGAACGAGCATCTTCCTCTAGTTATAGGCTCATTTCTAGGGAGTTCCACTTAGTGCACTTAAATATGCCCACATGAAGCAGTGATCTATGATGGTTGATCTGCACAAAGTAGAAAGATGGGAAAAGCCCCAATATTACTCATAGGTGAAGACGTCAATGTTAAACCCCAATAAAACCATGGTTTGTGTTGCTGCTAATAAAGCTACCACTCAAAATATAACATATAACATATTTTTTTTTATTTTTTCATTATGTAACCCAAGTTTGACAAAATTTTGACCAACTTGGGAAAACCTAAGTTGGTTGAGATTTCAACCAATTTGGGCATAAAACCCTCATTTGGTCAAAATTTCAACCAACATGTGGATAAAAAAAAAAAAGATGAAATCATAGGCTAATATGGCCTTTGGTCAAAACTTTTGCTAGAAAAACAAGTGGAAATATACTAGTGGATAAATTTCTAGCATGTCAAACCTTGACGAGGTTGCAAATATCTAGTATTAGTGATGCTGCTATCAATTTTTTGGACAATGAGTATGTGAAGGTATCAACTAGTCCTCTAACAACTGGTCAATTGAAGAAAAAGAAAGAACACAAACAATCAATGTTGGAGAATGCATCAACCCTAAGTTATGTCAAGTTTGATGACCTGAAAGATTGTGATAGTGTAGAGAAAATGTGGGACAAACTTAATACCATATATGAAGGTGATGATAATGTCTTTAGAGCCAAATTAGAAAGACTAAGAGGTAAATTTGATGATATGAGAATGATGGAAGGTGATAATATAGTAGAATAAGGCACAAGAGTTAAAGAATTTGTTAATTTTATTTGTGGTGTGAATGAAGAATTAAAGATGAAATAGTGATAAGCAAGACATTGATGACTGTACTCCCTATTTATGCAATTAGAGTGTCTACAATTCAAGAATTGAGATGCACACTACGTAACAATTTGACCTTGCAAGGTGTAATTAGTAGACTTACTTCTTTTGAAATGTCTAACTTTGATAACTACACACCTACTACTATTGAATCTACCTTCGAGTCATAATTGGTCCTTAGCAAAAGAAAAGGAAAATATGTGAAGAGTGACAATCATAGTTTTGATGATGAGATTGATGAACTTGAAGCCCTCATTGCAAAACCATTTGGAAGAGTAAAATGTAAATGAAAAGGTAAAATACCTATTATCTATTTTCCATGCAACAAAGTAGGTCATATTGTTGTTAGGTGTCCTGATAGAGATGATAAGGATGAACGGAAGGAAAGAAAGGACAAAGGAAGAAGAGATGACTGAGACTTCAAGAGAAAAAAAAAAGGATGAAAAAGGTAAGAAATCCTATTAAATTACTGAAGAAGAAACTGATAATTAATCTCAAAGTAATGATGATGAAGTTATCTATGTTTCTATGAAAGAAGAGTATGATGAAGATGAGAAAACTGCATTGATTTCATATGTAAACAAAAGTGATAGATGGATAATTGATAGTGGATGTTAAAACATATGATTGGTGATAAAGATAAAATTGAGGACACTGGTCCATATAAAGGTGCATGTGTAAGATTTGTTAATTATATTCCATGTGTTGTAAAAGGTAAAGGAACTATTCAACGGACTAACAAGATAAAATATGAGAATGTTTATTGGGTTAAAGGACTCAATTATTTTTTTTTGAGAGTTTCATAGCTGAACAAATAAGGTTACAAAGTTGAATTTCACAATAGGAAGGCTAAGATACATGATGTTAATGGTAAGATAGTTTGAAGTGATGATTAGGTAAGAGGTAACTTGTTCTATCTATATTTATCTAATGATACATGTTTGTTTTTAGAACAAGAAGATGTTTGGGTGTGGCATACGAGGTTATGTCATGTAAACTTTGAAAATTTTGTGGATATAAGTAAAATAAAGAAAGAGGATTGCCAAAACTTAAGAAGCCTAACAATGCTATGTGCAAACAATGTTAATTAGGGAAAATGACCAAGTCTAGTTTTAAGATAAAAGTATACACTTCTAATGATATTTTGGATCTGGTTCATACTAACCTATGTGGACCCATTGATGTTTAAAGCTACTGTGGAGATAAGTATTTCATTTTTTTTTTTGATGATTACTCTAGGATGATTACTATGATGTTTCTTAAAGCTAAATCTGATGATTTTAAATTATTCAAGTGGTATTTCTAGAAAGAGTCAAAACAAAAGCAGGGAAGAGTCTGAAGTGCTTGAGACCTGAAAAAGTTGGTGAATTCATTTTAAGTGAGTTCAATATATTCTATAATGACAAAGGAATTAAAAGATAGATGTTAGCACCAAGGACCCCTCCTCAAAATGGAATGGCTAAAAGGAGAAATAGATCAATAATCGATTGTGCAAGAACATTGATGATGGAAAAGTGTATATCAAAGAAATATTAGATAGAAGTTGTTAGTATTGTTGTATATACCCTAAGTAGAGTACAAGTCAAGAAAGGTATAAATGCCAGATGTTTTGATCTATGTTATGGATAGTATAGCAGTATTTCATCTACTAGGGAGGTAAGAATGTACTAAGAGCCAAATCAAAAAGCTTGAGAAGAAATTTTGATGACACGATGATGGTAGAAATTGAGAATTTTGTTCAATATGTGGGAAGAAACAGTGAAGGTTTGAATGCTATCAAAGGAGTAGAAGGAAAGATCACTAATGAGACTTTGATCAACAAGGTATTGAGAACTTTGCTTCCTATTTATGCTATCAGAGCTTTTTTTTTTACAATAACTAAGATGTACTCTTGGTAAGGATTTAACCTTGGATAGTCTGGTTTGCGTTAGGATTTACAAGTGCCCAAGTATACTTCTTGTTGGGGACGGGGGGGGGGGTGTGAATTAGGAGTAAGGAGTATTAGACTTTAACCAATAAAAATTTCAACTTTAAAACATTTCTTGAATAAAAATATAGAAATAACATGTAAAGCAAATGCATCCACATAAATGTTTGACACTAGATATGATTACCTAGAAACCTTCCATTGAGAAGGTAAAACTAGGGTGGGGATGATACCCACAACTCTTCACTACTACAACAATAAAGTTCACCTATTAAGGTTACATATTTTTACCATTCTCATGATCTTCCTTGTGAAAGGCCTGCCCTGTTAAAGGCTTACAAGGTTTTTTTAGATCCTACCCTATTAAAGAATTTTAACACCCTGTTAGAAGTGTTTTGGCTAAAGGACTTTAGAACACTTACTTGGAATGTTACCCTATTAAAGGATTTATACAGTGGCTATTAAACCAACCTAAATCCATAGGATTTCATTCTATTGTAACAATTGTTAGAGAATACAATAGAATATTTGATCTGATACACTTACAATCTGATATTGCTGATTTCAAATCCTTGTTTTGTCCAATCTGATCCTCACTGATCTGCTATGAAAAATGCTATATTCTTTATCCTTTATTCTACTAACTAACTCTACAATTCTATCCTTCTTCTTACCTTCAACTTGATCAATTCACCTTTTCACTTCCTTCAAATATTTGCTAACATTATTTCACCGTATGCATTCTCTTTCACACTCTCTGTCTATCTCTGAGTTATGTGGATTCGCCTCCTTTAAAAAGATTTCATGACTTAGGGTTAGATATGAATCTATGATTGAGATTCATCCAACTTTCCCTCTCAAATACCTCCATTTTTTTCATTGGTTGCATGTTGATTGCATAGGGAATTCAAATAGATTTGATCTTATCTCTAAGCCTTGAGGTCTATTCATATGTCATCTCAAAAATAGTTTACATCTAAGTTTGTGAAGGCACAAACTCTTATGTTTATTCTGTATTGCTCAACACTTACTAATTACTAATGCTTTAAACATACTAAAATTCTATTTGGCTCAGCACTTGAACTTGCTCGGTATCTATTAGTCACTCGTCACTTGAAACTTTCTCATCACTATCTGTTTGCTTGGCATCTGAATGACTTGGCACTTGTTGATTTTATGGCTCAACACATATTGCAACTTGGCATCTATATTATACTTGGCATCAACTTAGAAAATTTATTAAGTCTGTTGACAGTCAATTGTCAAAACCAATTTGAGATAAGTAATCTCCCCCTTTAAAATGAGTTTCAAAAACATTTAACTATGCATGATGAAACTAATCTCCTTGAGTATAATATACATTCTATTCAACATATATACAAAAATTTAAAACTATTCAAAAATTTTGGAAGGACTGTATACCTCAAAATTTGGTGTCTCCTCCTGAGTTGATGTACCATTTTCTTTATCCAAAAATTCTCTCTAAAGAGTGATTTGCCTCTACTGATATTCCTTGTCTTTATTCTGAATTCTAATACCCTTTATCTAATGTGTTCTGTTATGCCCTGTTTCCTACTATATGTTCTATTTTCATTGCTCTCCTCCTTTCTTCTCTTTGTACTCTCCTTTTAATTTTGGCTCCCCCTTTAACATGTCTCCCCTTGTAGATTAACTGTCCTCCTGGCCTAATTTATCTCTTCCTTTTTATAATTTCTCCCACTTTTTTGACACTTATGTCAAAGGGTCTATGCAATAACTGAATATTTTTCCAAGAAGGTTTTTTTCACTTCCATTATAATTCTTAGAGCAGCATCCCAATTTTATATTGCAACTTCTAGGGATTTGATTTGTATAGCTATCTTTGCTGCAAGGTGAACTAAGCCATCTAATGTTGAAAGATTTCGATCTTTCTTTCTATAAAATCTCCATGTGATGGGTTTGGGTAGATTGAATCTAAACTAATTTGGCTCTAATGTTAGCCTCTTCTATTGTTAATACAGCTAGTTCCTTTTGTGTGTGAGGCATTTTGTTAAAGTGTTTTTCACTTTGAGTTGGATCTTTTGGCAGTTGCATGCTAGATATCTTCAAGTTCCTTTCCAAGCTCATTATTCTTTAGTTAGTTTCCTGTGTGAAAATGGAAGGATCACACAATTTTGAGTACAATGAGAAGATATTCTCAAGTACTTCCTCCACTTTATCTATTTTCTTAGCTAGTTCTACCTATGAAAGTGCTATCTTACTAGATATTCTTTCATTCACCTTTTCTTGAAACTTATTTTCTTACCATTCCATGAGTTTTACATTTGTCTCATTGTCTTCATTCGTCACCTACTCAATAATTTCTAATATTGGTTCCAATATTGGCTTCGTTTCATTAGGTCCTACAAGTTTAATGAATCTAAAAAGATGTCTTTAATCTCAATTAGTGCTTGCCTTTGCTTATATTCATTTCTGCGTATCTCCTGCTTCTTCTTCCTCTCTAGTGCCTCTTGTACTTCATTGATCTGACCAACATTCATGGTTGCATATTCATACTTTGGAATGGCTATTTCTTCATCTAGTGTAGGGTCTCCATAGTAAATTACCCTTGCAACCTTTGTAGAGCTTGAGCCTAGTGCTAAAATTTGAAGTGGTATTGCTTCAGTGCACGACTTTTGAGGCATTCTTGTAGGAGTCCCAGTGGTTGGAAGATTAACCAAAGTTTGAATTTCTTCTTGCTCCTTTTCTTTTGGGGTCTCCTTCTCCTCCTCTAATCTATCTTTATCAATAATAATTATTTGTGCAAGTGCACCTTGTACTTGTGTAGTAGGAACAGAAGTATCTATATATCCTGTTTGTTCCTTTGTTAGCTCCTTGGTAGTTGTAACAACTTTAATGATGGAGTCAACCTTATCTGATGTATCTTGTGAAGCTTTCTCTATAGTTTGTTCACTTGTAGCTATAGGGATGATAGAAGATGTTTCTTATGTTGTCATCTTATCCCTAGTCAAGTCAGCTACTGCTTTCTACAACTCGTCTACATTGACCAATACTGCATTACTACATAATTCAGTTGTAGAGTTGGTTGGTCAAGGATCTTCTTAAGATCCTCTATAGTCAATGGATTGGTGTTCTGACCAGAATTGTCAGGAGCATCCTTCACTTTTATTATGTTTGTAGGTGTAGAGGTTTCATGTGGAGGACTTGGAGGTGGCATTAGTGTGTCTTTCATACTCTAATTTGTTTTCCATGCTTGAACAGTTGTCATATTATCTTCCTTTTGTGTTCCCTCCTCCACAATATCATTTGCCTTTTCCTTCTCATCTTCACCTTCCTTGTCATTTTCATCCTCTTCTCCATTATTTCTTCCCTCAAAGGGATCTTCCTCTCTTTCTTTGGAAGTTTTTGGCCATAATCCAATTTTCACATTTGAGTGGACTTCTTGATAACATCTTCAATCTTATTTTGAAAAATGTTGAAGGCTCTATATTTGGGCCCAAATTTTCTCCTATGCTTCTTATTGGCCTTGGTTATTTTCCCCTTTGTAAGCTCTAGCATTACTTGAGCCAATGTAGATTCTCTTATTTCTTTCTCCATATTAAGGCAATAATGCTATTTATTTTCAACAATAGAATATAAATCCTTGGGCATTGAATTGTCAAGTTCAAGTGGGGTGGTTTTGAACTTAGCCATCATAGTATAAACTGATTCTTCAACCATGTTCTACTTATTCTTACTTAACTTATTAAATTCAATATTCTTCAAGCCATTTAAGTTAGCATTATCTTTAACATTTTCACAAATTTTTTCTAAATCAAATTTTAATGCATGAATTACCACTCTAAATTGGCTTGTGTCTTCTAACTTTGTTCTCTCTTGATCTGAGTCAAGTTGAGCAACATATTTTCTTCTTAGTCTTTTCTTTTCTAGACCTTGTTGCTTAGTTATCTTCTTCTTTTCTTTGGCCTACTCCTTGGTCTTTTAAGTGGTAGCCCTTGTGCTTTCTCTTGTAGTGGGCTTTGGAGGGCTTGGCTAAGTAGCCCTATTGCTCTTGAGCTAAGATATAGACTATTTCTGAGCTTTTCTTTTCTTAGGCTCTGGCTTAGTAGGTGCTTCCTCAACTTTCTCTTCCTCAGCACTTTCTTCCTCTTCAACATCTTCTCCAGTGCCTTGTGTCAAGGCAAGTGACTCTTCGACCTATACTTCTTCTTCTTCATCATCATCATCTTCTTCCTCTCCTTTTCCTATCCCTTCACCAAATTTGGCCTTAATTTTCTTAACTAATTTGTCCTTTTTCTTTAGAGTTGAAGCTATTTTCAACTCCATTTCCTCTTTAGACTTTACAACATCAAAAGTGCCAAAAGGTTTTGCACTTTTATCAATCTCTTCTACAAGTAATGTTGTGATTGTTGTTGATGACTCATCAATGTTAATCTCATACCCTAATGGCCTTAGCCATCTCACTCTAGGTATTGTTGCTTGGATATAAGTGTAGTAAATGTCAACTAAGAAACAAATTTCACTAGTATGCTGATCCACTAGGGAGACTAGAATCCTTAGTCTTTGCTTCATGGACTTCTTAAAGTCCTCAAAATAGCTTGTCATGATGGCTTAAAAATTATCTCCCATCTACTCTATGTACTCATTCACTTATACTACTATAGACCTATTGGTCCTCCAACTTATCTTACTAAAAGAGGGAAATTCATTCCGAACATAGAAAAAGATACATATCAAAATTGATCCAAAATTACATTGAGCACTCTTGGATCTCCTTATTGGTCCCAAATTCTCCGTGATTTTCTATAGTTGCAATTCTACTAGATCATATGTATGATCCTTCTTAACAAGTTTGTATTTGACATCAATTACAATGCATGTTACACTATTCAGTCAGCTTGACTAGTAAAATTTGCGAGATATAACCCTAACAAAAAATTTTACAAGTGGATCTTTGATTGTGTCAATTATCATGCCCCTTTTGTTCCACTTTGCTCCAGTGTTCTTCTCAATGGCTTCTTTTGAATCACTCCTTAGGGTCTTAGGTCATTCTAGGGTTGGGTATCCTATTACCTTGTGTATGATTCTCTTTGATAGTTTAATAGGTCTACCTTACATTCATAGGCATCCACCGTGAATCCTGCTCAAAACTATTCTCATCCACTCCATCTTGAAAACTGCATGGAAATCTAGGTCATGGGTTAAGCCTTTCCTTTCAACAATATGAAATTCTTCCTATAATACCTCATGCTCAAATAGTTTTCCATAGGTTTATCGAATCTCCATATCACCAGTTGCTCCAACCTTATAGTTATAACACTTTCTGACATCTTACACCATTACAACATTAGGTGGAATCATAGATAGTGCACCAGCAGGGTCGTTCTTGTATGTGACTTCAAGTATTTGCCTAAAATCTAGTTGTTTAACTTCAATAATAACCAACTAAACCTCAAACAATTCCTTATCCTTAGGATTCCTAGAGCTAGAGGCGATTTCTGCAAACTAGGGTTTAAACTTCAAAACTTGGCACTTGAGAAATACATTAGATCGACAAAATTATGCTTGATTTTTGTTGGAAACTTGTGTAAATTGTTTAATCTCTAGTTTCCAATCACTTTTGTTCTCTTTTCACTCTTCTTCTATGTTTTCAATGATGAGAAATGATTGAAAATTTGACCTTATACCCTTCAATACATAGCATTTAATGCTTAGTGCATATATAGTTGTCTACTCGACTCCTTATGCAATTTCTATTCCAATTGGCTTCCTTTTATTTTCTAACACTCGACATCCACTAGAGTTTCCCTTACTTAGCTTCAATAAGAATTTCCTTTCTACTTAGCAATAGCTAAATTCTTGACTTCAACTAACTTTGGTAGACAACTTAGCATACATTAGGATTTTATTCGGCATCTAAAGGGAACTTTCCTTACTTGGCAACAATGTGAAAACTTTGAGGATTTAACCTTGCATCTTTATTCACGTTGATCTATCCTTTTCACCACTAAATTATTCTAGGAACTGATGTATGATAAATCATTTAAATATTAGTCCTTCATACTTTCTTTTGCTTAGTTTGATGAAGCATGACCACTTGACCCTTTAGGTGAAGTGATCCCTTCATTTGATGTGCTACATCCATCTTTCTTCTTCCATGTCTTGTTCATCTCTCCTCTAATGTGCTCAACATCTACTTTGCCTTTTACCTTGTTTGACTCTAAGTTAGGTGCCTTTGTCCTTGTAGGGAAGTGCTCGCTAATATGACTAGTCTTCAAACAACTAAAGCATGTAATTTGGCTTAACCATCTTTTGTACCTTTGACTAAAATGTGTTCTTATGCAATTCTTAGGGATGTGTCCATACTCTTAATAGTAATGATAGCTATGTCTTGTATTGTAGTCCCAATTATAGGAACTTCCATGATTTCTTCCCTTGTTTCATGACCATGTGGTCTTGGATATGCATTCAAAGGCTTTTTGTCCAAACTTCTAACAATTGTAGCAATGTCCTTCAAATCTTGGTGCATGCATAGACCTGGTTCTACATTCATGTACCCAATGACCTTGTTTGTTGCACTTGTAACAACATGTAATATTCTTTGGCTTGGTAGTCTAACTACCATTCTTGTTCCTACAAACATTAGCTAAATGTCTTTTCTTACCACAAAAGGACAAGTGGGTTTGGAGTTCTTACCTTTGTCATTCCTTTGTTTAGCAATCTTGGATGACTATCCTTCTTCAGTGCTTGTATAGACCAAACCTAATGTGTCTTTACTAGATCTAGTGGATTTTAGTAGTTTCTCAAAGTACTTGATGGCTTCATTTGGCTTGTTGAAGGTTTCAACAAATTTCTTCTCTCTTTTTAGGTCATTCTATAGTTGTTCATTTTGCAACTTCAATGTAGTTATCTCAATGTCCTTAACATTCAACTCATGATGGGCATTCATCATTTTCCTCAAGGTATGCAACAGCATGTTTGAGATCCTAGATAGCTCTATTGACTTTTCTTCCAACCTATTTGAAAATATTCTTTTGTCTTCTTCAATCATAGCCTTGTCCTATATGGCTTCTTTTTTTTTTTCAATCACCTCACATAATAGTATTGCTTGTGATTCTTGCTCCAACTTGATATTTCTAATCTCTTTAACTTGTGCTCTATTCTTATCCATGAGATCTACAATTACTGCATCAAACTCATGAGAGTTACCATTTGCAAACAACTTTATGGTGTCAATCTCCTTGTATTGGGTGTCATTCTTAGCTATGGTAATCTCTTTCCTTCTCTTTAGCGAACTCCTCAAAGCATTTCTGGCTTCATCCAATTGTTGCAATAAGAGTTGTAACTCAATCTCTTGATTTTCAATGGTCTTTCTAAACTTGTAGACTTCCATCTCAAGATCTTTTCTCCAAGCTATAAGGCTTCTCCTGATGAGAACTTAGCTCTAATAGAAATTGTTTGGATTTACAAGTGGGAAGTATACTTCTAAGAGGGGAGGGGTGTGAATCAGAAGTATTTGCATAAACACAAAGAAATAACATGTAAAGAAAATGCATCCACATAAATATTTGACAGTAGATATGATTACCCAAAAACCCTCCAATGAGAAGGTAAAATTGGGGTGAGGATGACACCCGCAACTCTTCACTACTGCACCAATAAATTTCACCTATTAAGGTTACATATTTTGACCATTCTCATGATCTACTGTGTGAAAGGCATGCCTTGTTAAAGCTTTAAAAGGATTTGTTAGATCCTACCCTATTAAAGGATTTGAACACCCTATTAGAAGTGTGGTTGTCTAAAGGACTTTAGAACACTCACTTGGAATGTCACCGTATTAAAGGCTTTATAAAATGGATGTTAAAACAACCTAAATCCGTAGGATTTCATTTTACTATAACAATTGTTAGATATTACAATAGAATGTTTGATATGATACAATTACAGTTTGATATTGCTAATTTCAAATCCTTGTTCTAGGTATGTGGAGGATCATGGTGTGCAAAAAAGTGGCAATCTAAAAATCTTGTAGTTCTAAAATATCTCAAACCATTTCAAAATCTATTCTAACATTTTCCCCACCCACCCTGATACTAAATGAAAACAATTAATATCTTTATAAGGTCTACTATATTTTCTGATACCAAACCTATATGGTCAACTTTAAAAACATCCTAAAAATGTGCTTTTGGTCTATTTTTATGTGATTTTTACTTCAAACATGTAGCTGACTACTTTTTTTTCACCAAAATTTGATGAAATGAAAAGGGTTCCTTAAGAATGTTGTTATCTTTCCATAAATGTAAGATTTTTCAAATTATGAGTTTAGTAAGTAATTATTACCTATTTTCTAATGGAGTTATGTATAAAGTGTTGGTTGACACACCACTTGATAAACAACTATAACTTTCAAATGGTGCAACATTTTTTAAATCCAAAAGATGCATCACATTCTATGTTTCTTCTACTATAAGGGAAAAAAATGAAAATTTTAATTTATAGAGTTTTGAACTAGTTAAGGTGGTCAGACACGAGAGTTTTTTATTTCAAAAATACTAAAGTCAAAAATTATTTATTTAGAATAAAAATACCCAAAAATATGTGTCACATCCGGGCATGAGTCTACTACTTATATCTAGAATATTATTAAAAAATATTATCATTTGATTTTGATTAAGGTGGTCAGACATACATCTACTTCTTATTTTTGTTTTTAAATTTTTTTGTAATATTGCATTAAAATTCAAAATTTTAACCAATCAATTTTTAATTTTTTGAGATAAGTTCTAATAGTTTAGAAACTAGATTCAATTTGCTAGAGATTCTTTTTTGTCAACTTTTTGATATAAAGTTAATAATAAGTAGAAAATTGCACATTAAGTTGACATAACCCTAATTTTCTGATTTTTTATTGCCACTTAAGGGCATAGTTTGGTTGACCATGATCCTGCACATACCCTTCTATCCAATCTGATCCTCACTAATCTTATATGAAAAATGATGTATCATTTATCCTTTTTTTTTGATAATTGATTCTGGAATTTTGTCCTTCTTCTAAGTCACCTTCGACTTGATCAATTCACCCCTTTCTCTTCCTTCAAATCTTTGCTAACATTATTTCCTCACATACATTCTCTTTTGTACTCTCTTTCTTCCTTTGAGTTAAGGGGCTTTGCCTCCTTTAAAAAGATTTCATGACTTAGGGTTAGGTATGAATCTACAATTCAGATTCATCTAACTTTCCCACTCAAATCACTCCATTTTTCTCATTGGTTTCATGTTGATTGCATACAAAATACAAATAGATTTGATCTTATCTCTAAGCTTCAAGATATATCCATATGTTGGATCAAAAATGGTTTACATCTAAGTTTGTGAGGGCACAAACTCTTATGTTGATTTTGTATTGCTCAACACATACTAAAATTATGTCTTTCTCGACACTTGAACTTGCTTGGCATCTATTAGTCACTTGGCACTTGAAACTTGCTCGATACTATCTATTTTCTTGGCATCTAAATGACTTGGTACTTGTTGATTTTTTGGCTTGGCACATATTGCAACTCAGCTTGTAGACTTACTACTTTTGAATTGTCAAATTTTGATAATTTTACTACCCCTACTATTGAACCTACTTTCAAGTTACAATTAGTTTTACATAATTCTATAAGGAAGAAAAGAAAGTATGAGGATAGTGAGAGTGAATCTTCTAGTGATGATCATGAGAATCTTGAAGCATTAATGGCTAGGAGATTACCAAGAACCATAAGAAAATTAAAAGGTAAACTTCCTATTATCTATTTTTTATGCAATAAAGTTTGTCATATTGTTGCAGTATGTCCTAAAAAGGATGACAAGGATGAAAGGAAAGAAAACATATTCAAAAGAACAAGAGATGGATAGAAAACAAAGGATAGAAATATTACAAGGGAAAAGCTAAGAACTCTAGTAATATTGTTGAGGAAGAGACTAATGATGATTCTTATAGTGATGATGAAGATTTTGTTTATGTTGGTATGAAAGATGATTCTAATGAAGATGAGAACATTGTTCTTAGTTTATCTATGAGTAAAGGAGATTGATGAATAATTGATAATGTTTTCCCACATCACATGACTGGTAAAAAAAGTTAGTTTGAAAACCTAAAAAATCATAAAGGAGATAGTGTTAAGTTTGGTAATGATGCACCATGTCTTGTAAAAGGTAAAGGATCAATAAGATTGACTGATACAATTAGATGTGATAATTCGTCTTAGGTTCAAGGACTTAACTACAATTTTTTTCAGTGTGGTGTATGTTGTCACAAAATTTTGCACCCTTGCCCAAAGTTTTTACCTAAGGACAACCTTGTGAAACATGGAAACAACCTCCAAGCTGTGGGACTTGAACTATGAGGTTGAGTCTCTGGAGAAGGTTAGCTTCCTTTACTATCAGGGTGCACCTAACTACTCTTGGAGAGGAAAAGGAAGAAGGAATGCATAAAATCAAATCTACCTATTCTAACCTAAGGGGGGTGATGCACCAAAAATAAAGTGTTTAAATCAATCTCTGCCCATACATGTACTATTAAACCATCATGATACCAAAAGATATACACATCTAGACTTTTTTTAATCCAACAATCACATACAAATCAAAAAAACCCAAATGAATGACACAAGGAAAGAGAGGATTCACTTATATACCATTCATAGGCCAAAAGAGATATAGTCATGCAAGATTGCATATATCTACAATACACCAATGAGAGGAAAATAGTTCTTGCACTTCACATCAATGGCTAAAGGAGATAAGAATGTCATACAATTTAGAGGCAAAGGGGATTTATAGTGAAATTGTAGAGCAATATCAAAGAAAACAGAGAAGAGTCGACCTCAACAAAATCTACAAAAATTTCCTTTATAGCTTAGGCATAACTAAGATGTTCTCTAACTAAAGTTACTTCACAACCACTTCCATGAAGTCTATTTAGAGATCTAAAGAAAATTTGATCTGGGCATAGATTCAAAAACAATGAAATCTAATATTTTGTTGAAACAGGGCCCTAACAGAAATGATGCCATTAAACTATTTTGACCAAGTAGATGGATAAATTGGGGTGGTGGAGTGTTCTTCTATTGTTTATTGGGTTCAACATTCATTCGAGAGTAGTTGGAATTGATCGTGAGGATCAAATCATGCAAGAAAACTTGATTTCTATCATTTTTGGCTCATCAATCAGCAAAGTCAAAAGTCAACTGAATCTTGCAACCAAAATGGGCCACACGAGAAAATAATTTCATTTCATTTTGCCACCCCATAAAGTCTCCATGCGGTTGACCACATCTTCTCAATTAACTGAGCCACCTTCCCAACTTAACCGCAATGTCACATAACAGTCAACCTTAACTGTTAATGCCTTAGCTGGGCCCATAAGGACACATGTCCTTCAGGCACTTTCCCACATTGTTTATTTACCTTGCATCTTCATAATGAGGGAAAGCACTGATCATCATGAAAGATCTTCATTACACTATGCCTACCCTTAATACTTCTGGGCCCACAGACTACTCAGCATACACCTCAGCATGACCTAGCCCCACTTGGCATCACCATGTGGCTTATGAAATCAACCTGACCTCACAAAGACATGCGACAGTGAGGTGCTTTCCCACATTATTTAACATCCTTGCATCTTCATAATGTGAGGAAGCACTCACCGTAGATCTATTTACATCGAATGGTAGATCTTGCTACACAAATAGAGTATCACCTTTTCAAACCCACGTGCTCTAACAAATGCCATGACAGTGAATTCATCTATTACCATTGAGAAGAATGGATGCATGATGTCATTATCAGCTACATGTCACGAAGGGGCTTGCCCGCATTAGGTAAAGGTAGTCCATTTTGAGAAAGCAAGAAAGTGCCCACCATAGATCATGAAAGATATAATGGTGAGGGAATTGCAGGCAAGCAGAAACATTAAAGTGCATAGTCACTTAGAAACAAGGAAATACATTAAGGTTTTATTTCATTTATTTTCATATTTCCATGGCATTTTGAGTACTTAAGTATGGAAAGTGACCGTTAGGTGAGCTCAAGTATTTGAATTCAAATTTTTGGTGGGAGGCAAATATGGTTAACATTTCTTGCGACTCAGAGGGGATGAAAGCGAACTATGTGTGTGACTAGTGACCTTATGCATCCATTGGGCCATAGAGTCATAAAAAAAGGTGGATCTTATGCATTATGAAACCCTAGTAGTAAAACACTGAAAGCTCTATCTCCGCTCCTCTGCAAACTCAGCAAAACACATGTACTCATGCACTTCTTGGAAATCCAAAAATCAACAGCAAGAAAACTAAGCTACCTATGTACATGGAACCTCAACCCCTGTCAGAAACATGGTTTGAGATATATCCCATTGACTAGGATAGGAAAAAATTCACCACCAGGGTTGCTTAATTGAAAAGCATTAGCTTGCTTGCAACTGAAAATCACATAGGGACCACTCCATAGTGCATCAAATTTTGAGTGTCTCCCTAGCTTTGCCCTGTCTGCATCCCATTTCAAAACCAAATCACCTTCTCTAAAGATTTTGACCCTATCCTTCTTGTCAAAGCTCCCTTTCACCTACTACTGATGTTTTTCTAGGGTTTGCATGGCCTGACTTCTTTTCTCTTCTAGCTCCATCATCTTTGTCATTCTCACTATCATGGCATCATCTTCAATTAGCTCCACCTGATGAGCTAGTTCTAGGGATGGGAATTCTAATGAAATTGAAAGCCTTGCTTCTCTGCCATATACCAACATAAATGATGAATTTCCTATTGATCTCTTAGGTTTTATTATGTCAGCCCATAGTGCAGTCCTCGACTTTTGATGCCAACACCTCTGGTTATCCTCTATAGTTCTTTTCATAATCCTAATCAAGTTTTTTTTGGATGACTCAGCCAAACCATTGCCTTGAGGATAGTAGTTTGAGGATGTGTTCAAGTAGATATTATGGTCAACTACCCATGCACAAATTTGAGCTCCTACAAAAGTTTTTGCATTATCTAAAATAATAGTTGAAGGGGCACCAAGCTTGGTCACAATTCCATCAAGGAACTCAACAACTAAAGATTTTGTGGCATCCTTCAATGCAACTACCTCTGTCCATCTAGTGAAGTAATCTGTAGCATCTAAAATCCATTTGTGACCAGAAATCCAATCCCCATTGAGTAAAAGGCCAGTCTAGCTGAATGGGATGAAGAGGAAGAGCCACAAGCTTTTTCTTACTAGAGAAGAAGGGACATTTTTAACACTTCCTCACATACCTATGACAATCATAGAATAGGGATGGCCAGTAGTAACGAACCCTCATGATCTTGATTGTTTTTTTCCTTACTTAGAAGTGACCACCATCAGGACCATCATGAAATTATTTGATCATTCTTTCAGCTTGGTCTATGTCAATGCATCTTAATAGGGCTCCATTAAAATCTTTCCTAGAAAGGATACTATCAACTATGATGTAAGGAATTGATTGTAATCTATACTATCTCCTTTTAGTTCTATCTAATCTTTGAGGATATATGTTGCCTAATAAGAAATTCCTCATATCATCCATCCAATTCCTTGGGTCATCATTTCTTGTCTCTTTTTGTTATGTTAGTATCATAGCGACTTCCTCGTTCAATTCCTGATATGATATCATCTATTTACAAAAACCCCTCCCTCTTACTAGCTTGGTGATCTGGATGTCAATATCATATTCCATTACTTTAGTAATCCAACCAGCTCTCTTCTCACTAATATCTTTGTTCAAAAAGAAACCCTTCACGCTCGCATGGGGTACTAACAAATGAATTTTATTATGAGATCGGAGGTGTCTAAATTTCTTTAAAGCTCTGATGATTACAAGGGCTTGCTTATCTACATAGTTGTATTTGTTTTCATACACTTTAAGCCCTTCACTAAAGAAGGCTATGGGATTCTCTTCATCTTTATCATTTTTTTGAGTCAAGATAGTGAAAATTCTTGACTCACCACCTTGAGCATAAAGGATGAAATACTTTTCAAAATTTGGATTAATGAGAGTAGGGGCTAAGGCTATGGCTGCCTTGGTCTCTTCAAAAATTTCCTTCCCTTCCTTGGTCCATGTAAAGACCATACTTTTCTTGAGCGTAGTCGTAAGGGGTTTTACCATGGTAGCAAGATTAGGGATAAATCTTCTCACAAAATTTATCCTACCAAGGAAACTTTGCAACCCTTTCTTATGTTTAGGAAGAGGGGGAGCAAGTATTGCTTTTGTTCTTTCTAGATCAATGGTTAAACCATCCTCAGATACAATGTGTCCTAAGAATTTTCCTTGATTGGTAGCAAAGACACACTTGCTTGGGTTGAGGGATACCCCAAACTCTCTACACCTTAAGAACACCTATCTCAAATGATCAAAATGATCTTCTACATTCTTTGAATACATTGTTGTATCATCAAGGTAAACTAATACAAAATTTTCAATCACGTCTTTGAAGGCCATCTCCATTGCCTTCTAAAATGTAGCACCTACATTTGTTAGTCCAAATGGCATCTTATAATAAGCATAGGTACCCCATTTGGTGGTAAATGCAGTCTTGTACCTATCAGACTCTTTGACCACCACTTGATTGCAACTAGAAAATCCATCAAGAAATGAAAACCTCTTCGAACCACTGACCTTGGACAAAATCTGCTCCATGGAAGGGAGAGGATGGTGATCTTTTAAGGCAAGCTTGGTTAAGGTCCCTAAAGCCACACACAATCTAATTTCTCCATTCTTCTTCCTAACAGGGACAAGGTTTGCTACCCATGACGAGTGCTTGATGGGGAAAATTATATTGGCCTCAATCAATTTGGATAGCTCTTTTCTCATTAAGAGTTTAATTTTGGGATTCAATGGCCTCTATTTTTGTCTTACTAGTTTTACATTATCAATTAAATCTATGGTATGCTGAAACAACCTTGGGTCAAAACCCTTCAAATCATCATACATCCAAGAAAATACATCATTAAATTCTTGACATAGATGAATAAAACTTTCTTGCTTGATCTCAGAACATACCTTCCCCATGTTTAAGGATTTTGCATTAGCAACCGTGACTGGGGTGTGATCATCTTCACCAGTAGCTAGGTTCATGACTCTACCTCTTGCTTGGTCATTAGGATTGAAAACACTCTCTAAGGTAATGAGACCCTTAGGCAATTTGTTGGAACTAAGATTAATGGTTTGATCACCATATTGATCCTGTAGTCTCGACTAGTTTCTATCTAAAAATTTTGCTTCATTATGCAAGAAGCTTAAAATTTGTTCATCATATTCAAACACTTGCCAATGAATGCTGTTGTTAGGAATGGCAAGCCTTACTACCATTTTGATTTGTTGATTCTTATTCTCCTCAAGATTCCCTGGCACATCATGAGATGCACCTATTGCTGCAAGTCTATCAGCATGTCAATTTTCTTTTATAGGGATGCTTAGAATATTAAATGCATCGAAACCCTCAAGTAAATCCCATACCCTATGTTTATAAGACTTGAGCAAACCGTTCTTGGTGATATTCTAATTTCTCACTTGATTAACCACAAACTCACTATCTCCATATACACTTAAGGCTTGAATTCCTCTTTTCTAAGCAAGCAAGAGGCCCTAAATCAAGGACTCATACTTGGCCATATTATTAGTGCAACTAAAATGAAGCCTAAAGGAGTAGTACCTTACTTTTGCAAGAGAAGTCAACATCACACCAACCCCTGATCCATTCTTCTTCCTTGATCCATCAAAGTGCATACTCCATATCTCACTCACATCTTCTTTAGTCTCCACAAGATTGGGAGCTAGAGCATCCTTCTCTAATATACAATATATACTAAGGCCTGTCTCAAGGGTTTCTAACATAGGATCAAATTTATATGCATTAGCCCATTCATCTAAGAGAAAATTAGGTATCTCTTCTAGGGAAGTAGTAGGCTCATTCATTATGTCATTCTCATCCATTTCTAGGATAGTGCAATTCATGTTGATGAAATTAGGGGTGTAGGGTTCAGTATGATGGAGGGCTAGAGGCTCTGCTCTAATTGAAGCTTTTGTCCCATATCTTGTTCTAAAAGACATATATGACCAATCAAAAGATATGTAACCACCTATTTGGGTAGTGAAGTCTCTTGACAGACAGATGGAAAAATGTTGCTTGACTTCAGCAATGGATATATCTTGAGTTATAGTACAACCAGGGCATGCATGTAGGGCTAGTTACACATTCCTAAGGATCCCTATAGTATTGATAATACATCTCTAACAATGGGCTCATATTTCATTTCCAAAACATCAGTAACACACCTAGGCATCATTGAACTACTAGCCCCTAAATCAATCATGCAATTGTGGACTAGTTTACCCCATATAATTAGAGAAACATAAAATGGAGGGGGTCTAAACTTTTTACTTGTTTCTACCTCCTTTGATGGTTGTACTAGGCTTGTGGCACTTTCCATGCTGGGTGGCCGACCCTTTGGTTCAATACTTTCCAATTCTTGTTGTAGCAACCTCTTTTGCATGGGTATAGTAGGAACAACATCCCACATGGAAATATTCACATTTTTCTTCTTCATTTGTTTTACCAAAATCAATGGCATAGTAGGTACTTTGGTAGAAGCCTTGGGAGCTACATTTATAGGAGGTTGAGATGGAACAACCTGAGGATCACTTACATCCTTTCTGCCATTATTTCACCTTTGCTGCTGATAGGTATTTGATTGATCATTTACTACTTGTTCATGAGGTATTGCATTTGAAGTTGAGGCATGATTGGGAGGAGGATGGGTAGCATCTTCAATAGCTCTTCTTTTACTCCTAGTGTTGTCAGCAATGGAATCCTAGTGTGCATTACAATGTTCCTCCACTTGATGATTCATAAAGGAGCAATCACCTTGTCCTTGCATATACGAGGCATCTTTAAATTGGTCCTTCTTGAATGATTTTCCAGTTGCAAGCTCTTGGATGATCAAAGCCAAATAAGATTCAGCCTTCTAACACATGCAACATGCATAGGAGTAGTTACAGGAGGGAAACAAACCCTGATCTTGGGCCATGTTGTTTTGAGGAACTATGGCCCTGCTTTTGTTTACATTTGAGGTTGAAGCATGACTATTCTGCCTATTTTGATCAAAAGAATTGTTCCCATGATTATGATTTGGAGGCCTACCACTATTCAGAGTTTTATATTGCAATTGATGAGCCTTACTACCTTAAGCTTGCTATCTCTCTAAAGTCACCACCTTGTTGCTCACATTTTGCATCACAGAGAAGCTATCCTCCAACTTCTTCTCTTCGCCCTACAATCTTTTATCTATGTTCTCTATGTTCAAAATCATAGATTGCATCATCTCCTTGATTTCATCTATTCCATTTGAAGATGTGGAAGCTTGAGTGACTAGAGCAAGGGATTGTTATGTGGAAGTTGTGGGAAGAGGATCCATTGCTGGTTGGTGATTTGGAACGTTAGGGAAGAAAGGCATAGGAGGCCTTGGAGCTAGCTTACCTCCATGTATTAGGATGTTTTCTTACTTTATTACTTTTTCATAAGAATTAGGCAAGGTATCTCCTCCCATAGTTTGGATTGTAGTGGCAATGTCACTATTAAAAGCTCTGAGGTAATGCAAGAAGGCATTACCAGGAGTAGGCTTTATTGAAGTAGGTATTCTATCCCATGTCTTTTGAAATATATAGTTGAAATTAGTCATACATTCATGGGGGGCTCTTTTTATAGTAGTCAACTATTCTAAAAGTGACAAATGCTCACTTTTGTCCTAACAATGTTTGCACAATCCTACTCCTAATCCATCCCAATCTTCTATAGAACCATGAGCCAAACCTCTATACCATTGTAGTGCTTTTCCTTTCAAGGATGATGCTAGAAGCCTAACTACAACATCATCTTCTATAATACCATGGATATTGTAGATATTTGCAACTTCTTGAATGTGTTCTAATGGAGAGATAGAAGTTTCACTAGTAAATTCTGGTATATTTTTGAGTGTAGCTATTGGTATGTCATGTCTTTGGGCCAATAAAAGAAGACTTCCACCATTAAATGTGGAAAAAGCATGAGCTCTAGGTTGTGCCATATAGACAAGTGATCTATTCACTTATATACCATTCATAGGCCAAAAGAGATATAGTCATGCAAGATTGCAAATATCTACAATGCACCAATGAGAGGCAAATAGTTCTTTCACTTCACATCAATGGCTAAAGGAGATAAGAATGTAATAAAATTTAGAGGTAAAGGGGATTTATAGTGAAATTGTAGAGAAATATCAGAGAAAACAAAGAAGAGTTGACCTCAACAAAATCTACAAAAATTGCCTTTATATCTTAGGCATAACTGAGATATTCTCTAACTGAAGTTACTTGACAACCACTGCCATTAAGTCTCTTTAGAGATCTGGAGAAAATATGATCTAGACACAGATTCAAATACAATGAAATCTAATATTTTGTTGAAATAGGACATTGATAGGAATGATGTCATTAAACCATTCTGACCAATTAGATGGATAAATTGGGGTGGTGGAGTGTTCTCCTATTGTTTACTAGGTTCAACATTCATTCAAGAGTAGTTGGAATTGATCGTGAGGATCAAATCATGCAAAAAAACTTGATTTCCATCATTTCTAGCTCATCAATCAGCAAAGTCAAAAGTCAACTAAATCCTACAACTAAAATGGGCTACATGGACCAATAATTTCATTTCAGTTTTCCACCCCGTAAAGTCTCCCTGCAGTTGACTACATCTTCTCAATTAACTAAGCCACCTCCCCAACTTATCCGCGATGTCACATAACTGTCAGCCTTAACTGTTAATGCCTTAGCTAGGCCCATAAGGACATGTGCCATTCAGGCACTTTTTTGCATTATTTAATTACATTGCATCTTTATAATGTGGGAAAGCATTGATCGTTGATCTCCATAAGATCAATGATCATGAAAGATCTTCATTATACTGGGCCTACCCTTAATACTTCTGGGCCCACGGACTACTTAGCATACACCTTAGCACGACTTGGCCCCACTTGGCATCACCCTACGACTTATGAAACCAACCTGAGCTCACAAAAACATGTAGTAGTGAGGTGCTTGCCCACATTATTTAACATTCTTGCATCTTCATAATGCAGGGAAGTGCCCACCGTAGATCTATTTGCATCTGACGGTGGATCTTGCTGCACAAATATAGTATCACCTTTTCAAACCCACATGCTCTAACAAGTGCCACAACAAAGAATTCATTTATTACCTTTGAGAAGAACAGATGCATGATGTCATTATCAGCTATGTGTCACAAAGGGGCTTGCTTGCATTAGGTAAAGGTAGTGCATTTTGAGAAAGTGGGAAAGCACCCATCGTAGATCACAAAAGATCTGACGATGAGGGAATTGTGGACAAGCAGAAACATTAAAGTGCACAGTCACTTAGAAACAAGGAAATACATTAGGGTTTTATTTCATTTTTTTTAATTTCCATGGCATTTTGAATACTTAAATATGGAAAGTGACCGTTGGGTGAGGTCAAGTATTTGAATTCAAATTTTTGGTAGGACGCAAATATGGTTAATAGTGTAGTTGAAAAATTTAGGCTATGAAGTTGAATTTCATCATAAGAAGGCCAAGATCTACAATGGTTCTAGTGAACTAATTAGAAGCGGAGATCATACTAGAAGTAATTTTTTCTATCTAGACCTATCTGATGATATATTCTTATTTGCACAATGTGATGATATTTGGTTATGACATAAGCGGCTATGCCATGTGAACTTTGATAATTTGGTAAGCATTAGTAAGATGGAGAAAGTAAGAGGATTACTAAGGTTGAAGAAACCTAATAATTATGTGATGTGGAAACAATCTTAATTGGGAAAAATGACAAAGTCATGTTTCAAGAGAAAGAACTATACTTATGATGTTATTTTAGAGTTGGTTCATACTGACCTTGTGGACCTATTGGAGTGCAAAGCTACTATGATGAAAAATACTTTATTATATTTGTTGATGACTACTCTAGAATGATGACTATGATGTTTCTTATAGAAAATCTGATGCATTTCTAATATTTAAGTGGTATTTGGCTAGAGTTGAAAAGGAAATAGGTAAAAGCTTGAAATTTTTAAGATCTAATAGAGGATGTGAATTCATATTTGATGAATTCAACACATTCTGCAATGATAGAGGAATCGAGAGACAAATTTTTTTACCAAGGACCCCTCAACAAAATGGTATAGTTGAAAGGAGTAATAAATCAATCATGAACTATGATAGGACATTAATGATGGAGAAAAATGTTGCACCTAGATACTAGAGAGAAGTTGTAAGTACTATAGTTTATACCTTGAACTATGTACAAGTCAAGAAAGGAACAAGTATCAGACGTTTTGAGATATAGTTTTGAAATGCACCTAATGTGAAATATTTCAAAGTTTTTGTAAGAAAATGTTATATGCTAAAAGATAATAGAACTAGAAAAGAGTGAAGAAGGTATATTCTTACTATACTCCTCTAAGAAAAAACCATATAAGTGTTTGAACTTTAATAGTAGTAAATTTGTGGAAAGTGAAAATGTAAAAGTTGATGAATATGTAGAAAAGAATAAAGTTGAATGTAAGAAGGAACCTATTCAAAGATTACAAAAATTTCACATACATTGATGAAGGAGAGTCAAGAAATTTACCTGAATCTAAAAAATAAAGCTACCAAGAATAGGGACTAGTACATGTCAATTTACAATAACAATGTGCCAAGCATTAGGCAATTGGTGTCGAGTGTGAGGAAGAGGACACCTAATGCTAGCAAGTGATTTTCGAAAAACTAGATGAAAAAGATGAGATAAATGAAGTGTTACCTAAAGCTAATCCACATGATGAACCTAAAGAAGATGTAAGAAGACCCAAGCCTACATTAGAAAAATATGTGAGAAGACATCATGGACCTAATCAAATCATTGGAGACAAAGATTCAAGAGTTCTGACAAGAAAAAGACTCAGGAGTGATAAATGTCTATGATGTGAATTTGAGCCTAAATAAGTGAAGGTTTCTTTGGATGATGAACACTAGATTCAAGAAATGAATGAAGAGATTGAGCAAATAGATAAGAACAAAACTTGGTCACTCATACCTAGACAAAAGGATGAGAATTTTATTGGTATAAAGTGGGTATTTAGAAACAAGCTAAATGAGAAAGTTAAGAAAAAAAGAAATAATAGTTTGGAAGGGATATCCACAAGAAGAAGGTATTGTTTATGGGGAGACAATTTATTCTATGGCAAGATTAGAAGAATGGGATACTAGAAGAAGAATGAGCTATATTGAAAATTGTGAATGATTTATTGACCCAAAAAATAGTGATACCATATGTAAGTTAAAAAAAAAAATTTATGGGTTAAAAAAAAATATTTTATGGATTGAAAAAAGCCCCTAGAGCATGATATGAAAGGTTGCACACATACTTGGTGAAAATTGGTTTTGTAAGGATAATTGATAATGAAAATCTTTACTTGAAGACTGAATCTAAAAAATGGACACTATTAGCTAAGATATTTGTGGATGATATCATACTTGGAGAAAAATATGAATTGTGTAAGTCATTTGTAGATCAAATGACAAAAGTTTTTGAGATTTATATTTTTTAAGAGATCAAACTCTTTGTTGGCTTTCAAGTGTACCAAATGAAGAAATGTATCTATATTACAAAATCAAAGTATATCAAGAAGATACTGAAAACTTTTGGTATGGAAGACTCAAGACCATGTGGAACACCTATGGATGTTGGGCATAAAATTTCAAAGAATGATGATTCTACTGATGTGAATCAAACATTGTATAGATCAATGGTTGGGGAGTTGCAATATGTTGTTCATAGAAGACCAAATATTAAACTAAAATTTGAAATTTTTGTTAGATAAACTTTAAATACAAAGGAGAATCACATGATGGTTGTGAAAAGAGTATTGTGATATGTGAAAGGAGCATAGGATTATGGATTGTATCACAAAAAGAATGAAAAGTTTGAGCTGAAAGTATATACTCATGCAAATTGGGTGGGAAATGTTGATGACATAAAGCATACACGTGTTGGAGATTTATTTATAGGAAAGAGACTAGTTTCATGGACAAGCAAGAAGTAGAATTCCATTTCCCAGTCTACAAC
This sequence comes from Cupressus sempervirens, assembly GCA_028749045.1. NCBI lineage: Eukaryota > Viridiplantae > Streptophyta > Pinopsida > Cupressales > Cupressaceae > Cupressus > Cupressus sempervirens. Next base: position 659,760,137 of record CM053784.1, read on the forward strand.
TAAAGCTTATTATGTAGTAGCAAAATTTTGTTCTATCTTAGTATGGATCAAGAAAATGTTGCCCAAAGTGAAGAAAGAGATTAATGAACTTGTTGTTATATTCTATTATAACACAAGTGCTATAAACATATCTAAAACTTATGTGATGCACACCAAGACTTGGTATATTTCTGTCAACTATCATTACTTTAGAGAGTTGGTACAACACAAAGAAGTGAGATTGAAATCTGTGAATACAAAGGAATAGATAGTTGATATATTCACAAAAGATCTACCTAAGGATGATTGCAAAATATTTAAGATGTAAATTAGCAATGATTCCCCTAATTAAGGTTACTTAAGCTAAGATAGATTTCTATGTCAAATGTTTTGATCAAAATATCTTACAAATTAATGCAAAAGGTCACACTTTAGAACCTACCTAAAGTTGTGAAGAAAGAAGCACAAGATGTTGAATCAATCATAAGCAGGATGAAAAGTGAAGAACCTACTTTCAAAAAACTGACATAAAGATATCTATATGTTGAAGATGATGAGATAGAGTTAACTGAAGATGTTGAAGTGTCTTTGGAAATATGTGAAAGAGTGAGAGATTATACATTTACCATGAAAAGGAAAATTAAAGAGGGAGAGATTACGAATTTCTAGAGAGATTATAGATGAGAGAAGTCAAACAGAAAAAAGGAGATCATGAAGAAATTATCGTATAGGAGTGAGGTGTTGCCTATCAGAGTTTCCTAGAGAATCAAAATGAAACTAAATAATGAAATCAGAGAGATTGTTGGATACTGCGATGAGAATCAAAATAAAACCAAGGATATATTGGAATTATAATAGAAAAGGTAAAATTTTGAGGGGGGATGAATTAGTACTTTAAACTTTGACCCATAAAAACATTCACCACACATCCATCTCATACATTCATCAAATAAACTAAATTACCATATAAAGCATATACATCTAAAGTATGAAAACAAGTAAGAATTCAAAAATATATGACACCATATATGATTAACCAGAAACCCTCCAATGAGAAGGTAAAATTGGGGTGGGGATGACACCCACTAATGAAGGGTGCATTTTTTTTATCATGAACCATGATCTACCCTATGAAACATCTACCCTGTTAAAGGCTTACAAAGACTATTAGGTCTTACCCTATTAAAGAATTTCAAAACCCTATTAGAAGTGTTCCTTGTTAAAGGACTTAATTCACAATTAAGTAAGCACCTTGTTAGAGGATTTCAATACAACCTGTTAGGACTACTCTGTTAAGAGATTTAACTAATTTACCTATTAGAATATCTCAATAATGATCTTGTGGTTAGCACTTTGTTGCTTGATAAAAGATCACCTCTAAACTAATGTATACCTAATCCTTCTTGATCAGATGTCTCTTTGTTGTTCACTATTTCCTTCCTCTATTTCCTTTAACTAATTATGTAATGCAATCTAGATCATAATACCTTTGTCACCATGAATGTCATGCTTTGTAAATACAAAAATCTCCTTGATCATTCATTCATTTCCTTTCATGTTCATAAGAAGTTTAGGGTTTTTCCTCCTTAAGAAGACCTAGGTGACTTAGGGTTAGGTATGAATCAACAGTTATGCTTCACCCATATTGCCACTTAAACCTTCTATTTACCTATTTGGATGCATGTAATGCATAGGGATTCCAACTTAAGATTCATCCTTATCACCAAAATATCATAATTCAATCTTTAAGTTGGCTCAAAAATGGTTTACATTGTAGTTTGTGCCAATACAAACAACTATAAAAAACTATATTACTCGACATCTAAAGTCCCTAGTGCTTGACACATACTAACCTCAATATTATCACTTGACATCTGAATAACTCGGCATGCACTGCTTGCTTGGCTCCTAAATCACTGAGCACATACTGTTTACTCAACATGCATTGCTTGCTTGGCTCCTAAATCACTTAGCACATAATGTTTACTTGGCACTTGAGTGACTTAGCACATGAGTGACTTGACATACATTGTTTACTTGGTATGCATTAACTTATATGTTGTGCTTGGCATATTTACCTGTTCGACATGAACTAAGTAAATGACTTAAGTTTATAGACACTCACTAGTGAAAACTAATTTGAGATTATAACAATGTACCCTTTGAAATGAATGTCAAAAACTCTTGGTCATTCATGAATACTCTTATTCATATGAGCATAACATAAACTCTTATTTGGCTTCTATACAAAATTTCAAAAAAATCTAAATTTTGCAACAACTTATACCTCAAAATCTTATAACTCCCCCTAAGTTGTTTTGATTTATTCTATTCTGTATCAAAAAATCTCTCCTGCTGAAGAGATTTACCTCAGCTAATACTCTTTCACTTGTTTGTTTCTCTGAATCCCCCTTTACTATTTTTTCCCATGCTTTCTCCCCCATGCTCTTACTCCCCCTTAGCTCTTTCTCCCCTTTTTTGACACTGATGTTAAGTATTCATACAGTGATAGTGTATTTGTCCAAAAAAGATTTATGGACCTCAAGAATAATCTTAAGAGAAACATCCCAATTGTCACAAGCTACCTCCGAAGACTTAATTTGGATGGCTAGCTTAGCAATAAGGTGTAGTAGGCCATCTAATGTAGAAATATTGGGGTCTTTCTTCGTAAGAGTTTTCACATAGCCTAACTCCTTGTGTAAAATCTCCATGTAAGGAGTCAATGTAGTCTTGATGCTTATTAGTTTAGCCCTTATGTCGAATTCATCTATAGATACTACTACTAACTAACTTTGACTTTGCAATAGGGCATTGAAATGCTTCTCACTTTGAGCTGGAGTCATGGGCAATTTTGCACCTAATGAATTTATTTTACTTTCCAAGCTTAGGATGTGATTCCTTGTCTCTTGTGTGAAGAGTGTAGGATTACATAGTTTGGTATATCAAGAGAAAATATTCTCTAGTGCCTTCTTCACACTATCTATCTTAGTTTCTAAGACAACTTTGGTAAGTGCTATGTCACTAGATATCTTTTCATTAACTTTACTTTGAAATTTCATCTCAGACCATTCTAATAATTTTGCATTGGTATCCAGATTTGTATCACTTACTCTTTCCACTATGTTGTTCAATTGTTCAATAATTGGTTTTGTTTCATCTGAAGTAGGTAGACTAAATGCATCTAAGAATATGTCTTTGATATCAATCAAAGCTTTCTTCTACCTATGCTCCCTTTTGAGCAATTCTTGATGTTTCTCTCTAGCTAGGGCTTCTTGAAGTATACCCATCTACTCAATTTTTATTGCTGCAAGATCAAATTTAGGCAATATAATTTCTTCATCTAGGCTAACATCTCCATAAATTATTACCTCTTTTTCCTTGGATGAACTAGGACTCATCACTAAGAATTGTAAAGGTGTTGCATTTGTACTCGGCCTCTAAAGAGTTTGACTAGAAGCAGTACTAGATGCTGGTAAGGTTACTAGTACTTGAATTGCTACTAGCTCATTCAGCTTGGGTGTCAACTCAATCTCTTCAAGCTTGTCCTTTTCTACCTCATTGTTTTGAATTTCACCTTTTTCTTTTGTTGGAGGTGCAAATAAAACCATCTAACCTATTTGACTCTATGTATTATTAGTAACTAGTGTTTCCACCTTATTCTCTCCAATTGTCTCAACCTTATTTGTTGCAACTTCTGGTATATTTTCTAAGACTGGAGTGCCACATGTGTGTGTACTAATAGTGCAATCTATTGTCTACTTTCTTTGATATACAACTAAGGGTTGTGAATCTTTTACACTAGTTACTTAAGGAGTGATACCAATTGTTGGTAGTTCTTGTGTTTTCACCTCCTCCCTTGTAGTTATTGTCATTGATTCTTGAATTTCATTTACACTAACCAATATAGGGTTGTCACATAATTTGGCCTATAGTGTAGATTGGTCAAGTATCTTTTTCGAATCTTTCTTTATTAGGGGATTGATGTTATGAATAGTAAGATCAGAAATATCCTTTACTATAACAGTTCTAGTACATAAACTTATTATCCATGGAGGGTTGAGACTTGGTGCTTGTGTATCTTGTACACTCTATTCTTATTCTTGCTCTTCCTTAGTTGTTTCCTGATCATCTATATTCATTTTAGTGCCTCCCACAACTGTTCCTTCTTTATTGTCATCATCTCCATCATCTTTGACCTCAATAAGTTTTTGTTCACCTTCTTTTATTGTGGCTAGCCCATATGTGCTTTTCCACATCTATGTGGTCTTCTTTATAACATCATCTATTTTTTTCTACAATATGTTGAATGCCCTATACTTAGAAACAAATATAACAACATATTTCTTCATCACTTTAGATATTTGTACGTTGCTAAGTTCTGGCATAACTTGGGTGAGGGTTGTCTCCCTAATTTGCCTCTTTGTATACAATCAACAGTGTCATTTTTGCCCAAATATTTCATATAGACTTTTAGGTGTGGAGTTGGAAATCTCTAGAGGTGCCTTCTTGAAAATATCCTATTGGAGTTCTTACTGGTAAGGAACATATTAGGTGGGTTTAAACCTAATACCAAGAAGCATAAGATAGGGACAATCCTAAGGATGAGCTAAATCTTATATTCAACAAGGATAAATCTTATTTCTAGGCCAACATTAATAGAGTCATCAGGATTCACTTCACGTGAGGCTCTACAAGGCCAAGGCGAGAAAACCTTAGGGATTTATCTTGTTAATTTGATATTCTTGTTTTTCAAAGATTGTTCCTTGTAGCAAAAATGGTCTATGTTCTTCTCTGATTTGCTAATAAATTTCCTATTCATAGTAGTTAACTACAACCAAAAAGTAAATGCAAATAAGTAATGACCAGCAAGGTTATTTCTTAGTACATAAAAAGGTAAATTGATTTGTTTGTTGTGTATTTCCTTCAATTAGGTGAATTATAAATTTGTTCTTGAACTTTAAAAAGACCAATGTCTTATCCATGGATATATAGAGTCAAAATTAGTAGACTTGGACCTATTTAACCAACTTGTAATTAAATTTGTCAATCATGAGCTTTCAATTTCATTCTTACCATATCCTTTTTATAAACCCTAAACCCTATCGATTACAGAGAGTGATTATCAGATTCTTTGAATTAGTAGTAATTAGTAAGAGATATACAATTTGTGTGAATTGCATTTAATTGAATGAAACTTGTTCATTTCAATCTCAAGATTATAGATTTATAAGAAAGGATACAAAACTCAAAGACAAAGATATATATGGAAAATCCTTCTTATATTGATTTCCTTTAAGATTGTGTACAAAACTAACAGAGACTCAATGAATACTCAAAAATAAGCCATTGATACATGTGGTGTTTTAAAACTATTGAATCAACAAAATGCTCAATACCAAAATGATATCACTCACACAATCTAAGGATTAGCCAATTCCTATTAACAATTATATGTGCAAACCATTTGGACCCAACTTCAACAAAACCAAGGGTGGTTTTCTACTCTTTAGGCTCTGCAAAACTAGGGTTGGTATATCTAGGGATGATTCAAGACTAGTAAACATTGTATGAGAATTATTTTAGTTTCATTCTGATTCTCATCTAAAATCCTCAAATACATGCATAATTCTTGGTAATTTGATAAACACATCCCATACAACAGATCTGGCTAAAATTCTTCTATAGATCTGCACGTTTTCTCAGTAATAGTGGCTAACTGAAGCTAAAACTGCAAACAAGTACCAGCCAACTTTTAAGATCTTCAAGAAATAAAAGTAAAATTGATTATAATTCTGCCTTTGAAAACCACTTATGACATATTTCTCTTCCAGCTGAACCAATTTGACCAGTGCCTAATCCATTAGGGCTCAGAGTCTACTACAAATCCATAGATCTAGTTTGTTGCCTTACAACAAATATTATCAACAATTCTTATCAGAATTCATCATTCAAAAAATCCTTCCTAATACTATGGCAACCTTATCAAATTCATTAAAGCTTTTACTTAATCCATTGAACTAATAGCAGTGGTGAACAGATATACAACCTAATTGGATTGCATTCAATTGCACAAGCCTTTACTCATACAATATCAAGATGACCAAGTAACTAAAAGGAGACAAAATTCAAAAAGAATTGATATGGAGATAGCTCATAATTTGTATTCATTTTCTTTGAAAATTGTATACATTTGAAGTAAACTCAAAATGACCTTAGGAAAAACACAAAGATCATTGTATGTTAATGTATTCTCAAGAACTAACAGAGATAATACATCATAAAACTTGCTCCAAACATTGGACTAAAAAAAAACTAAATATATCACTTAAGCATTAGAAAATCATACCATTCTCTAGCCCTGTAATCTCACTTATATAATGTGAGATGCAACAAGCTACAGGCTAAGAGAAAATGACAGGTGTCCTTTACTAGAGATAATTACATACACCTATCATAAAATGACAAAAGTGTGGGTAATAGAAGATATCTAGATCAAACATTCCTTTTGGTGGGTCTGCTTTTGTCACATCCTCTATTGTTGTTCATTTGGCTACTATTTTGATCCCTCTTTGTATACAACTTCCAAGCTAACCAATGATGAGGTTTGTTCTGATGATTGCATGTTAGTATCCACCTGTGGTTTTTCACCATCTTTATCTTGTATGGTGGGAATAACTTCTACTTTTCCATCTTCTTTGGTTGTATCAGTGTCCTGTGGGCCTGGGTCTGTAACTGAAAGTGACTGAGCATTCTTGTCTTCTTCTCCCTGTTGGCCTTATGTAGTGATGGTGTCAATGATTTGGATCTCATCACCTTGCACCTCATCACTATCAGTTTCTACTTCCTCAAACTGTTCATCAAGAGCTATTTCTGCCCTCCACTTGTCAAAAAGTGTGTCATCTGGCCAATTCAATTGCAAAATATCACTATACCTCTTGAGCACATACTCAGCCTCATTATCAATAGTAACAAAATTTTGTTTCAAAGAATCAAGGAATATTTGGGCTTTTACTATTTCCTCAGTTGTTGTGGCCCAACACGCATGCCCTATTTCATTGATAACTTGATTCATTCTTAAACAAAATAAATCATCATGCTCCTTAGCCCATTCATCTTTTCTTTTCAAAATATTCTTCTTATCTAGGGCACAAGGAAACAAACTAAACTTTTGACTCTTGTACTTATCTAAGTAGCCAACTATTATTCTTTGCAAATGAATTCTCTTATGGTCAAAGTCAGTAAGATTAGAAAAAATATCAAAAGCTTTCTCAATTAGATCACAGGAGGTTTTTATAACAAAATAACATAAAAATGTCATCTCCTTCCTCCTTCTTACCCACTTATTCACAATAGGTTTCAGAGCCTCATCACTTGCTTTCATTTCATCCCAGATACTAATCACCCTAGCCAACTAATCATAAACTAGTCGCCACTCAATTTTATCCCCCAAATATGTAAGAGCCTCTTAATTTTTCCTCATATTTCACATTCAACTCCACATGTAAGGCCCACAATTTATTTTTTCTTTGTCAAATTCCTTAGTAGTGTAATACTTTGGCCTTTGGGGTGTATCTGGTACTTCTATGAGGGGGGTGGATTTAAAAGGTTCAATTGGGGGGTGAGGGTATGTTATTCTTGGTCTTGTGGACCTCCTCATTAGCTTGTTCTCAAGCTCAATTCTCCTCTTTACCTCTTTATTGTAGGCATCCACAATCGCCTCATACTTGCTCTCCAACTCAGTCATTTCTTTTTCCTCCCTCTCTACAGTAGCCAAGGAAAATTGAGAGTAATCTACATTCATGTGGGCTGCCTGTACATGTGAGGTATCAAAAAATCTCCTCATAATGATATTCCATGTTAGTCCTGAATCATCAGGCTGTGATGGAAAAACTCTGGATCCTCTTCTTAATGACCACATTACAAGAGTGGCTTGGTCATTACTGAATGCAGTTTCCAAGAACTCCTTTTTATTTGCATCTTGCAATCCCAAATTATTTGACATAGAATTGAAAATCAAAGCATCAACGATGTCCCAATTGGGCAATAATAAAATATTTGCAGCCTTTACCATCTGTCTCCCTTCTTCAGGGGTTATATTTTGGAACTCTTGAATCATTTATTCTTTTATTTGATTTTGAATGAAGGCATCATCCATTTTTGGATGCTCTATTTTCATATTTTTACATCTTTCCTCAAAATTGCTCATGTTTTCCTTCCAACAAAATTGGTGGAAAGCTCTAGACTTTACAAAACTGCCATTAGATAAAAATTGCTGACTTGCTTGTTCCAAAATAGGATCCAATTCTCTTCCCTTGAAATTTTCTACAGTCAAGTCAAAACTTGGCATAGGAGGCTCCTAGGGGTTCCCTTCATCAATCTTTGCTTGGGTAACAAAAACTCCCCCTTGTGGTTCCTCTTCCCTTATTATCTTTCTCCTCTTAGGAGAAGGTTTAGGAGGCCTTTCTTCAAAAAAAATAGTAGTAGATTCAATGAACTATTTTCCTTTATCCACAATGGACCTTTGAACCTGAATGATAGGATATCCTAACCTCCTTTGAACAACTAGTGGGCCTACCCCTATATTAGGAGTAAAGCCCAATCTCCTCATTATTTCTCTGGCCTTATCTAGGAAAGAATCAATGAAATGTTACATTTTCTCATTCATCAGCTCCATTATTTTAGGGAATGTATTCATAGGCTTATTAATTCTATCTGCAGTAGTTACAACATTACTTAGAGGGTTGTAATCTTTGTCAAAATAGTTAATGAAACTTTAAACTTTTTAATAGACTCTCTATTTTTCTTTCTTTGTTTCTTGCTCCTGCAGAGAGTACTCATTCCTTATTACATCTTTAGGGAAATAAAATTCATGCTTAACTGGATAAATTTTGATCCTATGCCTAAGAGCCAAATGAAAGAAACCTTCTACATCACAAAAATGAGGGTCAAATACTGCCATCTTATACTAATCCAAAAATTTGTAAAGGGAAACCCATCCTTCCTTCGTTATCACAAACTGGTGGGCTACGGTGCAAATGGAAAAAAATGATCATGTTCCCCTTTTGTGCAAAAAGGCTTCTTCTACTCCTCCTAGCTACCACAAGAATTCAGCTACTCCTACCAACTGAATATGGGACGATATCCCCCCAATTATGTGAAACCTTAAGATTATGGGTTTATCTATAGGCCTAACAAGGTGCATTAGTGCCTCAGGGATCCTAGGATTGTCTCTTAATATGAGGCACCTCAGTTTGGAGGTGAAGTACCTGTCAAATCTAACAAAACTAGTATTTTCTACTTCCCCAATCATATCTGCAGTCCACAATTGAACTGGCAGTGCTTCCCCCTCTTGTTCTCTATTCAAAACCATTTCTTTACCAAAGTATGTAGCCCCCTTAAATAGAAACATGTGCATCAATAGGGAGTATTGGCCCCAAAACTTCTCCACCTTGCCCTTAGCAATCCCAACCAATCCACTATGAATCTCATTAGCCAGGTAAGAAGCAAAATCAAAAATTATTTCCACACCAAAAGAGGAGATTTGAGTGATCATATACACGAAACTCATAGGGATAAAGTCTTATTCACCCTCTCCAAAAACTTAGCACAGGGTCCTGTATATCTCTACTGCCCCGGCATTGAAGCATGTTTTCTTGAAAGGTTCTTTAGAGGATGATATTATTGCTAGTAGGGTTCCAATTCTGCCAATGTGGGCCTTTAGTGCACCTTTTCTAACTATGTCCTTCTTAGACATATATTCTTTTTCTAAATCTGTCAAATTAATGGGCACATGATACCTAATGAGAGGTCGCAAATGAAAACCTTCCCTAATCTCTTATGGACTGATGGTGATTAGAATTTCACCATTTACTCTTCTCACTACCCTAGTGGCTTGATCATAACTCTTCACCATGGCCTCAAGGAGATCATAATCCATGAACATACTAGGAACAACTAGCTTTCCTAGGTTGAAATTCCATATATTGGCATGTGGGGCAAACAATTTCCTTTCTACAAACCATTTCTTGGACAAATATAAACCAGTTTGTGAGGTTTGAGCATCTTGGACCCAATTACCCTTATCATACAATCCATCTACTATCCTCAACCTAGGATTTAATGAGGTCAACTTTTTAACTGGCACTATCTCTACAGTAGACTTAGGAAGCAACTCAAGAAAATCATCATGTACATTTCTATCCAAATAATTTACTTGACCTGAAAACTCCTTCTTCGAAGGCATCTTTGATTATGCTTTATAGAATTGAAATACTTACAGAGATTATAGTAGGATTACTTGAATTTTTTTCTCATTTTCCTCTATATTTCTACAATGTTTTCATGAAAAAACTGCTTCACAATCTTGCCAAACTTCAGCATGATCGTCTTCAGTATTTGCTTCTACTCAGGAAAGGCTCAAAAATTTTGTTTGCATAAGGTGAAACTGATAAAAAAATTTGTATTATACTCTATTTTTACTCACATGCAAAGCTTTCATGTCTAATTAATACACAGAGTGGCATCACCTTCTACATTTAAATCTGCACCGTCGATCTTTAAAAATCCTACGATCATGGGATACGGAGAAAGACAACTTGGCGTTCCACTTGACAAGTTGGCTAGTCAATCCAATGAAAATTTCCCATGCACACAACTCCTTCCTTGATGGTACTTTCATCTAGACCCACTGGCTACTCAAGACACATGTCAATAGGTCGCTACTTCACTATACATAAAGAACAATCACCTTGCCATAGTGAGCCAACAAAAGCCATTGATTTGATCTTGATCTTGTGGATGACAAATTATTTCATTGCTTAGAAGAACACTGGTGGGTCCTCATTTGCTACCTCACTATACATATTCTTCGAGCAACTCTTCATGGCGAGATAGTGATAGCCATTGAACTGAGATCAAATCAAAGGGTAAAGAAACTACACAAAGTACCCTAAAAAGTGGTAGGTCCCATACTTGTTATGTCACATAGATTAAACATCGCACAACTTTTCATAGCGAGATGGTGAGGATCATCGATTTAAGCTGATTTGATGAACGAGATCCCTTATATGCCTTATGAATGGGGCGTGGGTTCGAGGCATTGATGACATAGGAAATTTTGCATTGCTGGCACCCAACAAGATCTTTTAATCCTAGTAACCCTTCCACATTGCTTGAGGTCCCACCAGCTATTCTTTTCATGATGCCTCGCTACTTCACTAATGGTGAGATGTCAAATTTTTTTGATAGCGAGGTAGCGCACTCTGATGACTTTAATAAAAGTCAGCACTGAAAGAAAAAAAACCCATCAAATCACCATCGTCCCTACTAACTGCTTTTGACAATAGTAGTTATTACTCATCATGCCACCTAGATAGACTATGATTACCAGGAAACTTGGAGGCCACTGTGTCTTTGATTTCACAGCACCTCACTACTTCGATAATGGCAAGATGCTTAATTTTTCCAATAGCGAGGTAGCAAGGCATCAGAAAGACCTTTATTCTAGTGTCGACTTTTGGCTACCTGTACTAGGTCCCTTTTCTATTCTGACAGTACTTACAAGGTGCACGTGACTAAAAAGTCAGCCAGAAAACAAATCTCTAACCGTTGTACCTTCATTTTACGATCCCATTTTAAAAACTTTTTGGCACTTGCTACCTCAGTATGTATAAAAAGTGCTCAACTCTTCATAGCAAGGTAGTGAAAACTATAGATCAATTCAAATTAGATGGTGAGGAACCTGAGAGGAAAGGTTACTTGAGGGTGTGGGAAAATTTCAAAAGAAAATAGAATATTTGCTCAATTTTTAAAAAGGTTTCTTGCCTGAAAATTAAAAAAGGAATGAGACAAAGGGTTTTAACAAAAACTTTCAAAGGTTAACAAATCTGGATGACCAAAGACCATAAATCCTATTCACCATTAATGGATACAATCTAAATTTCTATACCTGGACAAAGGAATTTTATCATGCAAAAATTTAGACCAACAGTGGCTCTATCTGCGAACATTGAATTCTCTGGATTCAAATGGGGGCTCAAAATTTCTAGGGGAAGCAGACCAACCAGGCTCCCTACAAATCAACCACTACTAAGAGAAGAACACACAGAGGAAAACTATGCACAAGAAACTATACAAAGACAAAAGGATGTACACATATGTACAAGAAACCCCAAACTACTATTCATGGAGAAACAAGTATTTTAGCAGAAATACCTCTTCAAGAACTATCCATGAACTGGCAGTTCGAGAATATTGTCTGATAAATCTTTCAGAATATAGGAGCCTTCTCCCCATGAATTTATAATCAAATAAGGACCTAACTAGATAGGATCAAATTTACCATGTTTTCCTTTATCCTCCATTCTAGCATTCCACATTAAGACTAGCTCTCCATCTTTAAACTTTCTGATTACTATCCTTTTATCATAGAGTTTCTTAACTTACAGTTGCAACCTTTGGTTATGGAGAGATGCTTCCTTTCTAGTATTTGCTGATCCTACAAGTTCATCCAGCCTTTCATGCATGTCATCAGTAATATCTTCATCATATAGCTAAACGTAATTGTAGAGTCCTACCAAGTTGTTCTGAGGCATCCTAGCCTAAATTCCATATACAAAATCAAATGGTGCCACACCAATAGCCTTTTTAATAGTCAACCTATCAGCCCATATGGCTAATTGTAATTTAGAATCCTAGGCTTTCTTATTATCATCCAGTGTCCTTTTTATTATTTTCAAAAAACTCTTATTTGTGGACTCAGCTTGTCCATTTCCTTATGGATGATATGGGGAAGACGTTGATCTAGTGATTCCATATTTGTCACAGAATTTCTTGAATTCTTCAGACCTAAAACACATTGCATTATCTGTTACAATTTTCTGAGGACAACCAAATCTGGAAATAATGTTATTTAGTAGGAAATTCTTGACAACTTTACTTGTTGCATTCCTTGTGGGGATAGCCTCTACCCACTTTGTAAAATAGTTAGTAGCAACTAAGATCCAAGAATAGCCGGTGCTAGATTTGGGAGCAATTTCACCTATCAAATCCATACCCCATTGTTCAAAATGTGCTTGGACCTCAACAGGCTTTAGTGGAGTATTACCTGAGAATTTTAGTTTTCCAGCAAATCTTTGGTAGGCATCACATTTTCTAATCATGATTTGAGCATCCTTGAAAACAGAGGGCCAGCAAAATCTAGCTCTTATCACCTTATGTGCAGTGGTCTTGGCCATAGAGTGTCCTCCACAAACTCCAACATGCATTTCATTTAAAACTTCTTTTACCTTTTCTTGATCAATACATTTTAGTAACACTCCCTCAAAATTTCTCCACCATAGACCACCTTTGACAATTATGTATCTGATGGCTTGCAATTTAGTATTCCTTTTTTCATTTTCTGTCAAATGGGAAGGAGCTTCCATGTGTTGAAGATAATAGATAACATTTACATACCAATCACAATGGTCCATCTCACATAAGTCAAATCTGAGGTCATCAACTACCACATTTATTTGATTAGCATCCAAATTAGATTCAGCCATGAGTTTAGCCAAACCTTGAGCTCTTACCAACTTAGTTATCTGTATTTCAATATTGAATTCTTGGATCCTATTGATCCATCTACACCTTCTTCTCAACACTTCTTGTTGAGAAAATATGTCTTTAATAGCAGCACTAGGCACAAATTTAATGACAATAGAACCTATCAAGTATTATCTGAAAGCCTTAACAAACTTTACTAAAGCATATGCTTGTTTTACAATTATGTCATATTTCAATTCAGTAGGCTGCAGTGACTTACTAGAAAAAGAAATGGGTTGTTCATATCCTTCTTCATTTTTTTGCAACTAGACTGTGGCTATAGTGTGAAAGGATGCAAAAGAAAAAATGTGCATAGGCTTTGTATAATCTGGAGTTCTCAGTACTGGAGCATTTTTTATTGCAATTTTAATATCCTGGAATGCTTGTGAGGGCTCACCATTCCAATCTATAATAGCTCCCTTCTTAAGCATCTTTGAGATAGGTCTACTAATTTCAGCAAAGTTATTAACAAACCTTCTACGAAAATTAACTTGGCCAAATAAAGATTGAATTCGTTTTACATTCTTTGGCTTGGGGACTTTATCAATAGCTACTACTCTCTCAAGATCTATTTCCACACCATCTTTAGACACTATATGTCCTAGCAATCTGCCTTTTGTCATGCCAAATGTACATTTCTTTGGGTTCAATGATACTCCATATTCCAAAGCTTTGATAAAAAAATTCTCCAAATGCCTACAGTGATCCTCAGCCCTCTTAGAATACATTGTAAGATCATCCTGGTATACAACCATAAATTTGTTGATATAATCATGAAATGTCACATCCATGGCTCTTTGGAAAGTAGCTCCTACATTAATCAAGCCAAATGGCATCCTTACATATGCATAGGTTTCCCATGGGGTTGTGAAGGTTGTCTTAAATTGTTCATTTTCCTTTAACAAGACTTGACTGTACCTTGAGAAGCCATCCATCATGGACATTAGCTCAAAACCAGTTACTTGTTGCAACATGGCTTCCATATTTGGTAATCCATAATTATCTTTCAAGGATGCAATGTTCAAATTCCTAAAATTCACACATAATCTTATGCTTCCATTTTTCTTTCTGATAGGTACCAAATTTGAAACCCATGTGGAATGTCCAATTGGTTTGATTATCCCCCCATCCCTTAATTTCATCAATTCTTCTTGCATTTTGGGAGCTAGGATAGGGTTTACTGGTCTTTTTTTCTGTCTTAAAGGTTTTACATTATCCTTTAGTGGTATGACATTTTGGAACAAATCTTCCCTATAAGCCTTAAGCTCATCATATGACCATGCAAAAACATGTCTATACTTCCTAAGCAAGTCAATCAATGGTTTTCTGATTTTAGTAAGCAGATTTTGGCCACTATAAACTTTCTTGGGAGCTTCGTCTACCCCAAGGTTTATCTCTTCTAATTCTTGAGACTTAGGGTCCTTAACTCCTAGTTTGACTCTATCCTGATTATCACAAATACTTTCCAAAACCACTAACCACTTTGGCACCTTGTTGGTTTTCAACTGCATAATCCCCTAGCCAAAAATGGTTTCCTTACCATCTATAGTCTCAATTAAATCACTACAATTTAGTTCTTGACCATGGTATTTGTCTTCATTTAACAAAAAAATTATAATGTCTTCATCATCTTCAAAGACTTGCCAATTTTCAATATTATTAGGTATCAAAGGTTTTCTCTGTACTTCAATTTGAGAAATTCCTACAAATGATATCTCCTTAGGTTTGATTGCTACATTTGCTAATAAATCAGCCACTTATTCTGAGTCCTATCTCTCCATGAGATACCAAATGCATCAAAAGATTCTATCTGGTCCCAAACAACATTTCTATACTACTTTAATCTCTTGTTCTTGGATGCATAGGTTTCTTTTATCTAGGAGATAACTAGTTTAGAATCCCCTATGACATGCAATTTCTTAATTCCATGATGTGTAGCAACTTTAAATCCTAGCAACAAGGCCTCATACTCTGCTATGTTATTTGTGCAAGAAAACTTTAAAGTGAATGAGTATCTAAAATTATTTTTCTTAGGAGAAACAAAAACTACCCTTGCCCCTGAACCTCCTTTTGAACTGGCCCCATCAAAAAACATTGTCCATAATATCGGTGATTCCATACAGCACTCAATTTCATGTTCAATTACAGTAGGAAAATTCTCAAATTCTTGAATAATCAATTCAGCTCTGAATGCGTTGACACTAGTATCTAAGAAGCAAGTGGCATCTTTGTCAATTTCTTCCCCTAAAATGTGACTGACCCTAGGCTCTCTGTTTACCTTGACAAATTTATCTCTGATATGAAAAGTTGCATAAGACCAATCACATTGTATGCTCCCCCCCATAGTAGCACTCCATTTTCTAAAGAGCAACATTCCATAATGTGGAGGAATAACCACTACAAGGACTAACATAGTCAGTTCCACCTCAGGGTATGCAGCTAGTCTAAATGGTAAAGTAGTGATAGTCCCTATGACTGGAACTTCCCTAGCATCCATACCTCTACATCTGCCTTGCTTAGTGTCTACTTTCAAACCTAATGCTTCCATTATCTTGAAGGGCATAATGGTATTAGAGGCTCCTAAATCTATCATGCAATTTTTTAGGGTCTTTCCATTTATGATCAGACTGAGGAAAAATGGGTCAATATCTTTTATATATGCCATTGAGGAATCATGTAAAAACATTTGGGGAATTTGAGATATGATACCACTATCCTCTACTACTAGTGGGGTTTTATGGATAACACTTTGTTGTACAACACTATTGTTGTTTCCTATCCCTCCCAACCATGATAAAGTCTTGCTTTTATGTTCTTCAATTCTAAGAAGTTTAGACAAAGCTACCTTTATAGTTATTTGGGACAACATGGATATAATATCAATAGGTTTGACAATAGTGGGTTTTACAAGAATACCTAGAGTTGAAGTATTTTGAATAGTAGGCACCAGTGTTTGTTTGATAATATTAGGTCCTAATTTTTTTGCTTGCACAACTGCTTTTGTTGTTTCATTTGTTTGAAATTGAACCTTCTTTTTTGGTTCCCACTTCTTAACCTTGTTATCTTTGATCTTAGGCACATCTATATTGACCTTCTTATCTTCATCATTCATCTTATGGATAATATCTTTGATGAATACACTGGATGGCTTTCCTGCATCATTATTTACTATTCTACTTCTCAAATTGTAGTTACTATGAACTTGGGAAATCATTCTTGTTGTGATTCTATCAATCTCCTCTTTGGAGGGCATTCTTAAGCTTATATGACCTACATTAGAAGACGTGACACATACCTTATCTTCATCATAATCCTCATCATCTAAAAGCACTTGCTGATGATGTAAATGATAAGGAATTCTCTGACTGGTAATATCATTTTCAGGTTCTTCAGAATCAGAATCTATAAAATCATCACACATGCTTACCATATTGCTACTTATATCATCATGGCTTTTCCCTTCATTTTCTTCTTCAAGTTGCACACTTTGATCCGAGGCAAATGATTGAGCAACAACACAACAATCAAAAGAATGAGGTGATTGACATATAATGCACCATGGTACATTATCATTCATATTTACAATGTTCCTTTGTAGGGGGTCTGGGGTACCCTTATCCTTCACATTTTATGTCTGGTCAGGAACTGGCTTACCATCTTTCCATTGGGTGTTGTAAGGGTAATTTTGCATTCTAGGTTGCCTATTGAAACTATTGTTATTCATAGGGGTTTTCTCAATAACATTTGGCTTATTAAAACTAGTGGGATTCATCTTCTTTAGTAATTCCAAAACCTGGCCTATTGTAGGTTCTTCTAGCATTTTTCTTATAGGAGTTTTATCACCCTCCCTTTTGTTATTATTCTTGGGATTGAAAAGCTTTAGGTCATCTCTTCTACCCATTTTGCTAGATGCTTTCCTATTGTTTTCTATATTTACTACAACTTTATCGGCATCCCTTAAAGTTTTGGGATCCTTATCCCTCAATTGTTAAGCCATTTTGCTATCAAAAGCATTAAAATATATTGTGAGAAAAACATCCTCATTCAACCTCATAACTTGAAATAGTTTGTACATACCTTTCTGGAACCTAACATTGAAATCAAATGTGGTCTCATTAGGATTTTCCTTGATGTTATTGAATTCATTTTACATGAATCCGACATTAGTGTTGTCTCCATATTGCTCTTTAAATAATTTTTCTAGGTCACTCCAAGAGGTAATAAAGTCATCAGGTAACCTTCTGAACCAATCCCTTTCATCCTCAATTAGTGAATGAACAAATAACTTCATGACCACATCTTCATGTTCAACTTCATAATCATTTAACATATCAATGAAAATTCTCAAATTTTCTTCACCAATAATAGCATTATTCCAAAAAAAATTAACCACTTTGTCTCTTAAATCAAATGATATGGGATGTGGAGCACCAAGAATACCAGCAAATGATATTTGTCTATACTTTTCAAGTTATATGGGTTTCTTTTGGAAACCAAGAACATTTGAGGTACTCGCTATGTTAGCTTGGTTTAGAGGAGGGACTTGGGATTGTTGAGGTTGGACAACAGGGACTTTAGTATAAGTAGTGGATGATGAGGCAGGTACAAAGTGAGATATTCCTTGCATTGAAACTATTGGTCCAAAGTGAGGTATAGAAGCTAAAGCTAGGAGGGATAAATTTGGCCATGAGGCTAATGTAGAATTAGTTTTAATAAACTAAATTTTTCTCCTACTTTCTACTACTTGAGATTCATTCTCCACCTTCTCAAGATCTTTAGCAAGATCTTCCTTCTCTTTTCTAGCCTTTTCAAGGTCTAAATCTAACTTCAACATAGAAGGTTTTGTGGGTTTTCTTGGTTGAGCTTGAGGTTCATTTATCTAGACTCCTATAGCTTTACCCTTTCCTGTGTCTGCAACTTTCACAATGGGTTCTACAAGATTTACTTGGATAGGTTTATAATCTTGGACTTGAGCAATAACTGGTTCTTGCTTTTGATTTAGGCATTTTTCTTGTTCTTGAACTTTAGCTCTTAGACTATCTACATCTCCAAATACATCAGTGTGGAGAGTTGTGGTATTTTCTTCTAAATTTTTGTCCTATTTTTTCAAGGCAACCATCCTTATTAGTAAAGCAGCTCTTTCTATTATGGCATCCAAGGTGGCTTGCTCCTTCTCTTTTTCAAGACGAATGCATTTAGGTTCTTTCTCAACAACCCATTTCTTCAGAAATCCTATCTCAAATTGCACTTCTTTAGGGTCTGCAAAAGTAGCCTTTAAATCAGCAGGATTGTCCAGATCTATAATATTGGGCTCCATGTATGGGGCTTCTCTGGGATTAAAAGGATCATCAAGTGAACTCCTAAATCCTAGCCTATGGTTCATATCTGCTATGAGATCTGGGCTTGGTAAAGCATTCCCTACCAGAGCCATATCTTTATCTTGATATGTTCTTTCATCTGGTACTGAGGTACTAAAAATGCCTCCTATGAGTCTTGTGGTTTCAAATTTAGAACTAAGTGAAGAAGACTCTCTCTCTAATACTGGTTGATACTGGGAATTGACAGATACACTACCTCTGGGTTTCTAGGTAGGATTTAGATCTATCCTTTTCTTATTCAGGTTCTTCCTGCCACCTTGGGGTAAATTAGTATACATTGGTACATTAGGATTGGCTCTCATGTAAGCTCTTGTGTTCTTTCTCTTGTCAGCCATATTCACCTTTTGTTAAAACAAGCACTAGCTTCAAAACCTTAACTAAGTTGCCACCGTATTCTTGGGAAAATACACTGATAATTATTCTTGACTCCAAGGAAAAACACACAAATAAAAAAAGAACTATCTAACACAGATAGACCAATCACTGAGATTATAAGACTACAACTCTTTCTTGTTAGATAAGACACTTTAGTAGGTTGGATACATAAGTGCATCTCCGTGGCATTTTAACTATTTTTTCTTTAACCACGGGAAATACTTAGATAACCTAACACACATGTACACAACAGAACCAAAGAAATTGCAGTACTTTTCACAGATGTGTTGGACAACTCCCTAGTAGAGTTGCCATTTTGTTGGTGTTTTAAAACTATTGAATCAACAAAATGCTCAATACCAAAATGATCTCACTCACACAATCTAAGGATTAGCTAGTTCCTATTAAAAATTATATGTGCAAACCATTTGGACCCAGTTTCAACAAAACCAAGGTTGGTTTTCTACTCTTTAGGCTCTACAAAACTAGGGTGGGTATACCCAGGGATGATTCAAGACTAGCAAACACTATATGAGAATTATTTTAGTTTCATTTTGATTCTCATCTAAAATCCTCAAATACATGCATAATTCTTGAAAATTTGATAAACACATCCCATATAACAAATCTGGCCAAAATTCTTCTATAGATTTGCATGTGTTCTCAACAAAAGTGGCTAACTGAAGCTAAAACATTCCATGCAAACAAGTACTGGCCAACTTTGAAGATCTTCAGGAAATAAAAGTAAAATTGATTATAATTCTGCATTTGAAAACCATATATGAAATATTTCTCTTCAAGTTGGACCAATTTGACCAGTGCCTAATCCATTAGGGTTTAGAGTCTACTACTAATCCATAGATCTAATTTGTTTCCTTACAACAAATATTATCAGCAATTCTTATCAGAATTCATCATTCAAAAAATCTTTCCTACTACTGTAGCAACCTTATCAAATTCATCAAAGCTTTTACTTAATCCATTGAACTAATAGCAGTAGTGAACAAATATACAACCTAACTGGATTGCATTCAATTGCACAAGCCTTTACTCATACAATATCAAGATGACCAAGTAACTAAAAGGAGACAAAATTTAGAAAGAACTAATATGGGGACAACTCATAATTTGTATTCATTTTCTTTGAAAATTGTATACATTCGTAGTAAACTTAGAATGACCTTAGGAAAAACATAGAGATCATTATATGTTAATGTATTCTCAGGAAATAACAGAGATAATAGATCATAAAACTTGCTCCAAACATTCGACCAAAAACAAACTAAGTATATCACTTAAGCATTAGAAAATTGGACCATTCTCTAGCCCTAGAATCTCAGTTATATAATGTGAGATGCAACAAGCTACAAGCTAAGAGAAAATGACACATGTCCTTTACAAGAGATAATTATATACACCTATCATAAAATGACAAAAATGTGGGCTACCCATCCTTCCTTGGTTATCACAAACTGGTGGGCTACTGTGCAAGTGGGAAAAATTCATCTTGTTCCCCTTTTGTGCAAAAAGGCTTCTTCTACTCCTCCCAACTGTGACATGAATTCAGCTACTCCTACCTTTAAGGGCACCGAGTAAGGTATTACATGAGGTGTTCCCTTGAATCCATAAATTCTAATAACAGTTGAAACTGAATATGGGATGATATCTCCCAAATTATGTGAAACCTTAAGATTATGGGGTTTATCCATAGGCTTAACAAGGTGCATTAGTGCCTTAGAAATCCTGGGATTGTCCCTTAATATGAGGCACCTCAGTTTGGAGGTGAAGTACCTATCAAATCTAACAAAACTAGCATTTTCTGCTTCCCCAGTCATATATGCACTCCACAATTGAACTAGCAGTGCTTCCCCCTCTTGTTCTCTATTCAAAACCATTTCTTCACCAAAGTATGTAGCCCCCTTAAATAGAAACATGTGCATCAACAGGAAGTATTGGCCCCAAACCTTCTCCACCTTGCCCTTAGCCATCCCAACCAATCCACTGTGAATAACATCAGCTAGGTAAGAAGCAAAATCAAAAATTATTTTCACACCGAAAGAGGAGATTTGAGTGATCATATATATGAAACTCACATGGATAAAGTCTTCTTCACCCTCTCAAAAAACTCGGCATAGGGTCCTGTATATCTCTATTGCCCTGGCATTGAAGCATGTTTTTTTGAAAGGTTCTTTAGAGGATGATGTTATTGCTAGTAGGGTTCCAATTTTGCCAATTTGGGCCTTCAATTCACCTTGTCTAACTATGTCCTTCTTAGACATATATTATTTTTCTAAATCAATCCAATTAATGGGCACATGATACCTAGTGAGAGGTCACAAATGAAAAACTTCCCTAATCTCTTATGGACTGATGATGATCAAAATTTCACCATCTACTCTTCTCACTACCCTAGTGGCTTGATCATAACTCTTTTCCATGGCCTCAAGGAGATCATAATCCATGAACACACTGGGAACAACTAGCTTTCCTAGGTCAAAATTCCATATATTGGCATGTGGGGCAAATAGTTTCCTTTCTACAAACCATTTCTTGAACAAATTTAAACTAGTTTGCAAGGTTTGAGCATCCTGGACCCAATTACCCTTATCATACAATCCATCTACTATCCTCAACTGAGGGTTTAATGAGGTCAAATTTTTAACTTACATTGTCTCTATAGTAAACTCAAGAAGCAACTCAAGCAAATCATCATGTACATTTCTATCCAAATAATTTACTTGACCTAAAAAATCCTTCTTTGGAGGCATCTTTGATTATGCTTTACAGAACTGAAATACTTATAGAGATTACAGTAGGATTACTTACTTGAATTCTATCCTCATTTTCCTCTGTATTTTTGCAAATTTTTTGTGAACAAACTGCTTCACAATCCTGCCAAACTTCAGCACGATCTTCTTCAGTAATCGCTTCTACTCAGGAAAGGCTCAAAAATTTTGTTCGCATAAGGTGAAACTGATAAAAAAATTGTATTATAATCTATTTTTCCTCGCATGCAAAGCTTTCATGTCTAATTAATACATAGAGTAGCACCACCTTCTGCATTAAAATTTGTGTCGTGGATCTTTAAAAATCCTACGATCATGGGATATGGAGAAAGACAACTTGACATTCCACTTGACAAGTTGGCCAGTCAATCTAATGAAAACTACCCACGTACATAGCTCCTTCCTTGAGGGCACTTTCGTCTGGACCCATTGGCTACACAAGACACGTGTCAATAGGTCGCTACTTCGCTATACATAAAGAATGAGCACCTTGCCATAGCAAAGCAGTGATAGCCATTGATTCAATCTTGATCTTGTGGATCACAAATTATTGCAATGCTTAGAAGAATAGTAGTGGGGCCTCATTCACTACCTCACTATACATATCCTTCGAGAAACTCTTCATGGTGAGATAGTGAAGACCGTTGATTTGAGATCAAATCAAAGGGTAAAGAAACTGCATAAAGTACCCTGAAAAAGAGGTGGGTCCCATACTCGCTATGTCACATAAATTAAACTTAGTGCAACTTTTCATAGCGAGATGGCGAGGATCATCAATTTATGTTGATCTGAAGAATGAAATCCCTTATATGCTTTATGAATGGGGCATGGGTCTGAGGCACTGATGATGCAAGAAATTTTTGAACTGCTAGCACCCAACAAGTTCTTACTTTTAATCCTAGTCACCCTTCCACATTGCTTGAGGTCCCATCGGCTATTCTTTTCACGGTGCCTCGCTACTTCACTAATGGCAAGATGCCAAATTTTTTCGATAGCGAGGTAGCAAGCTTTGGTCACTTTAATAAAAGTCAGCACCGAAAGAATAAAAACCCATCAAATCACCATCATCTCTACTAACTACTTCTAACAATAGCAGTTATTACTCGTCATGCCACCTAGACAAACTATGATTACCAAGAAACTTGGAGGCCATCATGTCTTTGATTTCATGGCACCTTGCTACTTCGCTAATGGCAAGATGCTTAGTTTTTCTAATAGTGAGGTAGCGAAGCATCAGAAAGACCTTT
Organism: Cupressus sempervirens; assembly: GCA_028749045.1. Taxonomy (NCBI): domain Eukaryota; kingdom Viridiplantae; phylum Streptophyta; class Pinopsida; order Cupressales; family Cupressaceae; genus Cupressus; species Cupressus sempervirens. The sequence continues at coordinate 659,783,486 of CM053784.1, forward strand.
ATTTTGGTGCTGACCTCTAGCTACTTTTACTAGGTCCCTTTTCCTTTTCTGACGATACTTACAAGGTGCACGTGACTGAAAAGTCAGCCAGGAAAAAAATTCTTGACTGTTGTACCTTCATTTTACAGTCCCGTTTTAAAAACTTTTTGGCACTCGCTACCTCACTATGTATAAAAAGTGCTCAACTCTTCATAGCGAGGTAGCAACAACTGTAGATCAATTCAAATCAAATAGTGAGGAACCTGAGAGGAAAGGTTACTTGAGGGCACAGGAAAAGTTCAAAAGAAAATAGAATATTCGCCCAATTTTTAAAAAAGTTTCACGCTCGAAAATTACAAAAGGAATGAGACAAAGGGTTTTAACAAAAAATTTCAAAGGTTAAAAAATTTGGATGACCAAAGACCATAAATCCTATTCACCATTAATGGATACAATCTAAATTTTTATACCTGGACAAAGGAATTTTATCATGCAAAAATTCAGACCAACAGATACTAAATATTTAGTGTATGTATTCAAGTATCCAAGAAATGATTACATTCACCAGATTATAGAAAATAATGGACGGGACTATAAAAAGACATAAGAATAATAAAAATCTACAGATAGTCGACCTCAACTCCACACCATAGAAATCCATTTATAGGATTGTGACAAGCTACAGATGGGAGGAGGACACATGTCTAAATGAGAATGGATAAAAAAGGTGGCAAGATAGGAACAAGAGATATACAAAAACATTCTTCAGATGTTCAATCAAAAAAAGGTGAAGTAATTAAGAAAGACAGCAAGTGAAAATTTATGTCACACTCTTTGACTTTAATCCCATTTGTCTTTTTCTATTCTTAGTGAGCAATATCTTACCTACTTCTTGCTGGTAGGGCCTTGATCTCTCGCACCGCTTCCCAAACATAAATCTCACTTTTTATGGGCCACTCCATAGTTTTTACCTCTTCTAAGTCCTAAGTGGCCTTAGTGCACCTAGCAGCCAATGTAGATTCAAATTCAAGAAAAAACTTGTTCAAGTCTACTCCTGCCTTAAAAATGGAATCAATTAATTTATTATATGGGATGTTGGAAGTATCTACAAAAATTGCCACTGTGTCTTCTTGAGTAATAATGGCACCAAAGGAATTAGACTATTCCTACCAATCTATCACTATATTAGTGACATCCAAAATTGATGGCATATAGGGTTGTATTCCCTGAGATAAAACTTTCAATTTTCCTTGTATAGCCTATAGTCTACTAGTGAAGAAGCTAATCAATTCCTTGACTATATCCAAGCCCTCCCTCACTAGGATTATTTTGTTAGGAAAATGTAGCTTCTTAGTCATTAGTACAATGAGCCTCTCAAAGAATTGTGTGTATGGCCCCAATAGGTTAAATGTAGGTGATAGCTATATAAGTGCCTCATTGCAAAATTGCTCAACACTTTGTAAAGCAACATAAAAATTGTGAGCCCGTTGTGACATGTTCTTCAAAGTTTCAACCCTGTGGCTCAAGGATAGTTGTCCTCACCTTATCTACTTGCTGAGTACAAATCAACATTTATCTTTGCATTAATTTTTAGTATTCTTGGAACACAATATTAGTTGCTTCTGTCACCTTAGGGGAGCATTGCCATTACTATCCAGCAATGCACTTTATTCTACTATATTCAAATCCCATTGGTTGTGAAGCTTATTGTCATTTCTAGCTTAGAAAAGTGACTAGCACATTTCATGTCAAAATAGGGACTACGATCTTATGATCATTGTTTAAGAAATTGACTCTTTGTAATATCTTATAGCTAATGCAATAGTTTCTGATGTTAGAAAACTCTTTGAAAAAACCTTATTGGACAGTCAGAAGCCATGGTAAAACCCTTTATGATCTTACAATTCCTTAGTTGTTGTGGCATTGGTGCTGACTTTTTCTTCCTCTACAATCTTATAGCAAATAGCTTATGTTCAAATGGCATAACATCTTACCCTAACCTATTTCATCTTACAATCTTACGATCGTGGTCATCTTTGTTACTTTGTAACATCTTCGGTTACCCTTCAAGCTCTAATGATACTATCAAAAAATTTTAACCCTCTTTATCATACCATCATGGGACTCACCTTTTTCATTTACGATCTTATGATCGTGGAATATTTGTAACATTGGAGTAAATTATCCATTACCATGAGATCTTATGATAAATTATCTATCGTAAGATCAGATATCGCCATATGCCACACAAAAATTAGTATAAAACTCTTTTCTGGTCCCACTAACCCAACTAAGCATCCACTTGGTGTACACTTCATAATTTAATCAATAAGTAATGGACACCTATCACCTGTCTAATAGTGCATTGTTACTTTTTCTTGTCTTCTATCACCATATGATCTTATGATCATAGGTATCCCATAGCATCGTAGCATCCTAATATTTCCTTCATGATCCTACAATACCCATAGCTTTGTAACATCACAACACCTCATTTCTCTGTGTCCAATGTCCTACTAAGCTTCCTTGTTGTAATGTCATAGAAGATGAATTGAAAACTATTCAACCTAACATACAATCATACGATATAAAGGGAATCATAAGATGAGGGAGCTAAAAACACTTCAACACAATCCTCCACTAACGCTTTGGTCATAACATCGTAAAAGATGATGTAAAAGATAAGTAAACTCCTACTAAGTTATAAAACCTATGGTTAGGGCTTAAAATCTGATTTCTATATGGATTTCTTGTAATATAGGATGAAATCAAAACCCTAAGGCACCAAATTTCACACTTGGGGTAGAAAATTGAAAAATAATCAGATTAGGGAAAAAACATGTTAGGGTTTTCCTTTGTAAATGAAAACAAAAAACATATAAACCCTAACATCACAATAGTCCTTTTAGAATATTTTCACCATAGATTTTGCAAAATTTAAACTCAATGAAAAATAAGGGCTATCAGTGGCTCTGTCTGGGGATGATGGATAACATGTATCCATGCAAGAATTTAGAATTTCTAGGTTAAGCAAACCACATACATAATAGCCTAAGGTAACAACCTAAGACTATACAACAAAATATACATATATACAGGGGTTATAAACAAATGCATAGGTAACTACACATTTGTACAAAAAACTGAACCTATCTACTATTCATGGAAGACAAATAGCTTCAATAGAATTATTTCTTCAAGAATTGTTCATGAACTAACAATTCCAAAATCTTCATCCCAAGTTGAATCAACCAAATAACAACCTAGCTAGATGGGATCAAATTTCCCATGTTTACCTTTATCTTCTAGTCTTGCATTCCACATTAGGACAAGATCATCTAATTAAAATTTTATAATCACTACTTTCTTATCATGTAGATATTTTGTTTGCATTTGTAATCTCATATTTCTCGTAGAGGCCTCCCTTCTTGTCTTAGTTAATCCAACTAACTCATTCATTATTTCATGCATATCATCTATGATGTCATCATCATACATCTGAATATAGTTGTACAAACCCATCATATTGTTTTGAGGCATTTTGGCTTGAATTCCATATACAAGGTTAAAAGGTGATACACCTATTGTCTTTTTTGCTGTCACTCTATCGGCCCAAATGACCAACAGCAATTGAGAGTCCCAAGCCTTCCTGTTATTATCTAGGGTCCTCTTTATGACCTTCAACAAAGTCTTGTTTGTAGATTTAGCTTGTGCATTGCCCTATGGATGATAAGATGATGAAACTGACCTAGTAATGCCATACTTATCATAGAAATTAATAAATTCCTTGGATCTCAAGCACATAGCATTATAAGTTGCTGTTCTTTTAGGACATCCAAACCTTGTGATGATATTATTGAATAGAAAATTGTTTGCCACTTTACTAGTAGAATTTCTAGTAGGGATTACCTCTACCCATTTTATGAAATAATCAGTTACAATTAGTATCCATGAGTAACTACTACTATAACTAGGTGAAATTTCAACTATAAAATCCATCCCCCATTGCTAAAAAGTTGCCTAGGTCTCAACTAATTTTAAAGGTGTATTCCCAAAAAAATTTAATTTTCCTACAAACCTCTGGCGAGGATCACATTTCCTAACTAGGGCTTTGGCATCCCTAAATAAGCTAGGCTACCAAAAGCCTACTCTCATAATCTTGTGGGTAGTAGTTTTTTTCCATGTAATGCCCACCACATACCCCTGAGTGCATACCACTCAATACCTCTTTTAATTTTTGTTGATCAATGTACTTCAATAGTATTCCTTCAAAATTTCTCCACCATATATCTCTATTTATAATAATGTATCTGACTACATGCATTTTTATAGTCCTCATTTCATTATCCATTAAATGGGATAGAGACTACATATGCAATAAATAGTATATCACATCTTTGTACCAATCACATTGATCCATATAACAAGTACTAGTGTTGAGGTTAATATGATCTTCAAGATTTATCTTATTTGCATCTAAATTTTTTTGTGCCATGAGCTTAGCTAATCCTTGGCCTATCACCAAGTTGGTAATCTAGATATCTATGTTAAACTATTGGATTCTGTTGATCCATCTGCATCTTCTATTAGACACCTCTTGCTAAGGGACAATATCCTTCACTGTTGTAGCAGGCACAAAATCAATAACAATAGCACCTACTAGGAAACACCTAAAGGCTTTAATAGATTTGAATAAAGCATATGCCTACTTCTCATTTATTTCATACTTAAGTTCTACAAGCTACAGAGATTTACTATAGAATGTTAAACATTGCTCATAACAATCTTCATTTTTCTGAAGTAAAATTAATACAATAGTATGAAAAGATGCAAAAGAGAAAATATGCATAGGTTTTTCATAATTGGGGGTTCTAAGGACTAGAGCATTCTTTATGGAATTTTTAATTTCTTGGAAAGCAACATTAGGCTCACCTTCCCAATTGATAATTGCTCCTTTTTGAGCATTTTTTAAATTGGCCTAGTAACCTTAGCAAACTTAGTCAAAAATCTCCTTAGGAAATTAACCTACCCAAAGAAAGATTGTATACCTTTGACATTTTTTGGTCTAGGCACTTTATCAATCATTGCCACCCTTTTAGGGTCAATCTTTACCCCATCCTTTGAAACTATATGCCCCAGAAGCTTCCCTTCTATGAATCCCAAAGTACATTTTCTAGGGTTTAAGGAAACATGTATTCCAAAGCCTTAATAATTTTTTTTTCAAGATTCTTGCAATGGTCTTCAACTTTCTTTGAATAGGCAGTCAAGTCATCTTGATATACCAGTAAGAATTTGTTAATATATTATTTGAAAGTTACATCCATGGCCCTCTGAAAAGTTGCTTTTGTATTTATTAGACCAGAAGGCATTCTCACATACACATAAGTTTGCTAGGGAGTACTGAAGGTTGTCTTGAAATATTGTTTTTCATCAACAAGAACCTTGTTGTATCTTGAGAAACCATCTATCATAGAGATTAAGTTTGAACCAATCACTTTTTGTAGCATAGCCTCAATGTTAGGCAACCCATAATTATCTTTTAAAGATGCAATGTTTAAATTTCTAAAGTCAACACAAAGCCTAATGTCACCATTCTTTCTTCTGTTAGGTACCAATTTAGACACCCATGAAGAATGCCTAATTGGCTTGATGATCCCTCCATCCCTAAGCATCAACAGTTCTTCTTGCATCTTGGGAGCTAAAGTGGGATTCATTGGCCTCTACTTTTGTTTGAAAGGTTACACATCTTCCTTGAGAGGTATTACCTACTAGAAATAATCTTTCCTATAGGCCTTAAGGTCATCATAAGACCATGCAAAAACATGTCTAAATTTTATTAATAAACCTATTAAAGATTTCCTAATCTTAGGGATAAGATCTTACCAATCTATACTTTCTTTGTGGATTCTGTAGTGCCAAGATTTATTTCTTCCAATTCCTGTGGTTTCTTGTCTTTTGCATTTGAATATACTTGCTCCTCATTATCAAAAATATTTTCCAAAATAAATAGTCCTTTCAGCACCTTGTTGGTCTTGAGCTGTAGGATCTCTTGGTCTAAAATATTCTCTTTTCCATCTATTGTTTCTATCCAAGCACTAAGGTCAAGCTCTTTTCCATGGTACTTATCCTCATTAATGAGGAAATTTAATATGTCTTTTTCATCTTCAAAAACTTGCCAACTCTCCACATTATCTAGAATTGAAGGCCTATTTTGAATTTTAATAGTAGAAAAACTAGCAAATAATGTCATCTAGCTTACATTTGCTAATAAGTCAGCCATTCTATTGTTATGTTACTTTTGTCCTTCCATATTATTCTAAAAGCATCAAATGACTCAATCATATCCCATACAACATTCCTATATTGTTTTAATCTTTTATTTTTTGAAACATACACTCCTTTAACCTAAGAGATAATTAAGTTAGATTCACCAATGGCATGCATTTTCTTGATTTCATGGCTCACTGGTACCTTCAACCCTAGCAACAAAGCCTCATATTATGCAACATTATTGGTACATGCAAAGTTAAGGGAAAAAGAGTACATAAATCTATTTTTGTCTAGGAAGATAAAAACTATCCCAGCTCTTGAACCTTCCTTTGAGCTTGCTCAATCAAAGTACATGTTCCACAACTTTGGTGAGTCCATACAACAAGTGACTTCCTATCCAATTAGTGTAGGAAACTTCTCAACCTCTTGGATAATCAATTCAGATTTAAATGCATTCACCTTTGTGTCTAAGGAACAAGTTGTATCCTTGTCAATATTTTCCTCAAAAATGTAAGTTACCCTTGGTTCCCTATTTATCTTAATAGCCTTTTCCCCTACTTGGAAAGTATTATATGAAAAATCACACTACAAACTACCTCCCATCGCAACACTCTACTTCCTAGAGAGCAACATCCCATAGTGGGGAGGAATATCTACTATAAGGACTAACATAATTAGTTCTTCATCAGGGTATGCAACAAGTTTGAAAGGTAAAGCATTGATAGTACCTATGATAGGTACTTCTCTAGCATCCACTACCCTACACCTACCTTTCTTGGTGTCTACTCCTAAACCAAGGGCCTCCATAACCTTAAAAAGCATTATATTAGTTGAGACACCAGAGTCAATCATACAGTTCTTTAAAGTTCTACCCTTTATGATCAAGCTAAGGAAAAAAGGGTAACTGTCCTACAAGTATACAATTGATGAATTATCCAAATACATTTTGGGTATTTGGGACATGACTCCATTATCCTCCTTTTCTTTTGTTAAGATTGGGAGCTGTTGTGTAACTATTGGTTCTTGTGTAACAACATTATTATATTGTATTTCCCCTAACAAAGAGAGAGCCTTGTTCTTGTGTTTTTTTATCCTAAACATTTATAATAAAGGAACTTTGATAGTAATTTGTTATAACATTCAAATCATGTCAACTAGATTAGAATTGGCAGGCTTAATAGAAAAATCTATGGATACAAGATTTTGGACAATAGATGACTCCTTTTTCTTAACAATATTAGAGTTTGATCTTTTCTCTTGTGCATTTGGCTTGGTGGTTTCAATACCTTGAAAATGTACTCTCTTTTTTGGCTCCCACTTCTTTTCTTTTTTTTCCTTGATCTTAGAAGTCTCAGGAGTGTCCTTTTTATTTTCATCAGTAACCTTTGTAGTAGTGTCCTTGATAAAGATGCCAGTTGGCTTTATTGGAGTATCATTGATAGTTTTGTTCCTTAAATTGTATGTACTAGTGGCTTGAGCCACCATCTTTGAAGTAATCTTGTCAATCTCTTCATTAGAAGGCTTTCTTAGATTTATGTGATCCATCATTGCCAATGTATTGCATATGGTGCTTTTATCCCAATCTTCACTATCACATAGTACCTATTGATGATGCATGTTATGTATATTTCTTTGGTCTACAACATCATATTCAGATTCCTCAATGTTATATTCTCCATCATTTTCATAAAGGTGGGTCATATTACATGTCACATCCTCTTGATTTTCTTCTTCACCTTCCTCATCATATTGTACCTTCTGATTTACAAAAAAAGATTGAACTACAACATAGTAGTAAAGGGAACGTGGGGATTAACAAATCATTTGCCAAGGCATTTCTTCTACCATGTTCATAGAACTCCTTTATAAAGGATCTGGTGTTCCTTTATCCTTGTTCCCTTGAGTGGGATTGGGGATTGGCTTACCTTCCTTCCACTGAGTGGTATAAGGATAGTTCTACATCCTAGGTTTCATATTAAAATTAAAATTGAAAGGAGTCTTCTCTGTAATATTTGGCTTATTTGCTTGGTAAGTTGGAGGGGTCAATTTCTTCAACAAGTTTAAAACTTGCCCCATTGTATCCTCTTCAAGCTTCTTTCCTATAATAGGCTTTTTGCCATCTTTTTGTTATTTCTTGGATTGAATAACTTGGGGTCATCCCTTTTCCCAAGCTTACCAGCAACTCTTCTATTATTTTCAATGTTTACAGCCATTGTATAAGCATCCCTCAATGTTTTAGGATCTTTGTCCATGAGATCATAGGCCATCTTTCTATCAAAAGCATTGAAATAAGTAGTAAGACAAACATCCTCATTTAACCTCATCACTTGGAACAACTTGTACATTCCCTTTTAAAATTTGACATTGAAATCAAAGGTTGATTCATTAGGATTCTTCTTAATATTGTTGAAATCATTTAGCATAAAACTGGCATTGGTCTTATCACCATATTTCTCTTTGAATAATTTCTCCAAATCATTCCATTACTTGATGCTATCATTTGGAAATCTCCTAAATCAATCCCTGGCATCCTCAGTCAATGAATGGACAAAGAGTTTCATCACTAGAGCTTCATTTTCCACCTTGTAATCATTTAACATATCAATAAAATTCCTAAGCTACTCTTTACTAGTAATGGCATTGATTCTAGCAAACTTTATGACCTTGTCTCTAAGATCATTTGAGATGGGATGGGGAAAACCTGGGATGCCTAAGAAGGACATCTGTCTTTATTTCTCCATATAGATGGGTCTCCTTTTGGAAACTACAACACTTGAGGTGGTTGCTTCAGTAGGTTGTCTTTGGATAGGAATTTGAGTTTGTTGGGTTTGTTGAGAAAGATGGATTTGGCAAGTTGTAGTATTTTTTGAAAGAGAGGCTATTTGTAAAGAGTTTTGGCCTATTAATAGAGGACTAGTACTAAGGATAATGGGGACAACTTGTAAGGATTGGCCTGGCCAACAGGTTAGGGTAGAGTTAGATTTAATAAATTGGATCTTTCTCCTAGTTTTAGTTGCTTGAGCTTCATTCTCCACTTTCTCCAGTTCCTTTGCTAGATTTTCTTTGTCCTTTTTGGCCTTTTATAATTTTAGATCAAGTTTTGACATGACAAGGCATGTGGGCTTACTAGGGACATAGGGATCATTGATTTAAATTCCAATGATTTTTTGCTTTCCCTTATCAGAGTCTTTCCCATTCAAATCTACAATTATGGTTTCCAAAGGTTTATAAGGCTGAATTTGTGCAAAATAGGGGCCTCCTTCCCTTTAAGAAGGCACTCCTACTCTTGAACATTAGATTTTAAGACCTCCATATCTCCAAAAATGTCAACATGCAACTTGGAAGATCTCTCCTCCAATCTCTTGTTTGATTCTTGTAGGGAAGCCATTCTCCTAAGTAAGTTATCTCCTTCAATAATGGTGTTCAAAATGATTTTTTCTTTTTCCTTTTCCAAATGAATGTATTTCACTTCCTCTTCTACAATTCTCCTCCTAAGAAAGATAAGTTCTAGATATAGCTCCCTGTGGTATGTAGTAGTGGCCTCAAAATTAACTGGATCATCTAGATCTATAAGGTTTGCTACATATGGTTCTTGTCTAGGACTACTTCTAACATCCAAATTCTCCCTAAAACCTCAACTGTGGTTCATTTCATTTACTAGTTTTGGTCTATAAGGAATATCCCCCATAGGAGACATATTTTTATCATGGGAAACTCTTTACTCCCTAAATGGAGTTGTGAATGCCTCCCCCAATAAGGTTGCCTTAACTAAATTGGTACTTTTGGAAGATGACTCTTTCTCTACCATAGGGTGGTATAGTGATTGAGCTGACATATTACCTCTTAGAATCCATGTCGGATTAGATTCGGATTTCTTCTTTTTTTGGTTCTTTCTTCCCCCAGGGGGTACCTCAGTATATAATGGCATTTCAAGGTAATCCTTTATAAAGTCATGTGTATTTTTCATCTTCTCAACCATTTGTTTAGGATTTTCCTAAAGTTTTAAAACACTAGCTACAAAACCTTAGGCTTGAGTCACCACCCTATGAAGGGAAAATAATAGAATCAAGCTTGAGAATGAAAAATACAATGAAGATTTATAACAATAACTCTAGCATAATGTTAGATTGAAAACCTTAACTCTACACCAAGCAATTGACTAGAAAAATTTACCATAGATACCTCAATGTTGGTGCAAATTAGTCCCCAATAGAGTTGCCATTTTGTTAGAGTTCTTATTGGTAAAGAATATATAAGGTGAGCTTAAACCTAATACCAAGGACCATAAGATAGGGACAAGCCTAAGGATCAGCTAAATCCTATTTTCAGCAAGGTTGAATCTTAGTTCTAGGCCAACATTAATAGAGTCATCAAGACTCACTTCACTTTAGGCTCTACAAAGACAAGGCAAGAAAACCTTAGGGATTTATCTTGTTAATTCAATATTCTTGTTCTTGGAGTAGAAATGGTCTACTTTCTTCTATGATTTGTTGATAAATTTTCTATTCATAGTAGCTAAGTACAACCAAAAATTAAATGCAAATAAGCAATTAACATAACTTTTAGTTCTTAGTACATAAAAAGGTAAATTTATTTGTTTGTTATACATTTCCTACAATTAGGTGAATTATCAACTCGTTCTTGAACTTTAAAATGACCAGTGTCTTATCCATGGATATATAGAGTCAAAATTAGTAGACTTGGACCTATTTAATCAACTTGTAATTGAATTTGTCAACATTGAGATCTAAATTTCATTCTTACCATATCCTTTTAAAAAAACCTAAACCATATCAATTACTGAGAGCAATTATCAGATTCTTTGAATCAATGGCAATCCGTAAGAGATATACAATTTGTGTGAATTGTATTTAACTGAATGAAACTTGTTCATTACAATCTCAAGATTATAGACACATAAGAAAGGAGGCAAAACTCAAAGACAAAGATATATATGGAAAATCCTTATTATATTGATCTCTTCTGAAATTTCTTACAAATGGAGACTCGACGAATACTCAAAAATAAGTCATTGATACTAAATGTTCACTGTATGTATTGAAGTATCCAAGAAAAAATTACATTCACCAAATTATAGAAAATAATGGACGGAACTATGATCTTATGATCGTGGCTTATTTGTAACATTAGAGCACATTCTCCATTAACCTGTGATCTTATTTTAAAATTTTTATTATAAGATCGAAGATTTCCATATGCTACAAAAAAATTAATATAAAATTATTTTCTAGTCCCATTGATCTAATTAAGCATCCACATGGTGTATGCTTCACAATTTAATCAATAAAAAATGGACACCTATCGCTTGTCTGAAAGTGTACTATTAATTTTTCTTGTCTTCAATCACCTTACCATCTTATGATCATAGGTATCCCATAGCTTCACAGCATCCTAATATTTTCTTCACAATCCTATGATACCCATAGCTTTGTAACATAGTAGAAGTTTAATTGGAAATGATTCAACCTCACATATGATCATACAATAGAAAGGGAATCGTAAGATCAGGGAGCTAAAAACACTTCAACATGATCCTCTGCTAACCCTTCGGTCATAACATCATATAAGATGATGTAAAAGATAAGTAAACTCCTGCTTAGCTATAACACCTAGTGCTAAGGCCTAAAATCTTATTTCTATAAGGATTTCTTGTAATATAGGATGAAATTAAAACCGTAGGGCACAAAATTTCACATTTGGGGTAGAAAAATGAAAAATAATCAGATTAGAACAAAAACATGTTAGGGATAGATGAAAACAAAAAATATATAAACCCTAACATCACAATACTCTTTTTAGAACATTTTCACCATAGATTTTGCAAAATTTAAACTCAGTGAAAATAAGGGCTATCATAGCCATCATGGCATATATTGCCTCCTCCGCTTGATTCTTATCAACTTTTCTAAGATTTTCAAAATTAATGTGAGAGAAACCTGATAAATCAACATTGCTTCTAAAATTCTCACAAAAATTATCTAGATTTGAAGATGGATTATGACTCAGTAATTGGAATTGTCTATTGTAATCAGATTTAGTCTTTTCCTCATCAAATTTAGCTTAAGAAATATATTTTCTCCTTGGTCTTTTCTATGTTGCACCTTCCTACTTTGTAGGCTTGGCTTTCTCTTTACCCTTTTGTGCAATGACACATGTACTAGCCTTTATAGTAGGCATTGTTGGTTTGGGCTAGCTTGGTTTAGGAACCTTTTTAGGTCTTGTCACTACTTGTACCTTGGCCTTTCTTTTCTTCTAATCAATAGGAATAGGGGCTTCCTCAACTTCTTCTTCCTTGACACCTTTTGTAGTCTCTATTTCTTCCTCTTGCTAATCCTTACCTTGACCTTGTGTCAATGCTAGAGGTTCTTGAATTTGAGTGTCTTTTTCCTCTTCATCCTCTTCGTCTTCTTCTTCCTCTTTGGCACCTACACCAAATTTCTCCTTTTGTTTCTTCACCAATTTATCCTTCTTCCTAATCACAGAAGCAATCTTCAAGTCCATTGTAATATTTGATCTGAAAAAATCATAGTTACCAAAAACTTTGGCATCTTTCCAATTCTTCTGCAAGTAATGTTGTGATTACTGTAGAGGCCTCATCAATATTAATCTTAGAACCTAATGGCCTTAACCATCTTACTCTAGGAATTGTTGCTTGAATAAATGTCTAATTAAACATCAACTAGGAAACAAACATCATCATAATGTTTTTCCACCAATGACACTGTAATCCTTAATCTCTTCTTCATGGATTAATGTTTGAAATCCTCAAAATAACTAGTCATTACTGAGTCAAAAATTTTACCAAATTTCTCAATGAATTCAACTATTTTAACTACAACAGACCTATTTGTCTTCCATGCAATAGTACCAAATGTAGGAAATGTGTTCTGAACATAAAAGAAGATACATACCAAAATAGATCTGAATTTACACTAAGCGCTCTTTGATTTCCTTATTGCTCCCAGATTTTCAATCAATTGTTGTAGTTGTAGCTTGGCAAGATCATATGTATGATCCTTCTTCACAATCTTGTAGCCCATATCCACTGCAATGCAGGGTACACTACTCAATCTGCTTGATTGATAAAACTTATGTGCAATTATCCTTACTACAAAAGCTATTAGAGGATCTGTGATTGTGTTTATGGTCATTCCCATCTTGTTCCACACAGCCCCTATGTTCTTTTCAATAACTTCTTTTGACTCACTTCTTATAGTCTTTAGCTGATCTAGGGTTGGATACCCTATTACCCTATGAATAATCCTCTTTTTTATTTTGATTGGCCTATTATCTAACCATACTGAGCTATGGGTAAGTGCACCAAGTTGTGGTGCCAAAAAAGGTGACACCTTTTTTTCTTTTTCTAGTTTTAAAAACTACGTATGCACTATAGCATGCATGCGCTATGGATTGGGTATCCCAAGCCATAATGCGTACGCACTATAATGCATACACACTTTTTAAAATTAAAAAAAAATTATAAACTGCACACACGCTATTAAGAAATAAATTTAAAAAGTTTTAAATAGCACATGTGCACTCTAGTGTGTACGCACTATAGCGCATATGCGCTTTTCAAAAAATAAATTATAAAGTGCGTACATACTATTAAAAAATAAATTTATAAAGCTTTAAATAGCGCGTACACACTATAGGGTGCACGCACTATAGGGTGCATGCACTATTCAAAGCTTTGCATCCTACCAAGCCTAAGGTTTGGTTTTGCCTTGGGGATCCAACCCAAAGGTTTGGAGTCTACAAACTAGTCCAAGATGTGTTTTTCTACAAACATACAAAAAATGATCAATCTTTCTTGTGTGCTCTCTTTTAGGTTTTCTCATGGTTGAGCATCGATAAAATTAGGTTACATGACATTGTAGGTCTCTTTGTTAGCTATATAACCATATAATTTATTTTTAATTTGAACTATTGCAAGCTTATCATCTATAATTTCTTTGGAATGTATGTCCATTTTTTTGTCCAAAACCAACATGTACTAATTGGGTTAAAGATTTTAGCTCGTTCATTGAATTTTGCAACAACTTAGTTTTTTAGAAAGTAGACTCCATTCTACACACTTTGAAAAAAAAGAAGTTTTGATTTTAGATTAGTTTTTAGTCATTTCTAGGGGGAACATAGATATTTCACATTTTTGGGATGTGTCTAATCAAAAAATTCATTTTAAAAAAATACACATTATAAAATTACCCAAAAAATTTAGGATAAACTACATAGTGTTAGGTAACTTTTGACTAGAGTGATTAAATAATTTCAAAAAAAAGTTCAAATTTTAGTGGGGCCACACTTTGTACTATGTTATGTTTTTTGGGAATAAATAGTACCACTTTTTGTGGCTCCCTTTTTTGAGGACCTAAAACTAAACCATTTTGAAAAAAAATTAGTTGTTTAGAAATTAGATTCAAAGGACTACGACTTTTGTTTTTGTCATATCTTAAAATTTTGAGTGTAACTATCTTCAAATTCTTGTTGAAGTTTAGAAATTACTGATTTCAGAAAAAAGGTGTCCACTTATACCCCCCTTTTGGCACCACAACTTGGTGCACTTATCCCTATCATGAATTTTGCTCAAAATAATCCTTATCCACTCAGTTTTGAAAATGTTAGGGAATCATAGGGCATGAGTTAACCTTTTTTTTTCTAAATTCTTGAATTCTTCCCTCAACACACTATTTTCACATAATTTTCTATACTCCTCTCTAAATTCCATGTCACAATATTCCCAATCTTACAATTATAACACTTCCTGACATCTTGAATCATTAAAACTTTGGGTGGTATCATAGACTATGCACTGGAGGCTTCTTGTTTGTATGCTACGTTTGGAATAGCCTTGAAAATAGGTGGTTTTATCTCATTGCTAACTAACTAAACATTTAAAACTTCTTTTCTCTCTACACCTTTAACCTTCGAAGAACTAGATGCCATTAAATGAATCTAGGGTTTATAGAATTTGAAACATCATAGCTCAGCATACGATAAATACCTTATGAATCCTGATGAAATGATGTTGAATAGATGCTCAAATCTCCTACAAATGATTTAGATGAAAATTCTAGATCACATTTATCTCTTCTTGCTCTCTCCCAAATTTGAATGATGTCAAATGATCAGAAATCGATCAAATACCCCTTTAAAATACTACAATTAATGCTATGTGCTTACATAGCTATAAGCTCAGCATCAACTAATTTTTGGCTCACTCGACATCCATTTGTCTTTTCATTCATTGGGCAATCATTACGAGCTCAGTATCAACTAGCCAATCTATTAGCTCGGCATCCACTAGAATTTCAGTCGGCAACCATAAGAAACTTTTCATGCTCAACAATAACATGAAAAACTTAAGGATTCTTCTTTGATTCCTAATATCACTTTGCATCTTTTCTCATGCTTATGTAATCTTTTTGGAACTAAATCTTTGGAACTAATGTATGATGCATTCCTTTTAAATATTAGTCCCACATACCTCTTGATTGCTTAGTTTGATGAGGTGTGATCACCTAACCCATTGGGTGAAGTGATCCCTTCTCCACTTGATGTGCTGCAATCCTCCTTTCTATTCCATGTCTTATTCATTTCATTTCTAAAATTTTCAATATTTTTTCTTACCTTTGCCTTTATTGAAATCACAACTTGGTGCTTTGTCCTTGTTGAGCAATATTGACTGATGTGACCAGTCTTCAAATAGCTAAAACATGTGGTTTGACTCAACCACCTTTTGTAATCACTTCTGAAGCGTGTTCTAATATAATTCTTAGAAAAATTTCCATATTATTTATATTAGTGACAACTATACCTTGTATTATAATCCCAATTATAAATTTTTTTGTTGTTCTTTATCTTTGTTTGTTTGTTTGATGACCACATGGGTTTGGATCTGCACTCAAAATCTCTATGTCCATACTTCTAACAATTATAACAATATCCTTTAAATCTTTGAGTGTGTGTGGTCTTAGTTTTGCATTCATATGTTTGATGACCTTGTTTGTTGCACTTAAGACAGTGACCCATGCTCTCCTTCTTAACATTCTGATTACAGTCCTACTTCTACATACACTGGTAGTATGTCCTTTCTTACCACAATTATGACAAGTAGGTTTGAAATTCTTACCTTTGTTACTCCTTTCTTCAACACTTTTGGATTATTCTCCTTCTTTAGTACTTATGTATCCTAATCCAGATGTATCATTGTTAGATCTAGGAGATCTCATCAATTTCTCAAAGTATTTGATGGCTTCAATAGGTTTTGTAAAACTTTGAGAAAATTCATTTTCCCTTTTTAGGTCATTTCTCAACTATTCATTCTATAACTTTAGTGTTGTTATCTCAATTTCCTTCACATTAAATTCATGGTTGGCATTCATCATTTGACCCAAAGTTTCCAATTGTATGTTAGCAATCCTAGTTATCTCTGATGATTTTTCTTCCAGACTGCTGGTCAAAACTCATTTTTCATCTTCAATCATGGCTTTATCTTCCATAACTTTCTTTTTCTATTTAGTAACCTCACATTGTAGTATGGCTTGTGATCTTGTTTTAACTTAAGATTTCTAATCCCTTTAGCTTGAATTTTATTCTTTTCCATTAAATCTACAACTGCTAAATTCATTGTAGTCTCCATTTGCAAATACCTTAGTAGTGTTTATCTCTTTGTATTGTGTGTCATTCTCTTCAATAGAAATTTTCTTACTTCTCTCTAAAGATTTCTTTAGATCTTCTCTTGCTTCATTCAACTAATGTAGAATAAGCTATACTTCAATCTTTTCATTCTTAGTAATCTTTTCCAACTTGTAGACTTCCATTTCAAAGATCTTTCCTCAAAGTTGCAAAGCTTTACTTTTAGAGAATAAAGCTCTGATACTAATTTTTGGAATTAAAATAGGAAAGGTAAATTTCTAGGGGGGGTGAATTAGTACTTTAAACTTTGACTCATAAAAACCTTCACCACACATCCATCTCATACATTCATCAAATAAACTAAAATACCAATAAAACATATACATCTAAAGCATGAAAACAAGTAATCATTCACACATATATGACACTAGATATGATTACCCAAAAACCCTACAATGAGAAGGTAAAATTTGGGTGGGGTTGACACCCACAAATATTCACTACTGCAGAAATAAAGTATATCCAATGAAGGTTACAATGTTTGATCATTAAATATGATCTACCTTGTGAAACTTCTACCCTATTAAAGGATTACAAAGATTGTTAGGTCTTACCCTGTTAAAGGATTTCAACACCATGTTAGAAGTGTGCCTTGTTAAAGGACTTCAACTCACAATTAGGTAAGGACCTTGTTAGAGAATTTCAATATAGCCTGTTAGAACTACTCTATTAAGAGATTTAACTAGTTTACCTGTTGGAAAGTCTCAAGAATGATCCTACAATTAGCACTTTATTGTGTGATGATAGATCATCTCTAAACTAATGTATACTTGATCCTTCTTGATCAGATGTCTCTATATTGTTCGCTATTTCCTTCATCTCTTCTCCTTTAACTAATTCTGTAATGCAATTCATATCATAATGCCTTGGTCACCATGAATATCCTAGTCTGTGTATGCAAAACTCTCCTTGATCATTCATTCATTCCCTTTCATGCTCATAAGAAGTTCAAATTTTGTCTTCCTTAAGAAGACCTAGCTGACTTAGGGTTAAGTATGAATCAATGGCTGTGATTCACCCATATTGCCACTTAAACCTTCCCTTTACCTAATTAGATGCAGGTAATGCATAGGGATTCCAACTTAAGATTCATCCTTATCACCAAAATATCATAATTTAATCTTTAAGTCAACTCAAAAATGGTTTATATAGTATTTTTTTCCAATACAAACAACTATGACAAAACTGTGTTACTCAGCATCTAAAGTCACTAGTGCTCGACACATACTAACTTCAATATTGTCACTTGGCATGCATTGCTTGCTTAGTTCTTAAATCACTCAACACATAGTGTCTACTCGAAACTTGAGTGACTTGGCACTCAAGTGACTTGGCACATGAGTGACTTGGCTCTCACTATTTACTTGACATGCACTAACTTATATGGTCTACTCGACATATGTTACATGTTCAGCATGAACTAAGTAAATGACATAAGTGTATAGACACTTACTAGTCAAAACCAATATGAGATTGTAACAAGTTATTAATGGAGATCTGATAGTCAACACAAAGAGAGTTGATTCAAGCATGCAAAGAGCTTTTGATTATATGGTAACTTGATGTAAGGTGTTGCCATCAATACCAAAGAGGGAGATTGGTTGAAACTATGATTGGAATAATTATTATGTTGTCATTAATGTCAAGCCTTATTTGTCAAAAAATTTATAATTAAGTAGTGTCATATCAAGATGGTCGATGAAGAGGATTTAAGAAGAAGAGATAACAAGAAGCCCTAGAGGAAAGGTTAAGTTATAAGGAACTATAATGGGCACTTGATTAGTTAGACCTCCACAAGATAATGTGTTGTTTAATTGTAACACTAAGTGGAGAAGATAGTTGAGTTGAAGCCTAGAAGAGATGATCAATGGAGGACAAAATGTATAAGGTAAAGCAAGCTACAAAGTAGAATATTAAGGAACTTATAGTAGAAGCCAAGTTGTGCTAGTGTTAACCGAGTAAATAGTAGAAGCCAAAAAAATATAGTGTTGACAATGCAACAGTAAAGATAGAGTATCCAAGAATTTTGACTGAATAAAGACAGTAAAATCCAAGCAAGAAGGCTTAGTGATGATTGAGTTATCTAGTGATTATTGAGGCCAATGAACAAAGCATTGACTGAGTGTTAGCATTCGTTATTTTGTGAAGGAATTAAGATTCACATTTGACATAGTTGAATTTTTGGATTGGTCAAAGTGCATGAAGGATAAGTATTGATGAGTTGAAGCATTTAATGTTTGAGAAACCATGTTTGAGCATTTATAAGCATGGATTCAAAAAGAAGTTTTGACAAATTTCTAGAAGGAAGAGGGAGAGAAAAATGAAGGATTCAAAGAATATAACCTAATCCTAAGATCAACAATGATGTTTAAGAAAAAACACATCAAAATGACCTAGATTTAAGGAGGCATAAGAATTAACCTGGTGAAGTTAGTAGCTACTAATTTTGTTGACTAGAGAACTTGAGTAGAAGTTTTTGAAGAAGGAGAAAACTTGAGGTGAAGAGTGATTACTTGAAGAATTTTCCAAGCATATCACAAATAGTGATGGAGACATGAATAGAGTTCAGTCGATTAGTTAGCAGATGAGCTACATTGTGATTTGTATTTGCAAAGTGAGTTGTATTTCTCACATCAACCTATTGTTACTTTCTAACCATTCTATCAGCTAAAATCCTTTAATCAAGGTTGACCTAATAGTCATTTTTAAATCCTTTCACCAAGGTGACATTCCAATGGAATGTTCTAAAGTCCTCTAACAAGGCCACTCCTAATAGGGAAAATAAATCCTTAACAAGGTCACACCTAAAAATGTGTAATATTTAATAGGGTTGGTTCCTAATAGAGCTCACTTTAAAAGAGTGAAAAATTGGTGACATGTTACTGGTGATTTTTCTCAAATTGGGCATCCACATTTAATCTTGGTGACCTACTTGTGTGAATAATGTTTGAAATGTTTTAGTGTCTAATATTTTACATTTTGCAAGTTTTTTATTATTGGGATAATGGATTGTAAGTTTATGTTACTGATAATTTTCTATAGAGACAAAGCCACTTAATGAATAGATCTAAGTTGTTAAAAAAATTCAAAAATTTAATTTGTACATCTAGACCTAAGGATAACTTTTTCACCCCCCTTCTCAATTATTCTAAATCATTCTAATAGGGTCATGGTTCCATCTTTGGATCAATCATTATTATAGAGGATTTTGTACCTATACCTATAGACATCTGCATCACAAACCAATATTCAAACATATTTGTAAAATCTTACGATAAGTATCATACAATACTATAAGTATCAAATGGGTTAGTTGGGTTAAAATCTGTAAAATGAATAATACATGAGCTGAATCATATCTATATATGTGCATGCATATAGGTTATGTATCTCTAGTATTTCATGCATGATAACATCGCATCTCCTATTTGTAGCACAAAATATAAATCTAATACATAATAAATCAAGTCACTAAGGGGGGCACTACAATTTTCATTATCAGGATGAATGATGGTGTCAACATTAGTCTTTGTATATTTTTCATCCTTACTTATTATAAATTCATATGGTTTCCTAATGCATATGCACATTATTTACAATACGCATATATCCTTTGTCTTTCTAACGATGTCCTATAATTCTATGCATATGTACTTACAAATGTATGAATTTATGAAATTTCATATTATGCAAGGTACTCTTGATGAAATTTGCTCCACTTAATACCATAAACCCATAACAGAAATAAAGAAACAATAGGAAATGCGAGAACAAAGTATGGACTTCTTATTATTGCCGCAAATGTGATGTTACAAAATTCACAAGTAGAATATGCTAACCCACATAGGTGCCTTCATTACAGTAATCTACAAGACTATGCTGTGAACTACCACCCAGAGTTGTCCTAGACAAAGTTTGGGCCTTTCTTAAATAAGAAATTTTGCCACAAAGGAAGGTTTTAGATGCTCAAACTTAATATCTAGGGCTGACAGACCCTAACATTACATTTAGAGTTAGCCAAATACATTTTTGACAAATTATTTTGGAAATTTTGAGTAGCCCAACTTCAGAAGGCCATAACTCTTGAATTGTTGCTCCGATTGGCTATTTTAACCACTTTTTAGAAATGCCAACTCCTGATCTATAGGCTTAGATTTGCATTAGTGCCCTTCCATCAAGTTTTCAGACCTCATCTGGGAACTCTAAGGCCTCCAATGATGAGCCTAAATATTTTTTTGCAAATTTTCCACCAAAAATATGCAATAAATTCTCTAACACTTAAGCTGGAGCAATGTTATTTTAATGGTAGGCTTATAATTCTAAAATGAACCTTCATGTAGAAAATGAGAACATTGCGAAATCATATGAAAAAATTACTAAAAATAGCAAGTTCCCAGAAATAGCAACCCCCTGTCTACTAGTCCTTATTAAAATAGAAAATGATTGAATAAAAAATATTTTTGGGTGATGCAAGATTTCTCTTACACCCAAGATGCTCTTGCATCAGACACCTAAGATAATTTGATAAGTGACTTTGTCACATATCAGGTGTTCAAAAGAAAATCGATATTATTAAACTCTTCCCTTGCTAGACATGATGAATCCTCTATGGGCCTTCCTTTCCATTTGACCAAGTATTCCTTGTAAGTTTTGTTCCTTATAATTTTTCCAACATGATTGTCCAATATCTCCTCAATCTCCTTTGTAGTTGAGCTAATTGCTAGAATACTCCATCGTGCTTCTACAACTTCATCTCCATCAGCTTCTTCATAATACTCTTTCATATCTAAAATATTAAATGCTAGTAAAATATTGAATTCAACAAACTTCATAAACTTTTCCAGAATCATACATTTTCACTATCTTGCACAGTCCAAACTTCTTTATTTCAACTTATTATATGTACCCAGTAGAAAATGCTCCTTTCTCAAATGAGCCATGAGTTCATCTCCAATCTAAAATTCCTTATACCTCATTTTCACATTTTCCTTAGCTATGTACTATGTATTCATCTTTATGATGTGCTTCCTCACCTCCTCATGGATATTCTTCAAATATTCAACAAATTCTTCTGCTTTAGGAATACTTATTTCTCCTTTATCCAACTACTTTAATTCAAAAGAATTTCTATGACTTCTCCCATATACAATCTAGAATGGTGATTTACCAGTACTCCTATTGACAAAATTTTTATATGGAAATTCTGCCTATGATAAAATCATATCCCATCCTTTTGGTTTATCTGCAACCAAGAATCTCAATAGATTTCCCAAACTATAATTTACAAGTTCTATCTATCCATCAGTCTATGGATGATGTAATGAACTAAACTTCAACTCTGTCTTCAATTTCTTCCACAATGTACACTAGAAATATTCAACAAATTTGGTATCTTGATCTAAAACTATACTCTTTGGCAGACCATGTAGTCTCATCACTTCTCTGAAAAACACCTCTGCCACATGAACAACATCACTAGTCTTCTCGTGAATTTTGTCATCTTTGAAAACCTGTCAATGACCACAAAAATAGAATCTTGCCCACATTGTATCCTCAGTCATCCAAGAACAAAATCTATGCTGACATCCTTGCACGACTTCTCTAGTATAGGTAATGGCTGATACAACCCTAGATTCTTTTTCACTCCTTTTTCCATTTGGCATACTCAACAACTCTATACAAACTTCTTCATATCTTGTTGTAATTGTGGCCAGTAATAATTCTCAACAACTAAAGCTATGGTTTTATCTCTACCAAAATGTCCAGCCAATCCTCCATTATGCTTTTCCTTGGTGAGATTTTTTCTCATTAAACTTATGGGAATGCAAAATTGGATTCCTTTGAACAACATACTATCTTGGATCATGAAATCCAACCATTTTTTCCTATCAAGTGTAACAAGTTCTGTAGAAGCCTTCCATGCTTCACCAAAATTAGGACCATCTGGAGACAAAGTACTGAGTTCCTTAAAACCAACCACCTCTATCTGCATTTCTATCAGCAAAATTTATCTTCTAATAAGAGCATCCTCAACTCTATTAGACTTCCCACTCATGTGTTTCAAAAAAAATGTATAACTCTATAGAAACTCAACCAACGTCAAATGCCTTTGGTTTAATTTTCCTTGACTACTTAATTATTGCAAAGCTTGATGAATAGTATACAAAATAAACTCCTTAGGAAGAAGATAGTGTCTCCACTTCTTCAATGCTTGAACTAAAACATAAAATTCTTGATCATAAACAAAATATTTTCTTTTTGCATCATTCAACTTCTCACTAAAATAAGTAACAAGTCTACCTTCTTTACTCAAAACAACTCCTATTGAAGTACCACTAGCATCACAATCTTCTTGAAACACATTAAAATCTAGAAGTTCTAAAATAGGCTACTCAGTAACTTTCTATTTCAATAGATTAAAACACTTATCTACTATTATAGTCCACTTAAATTATTTCCTATCCCCTCTCATTGTTTCAGTCAAGGGTCCACAAATACTGTTAAAACCTCCTATGAACTTTTAGTAAAAACTAGCCAGTCCATGAAAATATCTGTATTTCTATCACACTCCTTGGAGTAGATCACTCAAGGATAGCCTTCACCTTCTTTGGGTCCATCTTTAGACCTTCTACTAAGACTACAAATCCTAGGTACACCGACTCCTTTACAAAACTACACTTCTTCAGGTTTATCAGTAGTTTTTCTTCCCTGAACTTATCAAACACCTTATGAATATGAATCAAATGTTTCTCCAATGTCTTACTAAAGATCAAAATATCATGTAGGTAAACAATGACAAACATATGCAGAAACTCCTTAAGTACCTCATTCATGAGTCTCATGAAATTGCTTGATGCATTGGTTAGCCCAAAAGGTATGACAAACCACTCGTACAGTCCTTCTTTTGTCTTGAAAGAAGACTCCCACTCATCAGCTTCTCTGATATGAATCTAACAGTACCCACTCTTTAGATCTATCTTTGTGAAATACTCAGCTCCACTTAAATAGTACATAATATCATCCATCCCTGCAATGAAAATCTGCACTTGATTGTGAACTTGTTGATAGTGCGAGAATCTATGCACATCCTCCATTCTCTATTTTCCTTTGGTTCTAATATGGTTGGTACAGTGCATGGACTTAAACTCTCTTGAATCAACCCCTTATGCAAAAACTCATGAACTTGTTTGTTCAACTCTTCACTTTCTGCTAGTGTCATTATGTGTGTTGCTTTGTTTGGCAAACTAGCTTCTAGAACCAAATCCATATGATCACTGATCTTCCTCATTGGTGGCAATCCATCAGGTACATTATTTGATACAATATCAGAAAACTCTCCCAACATATCTACAACTTTTTTAGGTACCTCCTCTACTTCTTTACTATCTTTTGGAATTATGGCAAAACACATATGCTCACGCTTCATACCTTTGAGAAACTCTTTTCCATCAAAAAAACATATTCTATCAACACTACATACCTTTTCTTCTTTCTCCTTCAATGACTTCAACTTATGCTTCACTCCATCCTTAATTAGAGTGTACGTATTTTCTCGCCCATCATGTATATTATGTCTGTCAAATTATCACATGTGGCCTACCCAACAACATATGGCATATGTCCATAGGTATGATATCACATAGTACCTTATACTAGTAGCTTCCATTCGTGAACTTCACTGAGCACTACTCATTGACCATGACCTTGTGGTCATCTTGCATCCAAGCAATACAATATGGATGCAAGTGTTTCTATCTCTTCAACTTAAACTTTGTGACGATCATTTCTAACACAAGATTGCCAGTGCTTCCACCATCAATGATCACATCACAACACTTATCTTTACATCTGCACCTTGTGTGAAACAAGCTCCTTCTTTGATTAAGTTCATTCTCACCACTCAACAGGAATCTTCTATTAACTAAGACTTCTCCTCTTTCAGCATCTTCAAAATGTGATTATCTGGCATCTTCATCAACATGTGCAACTCTATCCTTGCATTCTGTTCTTCGATATATCCTTCATTGGCACTGAGAACATTTGAATTCTTTATGCCCTTCTTCTTTGCAATGAAAATATTTCCCACAAGCATCCTCTTCCAAATCCTTTTCCTTTACCTCTTCCATTCTGATCTCTATTGTTCTAATCATAGAAATCATTGGAATTGTTTCCCCTTTAGTTCTAACTAATATTTCCAACCTCATCCTTATTCTTTTGATCATCATTATGGTCTCCATAACATCGTCTACCAGATCTTCCTCTACAACCTCTTCCACTATTCTTGTTGTCAATCTTCTTGCTCAATTTCTCCTCAACTCTAAGGGAAAACTAGTATGCCTCATCAATATTATTCATTCAAACTAGACTTAGCTCATTTTGAATACTTGGCCTTAACCCATTAAGATAACGAGCCACTTTCTCCTTCTCAGCTTCTACATGGTCGGTTCTAATGAGAACTTGGTAGAACTCTTCCATATACTCTTGAAAAGATTTTCCCACTTGCTTCAACCCTTTTATTTTCTTCAACAGATCAAGCTCATAGTCCATGGGAATGAATTGCCACTTAAGTTAAGCTATCATCTGATCCCATCTGGTGATTTTGTCCTCTCCCTTTCTATTTCACTCCAACTGAACCTCCTGCCACCAGACCTTGGCATGGCCCATCACTTTTGTCTTTGCAAATTGGAGCCTATTAGGATCCTCAATATCTTCATACTCAAATTACTCCTCCAATTCGTTGTTCCAATCGATCAACTCCTCTATGTTAAGATTTCACAAAAATGTGGGAACCTCAAACTTAGGTCTTTTTCCAATCTTGGAGATTACCTTAAAAAGCCTCTCTTCCTTTGGGTTTAGAACCACCTCTACTTTTACATTTTCTTCTACTTCATCCTAATCCTCTCTTTCATTTATTACAAGAAGATTTATTCCTCTACACATTTGTTCCTCTAATGCTTGCATGTGTTTTTGGAGGGCTCCAAGACCTCAGGTGTAACACCTACAACTCTTCCACCACACTCTCTTCGTGGAGACACTATTACACTTTCGCTAAAACCTCAGTGCAAATTGCCTCATAATTGGTGTTCTATCTAAATGCTCAACCCAAATCAAAATCCTAGTGCGAACTGCCTCATAGTCAAAGATCTATCCACACACTCAGGAACCTAGCTCCGATACCATTTGATGAAGGGTGCTCCACTTAATACCATAAATCCATAATTGAAACAAAGAAACAACATGAGATGCGAAAATAAAATATCGACCTTTTATTATCATTGCAAATATGGAATTATAGAATTTGCAAGTACAATATGCTAACCCACATGGGCGCCTTAATTATAGTAATTTGCAAGACTCTGCTGTGAACTACCACCTAGAATTATCGTAGATAATGTTTGGGTCTTTCTTAAATAGGTAATTTTATGCCACCCGAGAAGGTTCTAGATGGTCAAACTTAATACCTAGGGCCGATAGAACCTAACATTACATATAGAGTTGGCCAAATACATCTTTGACAAATTATTTTAGAAATTTTGATAGCCCAAATTTCGAATGCCATAACTCTCGAACCGTTGCTCCGATTGGCTATTATAACCACTTTTTAGAAATGCCAATTGTTGTTCTACAGTCCAAAAATCATGCTATTGTCTTTTTGTCGAGTTTTCAAACCTCATCCAAGCACTCTAAGGCCTCCAACGATGAGCCTAAAGATTTTTCTACAAATCTTTCCAACAAAAATCTACAATAACTTCTCTAATACTTAAGCTAGAGTAATGAGATTTTTATGATAAGCTTATAATTCTACAAGGAACCTTCATGTAGTAAATCAAAGTATTCTGAGCTCGTATGAAAAACTTACTAAAAATAGCAAGTTGCTAGAAATAGCAACCCCTTGTCTACTAGTCCTTATTAAAATAGAAAAAGACTGAAAATAAAATATTTTTGGGTGATGCAAGATTGCTCTTACACCCAGGTGCTCCTACATCAACTCTTTATCCTTTTGTTTATTTTATTGTGACTATTAAAATATTTCAAAACCAGATAAATAAGTTTGAGATACATAATTCTACAATTTGGATAGGAAAAATCCTTAATAGAGAGATTCCTTTCAACTTTATATTTGCCTCACATTTCGCTTTCCTTTATTATCTAGTTTACATTTCTAGGCTAAGACCTATTTCCACATCATTTTATCAATACACATGTATTTACCACTTGCTTAAAAATGAATGTACATGTCATATTGGCGCACACATGTTAATGTGAATCTAATTATCTAGATCCGAATTGAGTCATATATACACAAAATTTTGATTCTATAACAATTTCACTAAGCTTGCACACAAGGTTTCAACATTAGAACAACTTCCAAGACATGGATATACAATGTGCATCTCAAATATTGAATAAGACAACCATTATCCTAATTTGACAAGGATAAAATTAGTCCATAAATAATCATAAAGTTTTATTCTCCACAAAAATCATAGACATATAGGTATATTAGGACCTTAAGATAAATGAAAAAAATATTTAATTTCTCATAGAACATTTAAGTACCCAATTCGCAAAAGTATAATTTTTATTTCCTTATTACATACTAATATTACATAGATCATACTCATACACAAAAATGATGTTTCTAAACATGACATCACATGAACTTTAGACTATACTAAAGTGCTACTTTGATAATCCAAGCACATACCTTGTATAGATTCCTAATTTATAATAGAAGGTACTTCATTTTGATCACCCGACAAGGCTATCCCAGAATCGATCATTTTACATGGTAAAACTTTTCATTGGCCAATTGCGAGGCTTGTAGATTTTTCAAAATTATTGTTCCTTATAGGAAAGAATTATTTCATTATTTATGACTCCCTGTGCAATACAAACTCTAAGGGTCTGTTTGGTTCCTCAAAGATGGCAGGAATTGGTTTTTTCAAAACTTAGATTTGAAAATTTGTGCATTTGTTTCAAAATTTGCAAAATGGAATTAGCACACGAGACTTCCAATTTTGCCTCGAAACCAGGTTTTTCAACTTCCTAAAAAAAGTAGAAGTTGAAAATCAAAACCTATTTTTGTTTTTTAAGGAGTGTAAAAACAATAGATTGGGCTACTTTTTGAAATTTGCCTTCAACTCCAAACTTACACATAAAAAAGTGTCTTCACACGCATCTTCCTAGTGAAACAAATGGTTTCAATAAAATCTCAAAAATTAGAATGAAAATATACAAAACCTTAATTTGGCTAAACCAAAATTTGTAGAAATCCGAATATTTTAAATTTCACAAACCAAACAGACCCTAATATCATTCTAAAAGTAACCCTGATACCAAAATACCAAAATATAATACTAAGTACCTTCATCACTCTTTAAGTTTTGGCACCGGCTACAGTGCAACTTATTTGCACTGTGCTGTTTGCATTTCCGTCTATCTCCCAACTCTGACACTTCCATCCTCCTCCTGTCTCATCCTCTGCTCGTGCTGTTTCCAAGTTCTGCAGTGTCAGTTGTTTTATATATGTATATTTTTTATATGTATAAGTTTAAAGTTTTGATTTAAGATTTAAAGAAATGTATTGTATTTTAATAAATTGTTAATAGATTTAAAATATTCATATAGTATGTTAACAATATTATTATTTTTATAATGAACTATTGTAATATTATTATTAGTAAATATTAAATTATTATGAATATTTATGATTCTATTTAATTAATTTTTTAATGTGTTTAATTTAAATAAATTTTTAATAATAGTTATTCATATATTTTATTAATAATATGTATCTAATTTAAATAGTATTTTGTTTTAATAAATTGTTAATGGGCTTAAAATATTTATATAGTATGTTAATAATATTTTTATTTTTATAATAAGTATTTATATTAGTTTACTATACATTAAGTAAGGAAAATATGTAATATACAATTGACATCAAATTTTATAGTAAACTAATATAAATACTTATAATAATCTAACATATATAAAAACTTAAGAATTATCTTTATTATTTTTTTATAAACAATAACATTATATGATTTGACAATAATATGATATTTATTATTTTATTAAAAAAAAATGTATAAAATTGAAATTATAAATGTTAATTAAAAAATTTATTTATAAATCATATCTTTTTTTTAAAGTTATTTAAATTAGATACATATTATTAATAAAATATACGAATAACTATTATTAAAAATCTATTTAAATTAAACACATTAAAAAGTTAATAAATAATCATAATAGTTTAATATTTACTAATAATAATATTACAATAGTTCATTATAAAAATAATAATATTGTTAACATACTATATGAATATTTTAAATCTATTAACAATTTATTAAAATACAATACAATTTTTTAAAGCTTAAATCAAAACTTGTAACTTGTAACTTTAACTCATACATATAAATATATATATATATATATATATATATATATATATATATAAAGCAACTGACGCTACAGATTAGGAAAACAGCGCGTCGTAAGGATGAACCAAGAGGACGACGGAAGTGTCAGAGTCGGGAGGCAGACGGAAATGCAAACGACACGGTGCAAATAAGTTGCACCGTAGCAGGGGCCTTTAAGTTTTTCCTTACAGAAAGCGATTAAGTATTTGCTGTCCATCCGTAGCTCTTCTATTTAGTATCATCTTCGTAGTTACCTGTGAACAAGAAGAAAATGGTAATTTTACACGTGTAATTGTAGCATTCAATGAATTTTAGTACGTTGGCTCAAAAAAAGTACCTTCATCTCTCTTAAGTTTTTTCTTGTTCTTGCAGAAAGTGATTAAGTATTTGCTGTCCATCCGTACCTCTTGTATTTAGTATCATCTTCGTAGTTACATGTGTAATTGTACATTCAATGAATTTGAGTACGTTGGCTCAAAAAAAAGTGATTCATGGCCAACACCAGTCGCAATCTTCTGTCCGAGGAATTGATCTGCCTGCTCTATAATAGAGACAGAAGTAGACACGTAAGATAATAATATGAGATATGAGAGCGACAACAGAGGAGGCAGTTTCAATGTTGGAAGCTCCCTTCTCCTCTCCCCAAGAAAGAGTGCATAGTGTTTTATGAAAGCATTTAATGCTTTGGAGGACTTCTTAATTATGAAAGCCAAATACATGTCATATAGGTAATCTACATATAATCTCAACTAAAATCGAAGATTGGAGAACAAATCTGCTCTTTATTTTTGTGAACATGTAATAGTTGTATTGTCACCCACATGCATGCATCAGAAGCATACATTGTCTTGCATAGCCCAAACTATATTAGAACTTAACACTACAATCAGCTAATAATTAAATATTACAATTCAAATTATTAAGTTTTAGATTAAGTTTTAGGGAGTGCATTCTTGAGTTTGTAGGAAATTTTTGTTTGTTCGATGCAAATTGAAATTTGTGTTAAGGTGGAATTGAAGAAAGTTTTGATAAGTTTACAATTGGATTTTATTTTAAAATGTACATTTTTTCTAATGTATGTCATAAATAGCTACATTTTCAAGAGGACAATTGTTATAGTTGTCAAATGTGATGTATGAACAATGCTAGACCCTCAATGCTTTTAGTGCATCGTAAAGGTTAGATAGTCCCTCCTCTTGTCTTTATGACAAGTGTAGTCACCAAGTTCTCTTTGGTGGAAGAAGCTAAGGGTGCACACATGTTTAATATTGTGCATGTAAACTGGCATGCACTAACATATAGAGAATTTTTCCCGATTACCTTGAAAAATGTTTTCAACATTAGTACTAAGAAGAAGGTTACACAAATAACATCAATTCTAATATTAAAGAAACTAAATAAACAAATAGAATAACCTCTACTTCAAAAATCTATACAATGTAGTAAATTTCAATTTTCTAGAATGAATCGTTGTACATAATTCATTCTTATGAATATCTTCACTATATAAGCACCAAGTAATAGTTTTGTAGGCATTCATGTCTCATACACCCTAAGGATCCATTGTATCGTGTAGCTTATACTATATTAGAACTTAAAAGTAGAATCTGGTAAAAATAAGATATTAGAATTCAAAATATTTAGTTTTACAGAGTAAATTCTAAATGAGAAAATTCTAAATGTATTCAAATTGGATTTGGATTCTCTATAATTGGATGAATTTATCATTACAATCACAAGGCTTGTAAAGTCTTTCATTCATGTTACCAATCTAAACTAAATGCTAACTTAAAATTAACATAAAATTCCAATATCCCCAAGCCCCCCCACCCCTTATTACATTAATTTGAACGAATGAAAGTTGTACATGAGTTTAAACCCAACCCTCTGGAGACTTTGATGAAGTGCCTTTACCAATCCTTTATTGCTCAAGAAATATTGTACTAATTGCATCACTAGATCCCTTGTCTACGAAACCTAAAGTTTTCTTCATGTAACATGAGTGTTTCCACCTCTCCTGCAGAGTGAGACACATTTTCTCTCAAATCTCAAATCTCCTCTAAGTGAGTCTAATGCCTCTTCTAGTGCTAAAAATGGGGCATATTTCCTCTATAATTTTGCATCTCCTCTGAATGTGGCTAATGCCTCCTCGTGTATTATAGAAATAATCATGATCGATATGGATACCCTTGTCTACAAAACCTAAAGTTTTCTTCATAACATGAGTGTTTCCACCTCTCTTACAGAATGAGACATGTTTTCTCTCAAATCTCAAATCTCCTCCAAGTGTGTCTAATCCTCTTCTAGTGCTACACATGAGACATATTTCCTCTAAATTTTTGCATCTCCTTTAAATGTGGCTAATGCGTCTTCATGTATTATAGAAATAATCATGATCGATATGGATAAACATGAAACATCCTTCCTCCAACATTTCACATATCTTGTAAGTATGTCTAATGCCTACTCAAGTGCTTCAAAAATTATCTTAAATCCCTCCCCTCCTACACACGCTCCTTGGAAGAAAAATCATAGTTCCAAGCCTCCTTTTATTTTCAGGGACACAAATATATCAAATCCCTTCTTCTCCTTATGGATGAATCTTCCAAGCCTTGACTATATAGGGACATAAATAGTTTCTTCCTATCCAATAATCATCTCTAAATGAGATCCTAGCTCAATATGATAGGTGCCCTCCTTCCTCAGTTACCTCCAACCTCCTACTTGATTTCTATTTTAGATTCTAAAGTATAGTATCTTCATCAATATCACAATGTGACGAGACATTGAGGTTCATGATATGGTTTTGTTGTGTAGCATAAATGGGCCCATAGAAACTAGTTTTCATGAAAAAATAATTTGTCTTATCAATAATTAATAAATATCAAATTTAAGTTCATGTTCTACTTCTACTCCTTAATATCATACTTCTCTTCTTGATTTCCACTTCATACAAATTTTCCTAGTTTTACATGATTCCAATGCCATTATTTAAAATGTAAAACATAATAAATATTACCTTCTCCTTATGCTATAAATCTCATCAAACTTTTTCTTTCAAGAATAATTATAAAGTAATAAGAAAAATAGTCTTTCTAAATCTTGTATGTTTCCTTGTAGCCAAAATCACCTAGATTTGTAAATGATAACCCACTTAAAATTTCTCCCATTAGCGTAGCCTCTAAGCATATTTCAAATCTTTTACTTTCTTTACATATCTTGAACTACAAAGGGGATAAAAATAAATTACTCACCAAAATTAATTAATTAGTTTTTTCTAAACTTATAACATCAAGAGTGGCCCATATTTTATGGTGCAAACATCACAACTTCAAATTATCATTTTCTACTTCAATCACAATTTTCAGCATGTATGATTTGTGGCAATGTATTGACTAATCTAGCAATATCTTTACTAAATATAGAATTGAGAATAGGAAGCATTAAAACCATATATCCACAAAAAAAAGGAATATAATGCAATGGCACTAGGAAATGATAATACTAAGCTCAGTGCACCGAACATTCAAAAAAAGAATTTAGCAAAGTTAACCCCCTCCCATGTTGGTGTAAATTTCTTCCTAATAATATTGATCCACACCAAGGTACTACCTATACACACCATTTCTATTGCCATATTTCTCTTCTCAAACACAATGCACACAATTCCATTTTCACTCTTCCTCAAATATAAATCTTCTTATACAAAAAAAATGATTCTCTCTTAAATATTAAAGATATTAATGGTTTCTCGCACACTTTGATACCATATGAAAGATAAAATAATAAATTTATTCAAATTTGTATTCAAAATTGGATATGGATTCACTATAATATAATAAGCTTCTCATTATAATCATGATTCTTATGAAGGCTTTCATTCTTGTTACAAACTACCTATGGGGATGTAATTTATCCTAAAAACTACCAAAACATCTATTATTTATTTTCATAAAGATTAGAATCTCATTCCCAAAAGCAAGTATCTTTTCTCCTTCCTGGGTTAGACTAATTTTCTCTTTTTTGAACTAGATAATTCTAGATTTTTTATTTGGAACTTCTTTTAACAGGTCAAGGAGACTGCTTCTTTAAAATCTATATGAAAATTCAGACAGGGAAGGAGAATAAACTTCTAAGAGGATCAATCGATTGGTGAGGAACCCGTTAATTCTTACCATGTTCTCACTATTAGAATATTAATTTTATTTGGTTGTCACATAAGCCTCTAGTTCACCTACCCACCATAACACACTACAACTCCAACAGTCAAGATATTTAATGTGGTAGGTAAGTTTGAATTCAAAAATGAGAGGGAATATTTTGTGTGAACAACAAGAGACAAAAGGGGTGAATGTTTTATTCATTGATAACACATCCCAGGCATTTCAAGTGATTTAGAATAATTCAGCAAAGTAGAAACAACAAATTTTTTATATTAGAGTGCAATAGAATGAGTGAATGTTTTTCTAAGCTCTATGAAAGTGAAATTTTTTCCTATATGAGCAATGATTACTCTAGTATTATTTCATTCAGCCATATGTTGTTTTAAGTTTATTTAGTTATTAGATGTTTTTGTTCTTTAGGGTTTGTAGTTCAATCTCCTCATCTATAATAGTTTTATTTGGTTAATAGAAAGCAACCAAGAAAATTTTCCCATCTCCAGTAAATTGTGTTTCTGATCTTGTCTCCATTCATATATTCCACTATGCATGTTAATAGTTTTAAAAAATCTAAGTGTTTTTGTCTATGCATTTTCTAGAATGTTGTTATTATTCATTGTGTAACTAAGCTTGTGTTGTTTCTAAGTAACTCAATTCCTATTGACTGAGAATCTTAGCCTTCACCTTTGTCAAGCTTCCCTTTTGTGACCGAGTAATATGGTCTCTTTTTTTTTGAGCTCATTGTGTTGATCGAGAAACTTAGTCCCTACTATTGACAAGCTACTCAACAATCTTGTTCTTAGCTCCCTCTATGGGGGATTAATTTTTTTGACATGGTATCAGAGATTGTAGGCCCCACATCCTTGTGACTTTGGGCATTTATTTATTTTGGGTGTTAAATTTTATTGTGTACATGGTTGGAGATGTAGGAAAGACTTGGTAGGAGCTATTTTCCTTTAATGGAAAAAGTTATGACACTTGGGCAAAGAAGATGATAACCATTATGGTTGTAAATGACTTGTGGGAGTTCGTAGTTAATGGGTTCAATGATGTAACTAACCCAACACAATATGCTACCCTCACCAACAATCAAAAACTGAACTGAAGAAGTCAAGAAGGAAAGATGCAAAACCATTTAACTTGATTGAGCCAACCATGATAGAAGCAATATTTCCCAAGATAGCAGCAGCTAGTTATTCAAAGGAAGCATGAGATATCCTTGAGACAAATTTCAAACAGACTGACAAAGTTCGTGTAGTGAAGCTACATATGATTCGAAGGGAGTTTGAGAACATTCAATTAAAGGATAACTAATCTATTACAAACTTTATCTCAAGGATCTCTTAGTTGAAGTCAAACATAGAAGATTATGAGGAGCAAGGAATAATGGAGAAGATATTGAGAAGTATGCCTCCAAAGTATGATAATCTTGTGATGAGCATTCAAGAGGCAAAGGACCTCACCACTTTGACAATGGATGAGTCAATAGGTACTCTCCAAACCCATGAGAATAAGATCAATGGACCAAGATCATCTTCCCAAGAACAAGCTTTTAAAACTTACTCAAATGCAAGAGGCAGGGGGAGAAAAAGAAATGGCTTTGATAGAGGCTCTAGAGGCAGAGGTCATGGCAACTCTGGACAAAGAAATGCTGGAGGAAAAATCTTAGGATGAGCAGACAGGCAAGAGGGAGAAAGAAACTCTAAAAATAGCTCTAGAGGAGGTAAAAAGATCTTCAACTCCAATAAGAGCATTGTGGAGTGTTATTATTGCCACAAATTTGGGCATTATCCAAGTGAATGTTAGAAAAAGGAAGGTGATCAATCGAAGCAGAGTGCAAATGTGGTTGATGTGAATGTGGGTAAACCAAATAATAACACAACCTTCATCATGTGCAACATTGGTGAAGAAAGAAACCCTAAGGTATGGTATTTGGATAGCAGTTGCAATAACCACAAGTGGTAATGAAAATTTATTTTCATTTATTCATAAGAGCTTCAAATCTAAAATCAAAATGGGAAACCATAGAACCATTCCCATTGTGGGAAAAGGATCTATTATGATCTGCACCAAGCAATTTGAGAAGATGGAGATTCAAAATGTCTATTTTGCCTCAGGTATGAAGCATAATTTGATTTTTGGTTGACAACTCATTCAAAATGGTTACAAAGTGCTAATGGAAAATCACAATTGTGTCATTCATGAGAAAGATGGAAGTAAGAAAATTCTTGTAGCAGTTCAAATGACAAGGAACTAGATGTTCCCCTTGAGGATAGAGACATGTTTCTCTTCTCAAATTTTTTTTGCAATTCCCAAGTATCTATGTACAACAGTACATCAACAATTAGGTCTAAAGTGTGTGATTAAAGACCCCTCTAAGCTATCACATCTAAGGTATGAACATCTTGGTTTTTCTGGTTTAAATTTATTGTCCAAGAAAAGAATGGCAGATGGTTTTCCTAACATTATAGAGTCATGTGACAAGTGTGAGGCTTGTATTTTGGGTAAGAAACATAGGCTTCCATATAATTTGGGTAACTCTAGAAGGGCAAGGGTACTATTATAGCTCGTAAGTTATGATTTAGTTGGCCCTATGCAAACCACTTCTATTGGGGGAGTAAATATTTTATGACATTAATAGATAATTTCAGCTATAGGACATGGGTGCATTTTTTGAAACATAAACCTGATGCATTTGATATATTTGTAGAATTTAAAGCCCAGGCTAAAAAAGAATGTGGACATTATTTAAAATTCCCAAGGTTAGATAGAGGGGCAAAGTATACCTCCAATTCTT